>JAOSBL010000001.1:5750412-5762497 GCA_027568915.1 Erythroxylum roraimae | reverse complement strand
TGGAGCCCGTCGTACTTGTTGGGCTCAGGGCCTGCTGTATAGAGGATGGACCAATCGATCCGTGGGTTGTCCTGAATAGGTCCGGGCCTAGCACGGTCGGCCCGACCAGATGGTTTTCATAAAATCAATATAGAGATCAGATAGCTCATTAAACATCTAAAGGGATGTTATTGGTGTAAATATTGACCTGTCATTTGCTTTAGAGAATGTCAGGAGATCATCTACAAAGATCAAGTTGAATAATCTAGGTTCTTTACATTTGCTTTAGTAGTTGAAATTAGGGTTCAAAGGTATATTATATTTCACTAATCTTGTCAAGATTTTAATACACTTAATAAACAGTTGAGGGGATACAAAGTACCCTTGTATTAGGCCCTTCCCCCTTTGAACAACTTGGTGGGCTCCCCATTCACTAAGACACTAAATAAGGGAGTGGATATGCATTCTTTGACCCTTTCCCTATATCTTAGTGGAAAACCAAACACATCTAAAACCTATAAAATGAAGTCCTCATTGGTTGTCATAAGCTTTTTGAAAATCTATTACTCAAAGAAATTTTTTTTGGTGAGTTTCTTCTACCATAGCCTTTAAACAACTTTTATGCTAATAGAAAATAATCCTTTATCTATCTTTCGTCCAATAATTCCCCTTACATTTCATTAGTCATAGTACTTGGCACATTTTGCAATATTGCGGCCAGCAATTTTGAGATTATTTTTTAGAGGAAGTTACAACAAGATATTTGCTTGTAATCCCATATAGAACTAAGGTGTTGGACCTTTGGTATGAGGGTTATAATGTTTTATTAAACTCTTTAAGTATTTTACCATTCTCAAAGAACTCTAGAGTTGCTTCTGTTAACAAATTCTTGATCAATGGCCAAGCTTTTAGATAAAAGTGGTCATTAAGGACATTTGGCTTAGGAGGCTTTGTGGGGTTTGGTGGTTTATGAAGGATCTTATCAAACTCAACGTGGGATTGCTACTACCTGAAGTTTCTAAAGAACTTTTAAAATATCTAAATACTTCTTCTTTCAACTCCTCCTAAAGTTCTCCCTTGCTTCCGCACAATGAGCAAATTCTATTGGTGATGCTCATGGCTTTAATAAAGTTGTGAAAAATATTTAGAATTCGTATCCCCTTCCTTGATCCAACTTATCCTTGCTTTTTGAAAAAGGATTAAAGTTGCTCTTGTGTATTCCTTTATTACTGCTCTTTCCTTTTTATTCAAATTAGGGTCTTTGGATTATAGGTATAAATCCTTTTGGACCTTGATCATTTTCTTCCTGGCTTCCTCCATATTCATATTAGTTTTTAAGGTCCTCTTGGCATTAAGAGCTTTCATCTCCTGCTTGATAGCTTTTAGCTTCCTATTACAGATATAAGCCTTCCTTGAACTTTTAATGACATTCCCCTAAGTATTTTTGCTTCAAATCCTGGATCCTTTGATAGGAAGTTGTTGAACCTGACTGGAGACTTCACGCTTGTCTTGATTACCATGTCTTATACGGTGATAAGGAAATGATCTAAGATCAATAGCTCCTTATGGGTTGCTTTACTTTTAGGGAACTCATCTAACCACTCCATATTGACTAGTGTACATGTCTAGTTTCTCTCCTTAGGTGCCACTTTCAAGCTTTTTTGTAGCTTTAAGTGAATAAGCATACTTCTAGTTTCAAGTCTGTTACCCCTATATTTTGTACACATTCTCTAAAATCATTGTTAAAATACCTCAATCCAATATATCCCTTCACCGCATGTGTGTAATATATTCTTAAAATCACTTGTAATGAGACATGGGCTTTGCATTACTAAGTTAATGTGTACCAGTTTATCCCAAAATGGCCTCCTTTATAAGTTGAAATTAGAGCCATAGACAAAATAAGTGTTTACACTATAATTGTCCTATGCCATTTTTGTGCTTTCATGCATCACTTAATCATAAGAGTTCAACAACTTAACCATTGCTTTTCTAGAATCATAAGCTACAATTACTGTCATAGTAAACTTCTCAATGCCTCCCCAAAATCTTTAATTTAACAATATTTTCCTCCCTTATTTTTGTTTTTAGAGCGCCCAGCACTACTAGTTTAATCTCTCCTTGCCCTTTCTTCCTACCATCCTTTTACTACCACCATTGTTTTGAAAAACAAACCGGTCCGACCGGTGATCGGTCTGCTATCCGGTCCGTTTGACTCCTAAAAATTGGTCCTTAATTGAATCAGTAAGAACCGGTAAAAATTGGTCAATTGATCAGTCGGACCGGTTCGGTTCGATCACTGGTTCAATAAATTTTTATTTTTAAATATTCTTTATATTATTTGATATATTTTTCTATTTTTTTAATATTACTAATATTATATATAATTATTGTATAATTATGATGTCACACCGGTTCGACCGGTCTAACCGGTGATCAGTAAGACCTCCGATTCGATATCCGGTTCGAGTTTCAAAACCTTAACCACTACTTTGGACCCTTCCAAATTTTGGCCAATGACTGTCTTTGAAAGACATTTTATTCAACTAATTTAGATTCAATACAATAACTTAAATATTTAGCTAATTGAAAATGAAATTGAGAGATGTGACGTCAAAATGTAAATACTAAATACTAAGCCCCAAATTTGGGCTATAAGTTGAAGCAACATAATGCCTTGTTAATATATGACGTGAAAAAGATTTTAGCTAGTCTGCGGAAATATTGCCTTTGCCGCCGGATTCTGAGGGGTGGCAGAGAAAGTGCGGAGTCTGATGATCGGGAGAGTGACCGTCACCGTCGTGGAGTGTGGACTTCCCTTCCGCCAGCTTACCAGCAACTGTCAGGTCCTTACTTCTGAAAGCTCTTTTTTTATATATTCTTGTAGTTAATTAGTATCTATACTTGTTGGTTTTGGTTTCATGTTGCTTAATTACTTGGGAGTTATAACTTCTGCCTTGATAGTCACTGAATCGAAGTTGTCTGCTTTCTTGCAATCTCTGCCAGAAAAAGTTCTCAGGATGTAAAAGAAACTTACAGCTAATGGTTTTGTATTTTCGTTTTTTATCCATTTCCAGCAATTTTCCAAAGTCGCTCTGAGGAGTGAAGGGCTAATATCAACATTGCTTCGCAGAAAATGGATGTTGCACGCTCCTGATGCCAAAATTAACCAGATATTGCTTTCTCCACTTCAAGGGCGACAAAGAAACGGAATGTGCGATAACTTTTCATTCTTAAACAATACCGATCCTTATTTGGGCTATGGTGTAACTGAGAAAGATAGTCAAGAGCCTTCCTTCTATGTTGTGAGGGACGATTTGGTGCATCCCTTGGTTAATGGAAACAAGGCAAGAAAACTAGATGGCCTGCTTCCACTCCTTGTGGATCAATCAGTGACTGACGTGGTGAGATTACAGTTCTTATGGATATGATAATGCAACTGTGTGATAGACAAATTTTCTTGCTAATTGCAGTGCAGGCATTCCATTTGGTGACCAGACGTTATTGGACCTCGCTTTTGACCTTTCATTTCTTCATCTCCTAATACCTTTTATTAAACCATCAATGGTCATTGTCTCACGATTATAATCTTGCTCCAAAAGAGTAAAAGATAAGGGGCAATATACAAGGCATATGGTTTCCCAAATTTCAATCTTGTTTATTTTAGAAGTTGTGCCAGATAATGATTATCATTATTCTTTCCTTTCCACCTTGAGGGATTTGAAGTTCGGGTAACATCATTCTGCAACAATTGTTTAGGTTACATGTGGAGGTTGTCAAAGCGCACATGCAGCTGCCATTGGTAGGTAATCTTCTGGTGTTGCAACAGTGAGAAGGTTTTCATTTAGCTCACATGAACCACTTGAATACTTGCTTGGAGTAGCTGTTTCATGTGCAGAGAGGGGCTTAAGGTCTCATCTACTTCTCAGAGGGGAGCAACCTGAAATTCTGACTGGCTATAACCTAATCTCAACATTACATGGACATGTCACTTATGTTCCAAGATCTGTCTATGCCCATAGGGAACATATGCTCAAGAAGCATGCTAATTTGGTTGCTGGACTTAATGGTCATGTGGTAGACTGCAATGATGTCCTTGAGGCTTCTTTCTCAAATCAATCACCTATTCCTTCAAACTTTGGACAAATGGGTCCACTTGACACTGATGATAATTGTCCAAGAAAGGTTGCAATTGTCAATGAAGGTGCAGGAGATGCTGTAGCTTTGCTGGGTAAGCAGAAAGGAAAGGGGTTTATGCAATGTTTTTGAGCTTTGCATCTGTCTTCATATTGGTATACCTTGATTAAAAGTTTCCCTTGATAGTCAAGGGTCAAATTTGTTGGAGTTGGTTCAAAATTAGTGGGAATAGGCAATTATTTACAAGGGAAAGAATTCAATAAATTCCAAATCTAGGTTTCATATCAATTCCATTTTCTGGTCTGAAATTTGTAGTTACTAATATTTTAATTATCCGAAAAAGAATGTCTTGGTTTATAGGAAATGTAGATGTTTCATAAAATGGCTACCACTGAAAATTTTGGTAATGATATCCTTAGTTGATCTATGTTTCTCAATTTTGATGTGAATGGTGCTGTCACAATGGTGTGTTAACCCAAACATCTTGATGGTTTTCTGAATCAATGTGGATTTTGAAATTCGTATCTTATCAAGCATTTAACTGGGTGCTCATGTGTTGTCTGAATTGTTCTCCATTCCTTATGCCAAGGACTGTTAATATGAATATTTTTTGATGTATTTTAGAGTGCGTATGAAAAACATATCAATTTAAGAATTTTGTGTTAAGATAAAAGTTGGATCAGACAGCATTTAAATCATACTGCTTTATATGAACAACTGATAAAGAATCTTTTTTCTTTTTGTTTTTGGCGTAGGTTGCATCCGTCTAGTGGAGTACTTAAGCCAAGATCATATTCTTGGAAAAGAAAGATACATAAAATTGGTTGTAGATGCTGGAACTGGTACTACAGCTATTGGTTTGGGGCTGGGAGTCCACTGTTTAGGGTGTGTTCTAGTTTTGTCGTTTTTATTTATTTGAACTGATTTAAAATTATTTAATGGTTCCACCCCTTGGGATTGAAGTTTGTTATAGCAACTAATCTTACCAGTGTACAAAAATGGACTGTCTCTCAGGCTTCCATGGGAGGTAACTGCTGTCGTGTTAGCTGATACAATAAAAGCATACATGCAACAAGAGAAATACTTGATCTCTGATCTCAGGAAATGGCTTGGTTTTCATCTGATTGATCATGCTTTGCATGAAGTGGAGGGTGGAATTGTTAACTGGGTAGAACGCAACCATAAGAGGAAGTACGTAAATTTTGATACATGTTGGCAATGACAGCATTCTTTGAACCGTGTTTCTTCTTTGCCAGTGCCCATAAAATCTGTGCTTCATCCAATATTCCACCCTCATCAAGTATGGAAGAGTGATACATTAGATTATGGTTGCTAAGTTTTCTCTGTCTAGCTAGTGTTCTTGCATTATTCATAACATGTCAAAAGTAGAACAAAATTGGGAAATCTTATGGGTCCTCAACTGAAGGATTGGCTTGGGGAGTTTCTGGAGAGGCGAATTTGTTCTGTAACGATAGAACTGATTGGTTAGCAGAAAGTAGGTTTTAGGAATCTGTCATGCATCCACATGTTGATCCAATATGTGAAAACTGAGCGGCCCAATTGTTTAGTTTTAACGAAATAAATTGCACTTAGCAGCATATCTTAGCACTGGACAGCGTTAAAGGATCAATTGCTTTCCGTACCTCATGAACTCGTCTAAATGAGAAACCTTTTGTTCTCTCAACTGGGATTATCTGTTTGAGCTATACCTTCACTCAGTAAACTAAAAGGGTCACTATTTATCTCAGATTCGGGAATGTTTTGGAAGGAGAAATAGAGGCTTGCCAAAAGATTGCGCAGCAAACCGGCATTCTAGTGGATCCCATGTATACCTTAGCTGCATGGGAAATGGCTACACAGCTGTGCAGGGAGGAAACAGTATAGGGTGGACAAGTAGTGATGCTTCATACAGGGGGTACTCTTGGCATGTTTGGCTTAGCACAGAGGTATAAATCTAACTTCTCTAAGCTGAAAGATGGCTAATATTTAGTTGAGTGTAAAGAATTTATCATTTGGTCGAGCTTTTTCAAGTTAAGCCTTTAAACTTACATCAGCCTTTTAATTAGTTTGATACTCTTCTTATGGTCAGTGTATAGATGTGAAAGATATGTGGGATTCCAATTTGTTGAGCAACGGTGTAGGGTGTGTGCTACATCTCTTTAATATTTGTACCCGTTACAGAAGGAAGAGTTCTCGGTAAAAAAGTTTGCATGGAACTGACAACTTTCTATAAATTCTTCAGTTAAATGGTAAGATGCTGTCAACCATTCTACTCTGTTGATCAATTAAAAACATGTACAAGTTTCTTTCTTCCTAAAGGTGCTGAAAATGAAAAAAAAAGTGAGGTTTAATCTATAAAATATAGAAATCTAAGCTCGTGTTTAATCAAAACCAAGTCCGTAAATGCAAAATTAAGAACAATAAAATGATTTATTAAGATCCACGTACGAAAAGGTCATATGGGGAGCAGTTAGTGATTGAGAAATTGGGAGTTGAGCTTCGTTCTTGATTTTCCTAGACTAGCAAGCTCAATGTCAAAGCCCCCAAAGTCCTTGTCAAAAACCTAACATTCTTACCGATTTTCTTCTTCTTTTTCGAACTTTGCGGTCCGATAAGATCAGGGTTGGAAAATGAGTATTCTGTTGTATAATTCATTTTTACCTAATGTTTTGATAAATATTAATGAATAAAAGAGTCGTTGTCATTTAGTACTGTCACCTTTTCTTTAATTTAAGTCAACTAATCTATTCCTTGTAATCGATTAAAAGTAAGGAATTACAATGTTTGATGGTACACTTTTAACAATTTTGTGGCATGGTTTGGCTGCAATACAATAAGTTAGAATTTAAGCTAATTTGTTTGCTTAACTATAATCTTTTTGTTGACAAAGAATACATTATCTTTTTTCAATGTTAGATTTGTCTTAAACTAGTCAAAATGCAACCTTATTATTAAAGTTGAAATATAGAAAAACTGTATTTAAAGTATAATTTTAATTGTATATAGAATGTCAAATAGAATTAGAAGTAACTATATTACGAAAATTTTAAAGTTTAAGTTGTATGAATTATAAATTTAAATCATAATCAAATATTTAAATGTATTTAAATTAGTTGTTAAATTAACAATATTTACTAGAAATTTTTATATTGTAAATATATGTAAAGACTATAATTAAGCGCGAAGTCAATCATATAGTTTAGCTCATGTAATTATGTGTAATTATGTTGTACTTAATATAAATAGAAGCAATGAGATGATAGCCTCTACACACTCCAAAAATCTTAATGCTATGATTTTACACGAATCAGAGTGGAAATGGTCCTGTAATAACCTTAGTTAGCCTTTTCCTGTTGTGTCTCTTACCATGGTGTCTACTATTACAAAGGATTTCCTAAACATCAAGCTTATACCAAAGTCACGTTTACTCCTTTGCACAGTAATCTCACTTAGGTCTGTTTAAACAAGATTCAGCCTTCTCACATGATCGTTGATTAACAAAACCTTGTTCTCGAACGCCTCACGACTATCGAAGTGTTTGAGTCCCACACTTGAGTAAGAATACTAAGAAAGCATTAAATAATTATAAGAAACAATAAACACATAAGAGCTATGGTAAAAACCAACCTATACTTCCCTCAAAGTATACAAAGGAATGCTCTCTCAATGTATTCCCTTCCCCTTTATCTTAATTCTCTAAGAGCAAGGCTCAAATAAGCTATTTATAGGCACCTCTAGCTTTACAATTTAGAATCCTAATTGAAATGAACTAACTAGATCGCCTCTATCCCTATTAGATTACATCACACTAACTCATTAAATGACATCCCCATCCAAATATGTCTTTATCTAATAGGATTTATCTACATCACAACTAACAAGATAAGAGATTACATTTAATTAGGAATGATACATCTATATCTATGAAGAACTCTACTATCTTCAGATGATCCTCCCACAAAGTCTTTATCTTTTAAAGCTGATGTATATCTAATGTGATCTTATCCACCACTTCATCCAAGATCTTCCTTTGATCTCTATCTATTAATCATTGAGTCATCCAAGCCCAAAGCCTTTCATAACACATTAGTTCGGTCCAATGTTTACCAATATCAAGTCCATTAGTTATGGTCTATTTATTTGAGCACACGTTACGCCCTCAAAGCCCTCACATGTCTCTGTTATATATGTAATCCATCAAACCTTCAATCCAAGGTCCATCTCAAGCTATCTTTTGGGCTCACATCCGACTCTTGCATCTCATCAAATATTTCTGTCAATGTGCATCAATGCATGCCAACGCTTAACAATGCCTGTTTTCCTTAGCTACTTGCAAGTCTTTGCCTTGTTTCATTGTCCTGAGTGCCAAACATTGGTCAAGGCTTGCCAATGCTTGCATAATTCTGCTATTAGGACTTAAGGGTCTAACACCTACTATGTTATGCTTCACTTTTTAGAATAATTTTTCCTCTCTTGTTAGTGGTTGTGTATCATTGTAGCTACCATAGGGCTCAAATTTCTAGATAGCATCTTTCTAGATCAATTCCAGACATTCTAATCAATTAGTCACTGAAAACAACGCCATCATTTGCCTTTGTAGGTGCCCCTATACACCTTTATAGGTTGTTTGCCTAGTTTCCTTGCATTAGTGCATGAAAACATGTGACTCTCCCATTCTTCTTTGGCATCTCCAACCTATTCTCATTGTTGGCTTCTGCAGATCTAACCTTGAACATACTATATCGATAAGGTACCTTTACTTTTACCTTAATTTCTTCATCTAAAATTAGTAGTGTCGTTTGATTCTTCCTCCGTTAGTGTAACCTCTTTTCTCATTATGACTTTTACCTTTTTCAGCTTGGATAATTCATAATTAAATTTAATAGATTTAGTATTTCTGCTAATTATTTGTCATGGGCTTTCTCTTTTAAGATTTGGTTTAGAAGACATAGTAAAGAAGACTATCTCACCATGCTATTACACAAAATTCTGGCTGTTGATCGCCGCAAGTGGTGAAAGATCGTTGCCTAACTTTGTAGTGTCTATTGACCCAAAGCTACAATTTATGTTTAAGTTCTTTAATACATGTTATAAGTTTGGAAGATGCCAAGGAGTGCTACATTAGTGATATTCAGAGGTTCTATACTTGGATGCCTACCATGATGAACTTAAAACATAAAGATCCCAAAGAATGTTTTTTGGGGCAAGTTTGTTCTCTTATATTTGATGCCTTTATATCATACATTTTTCGATGTGGATGAGCAAAAAATCAATAAGAGAAGAGAAATTTTTTAAGGTTATTGCTCTATTATCACTCAAACCTAAACTTGACTCAATTCTCCATCAAATTCTCTAGCTCCAACATTCCTTCTTTACGAGACTCAATGGGCTCTTGAATATATTTGATTAGGCTATAATATCTCTTATACTTTCACCAGTTACTCAATCAAATTCTTTAGTTTTTGTTACTAAGTTTGAAAAATGCTGAGTTTGAAGAGTTGAGCATAGTTACACTCGACCTAGGTGTACCGCATGTAACAAGCTTGGTCTCCTAAAACAGGATTGTTTTAAGAAGAATGGTCATCCTCTTCATATTGCTCATGTTGGTTTGTGCCCTAGAGCCAATTGGTTGGTTGTAGTTTAGTGACAAAATAATTTAAAGACATTATTGATCTTGTACATATTTAGATGTATATGATAAAATCCATAGGATAATTATACATTGCAAATGAAATTATAATGAGATTATAATTATGAGATTCATATTGCATTTATATATTATCCCTAAATTGTTACTAGTCATTATTTTATTAAGACTAGGCATTAATAGAACGTAAAAGACTAGCAAATATTATATTTTTCCTTATGAAGGAAGTAGTCAACCTTATAGGCTAAAGTATAGAAATATTCAAACAAAAGTGTAGGTGTTTGTTAGAGAACAAGTTTACTAAATTGGCCCCATATGAGAAATTCATTTGGGAAATTACTTATATGTCTATAGAAATTTTCATTGTGAAGATTGTAAAAATATCCATAAATGTCCATTTGGAAAATTACTTATATGCCTCACTTTGTTGCTAAGGGTGTCTCAATTAGAATGTCCATAAATGTCCCTATAGCTTAAAGTAATCACTTTGTTTATCGTTTAAATGATTCAATTCTATACTTCAATCATTTGGCTTAGCTTATTATGAGGTAGATCATGGAGTATTTTATCATCATTCTTCTTCTTTATTAAGCATCGATATAGTTATCGGTATACTAACTTCCCATGTTGACAAATTGTCATTATAGGAAGCAATGATGTTGATGTTGCATAACATAAACAATAGTCATTCAAGCACTTTCACTTTAATGATATTAATAGAATAATTTTGTCCATAAAAGAGAAAACTATTTTAAGAAACTTAAATCCTTGCACATCTTTTAACTATACAAGTTTTACTATTTATATAGCCATTTAATTAGTTTAAACTTTTTATTATATTAGAAACCAAAATAAACTTCAATAATAAATTATTTCCTCATTGTAATAATCCTTTTTAATAACGTAATAATTTAAAATTAATTATAGTATCTCTTACGATAAAATTTTGAATTACATCTTAATAACTTTGAAATAATTTTATCTAAAGATGACATTTATATTTCCTAAAAGAGGTATGCCCTTAATATTTTAAAGGAAATAAAAATGCTAGGATATAGATGTATGGAGACTCCAATGAACCCTACTGTCAAGCTCTTACCAAAAGAAAGGGAGCCATTATCAAACCTTGATAGATGCAAGATATTGATTAAAAAGACTAACTACCATATAGTGAGACGCCTAGATATCTCATTTTGTGCAATTGTCTTAAGCCATTTTTTGGATTCTCCATAAGAGCTCTTTTACATGTTGCAATTTACATCAACAATGCCATAGGAAAATGGCTTATTTATACCAAAAAGGGGTATACAAAGAATGAGGCTATACAAATGATGGTTTGTTATATTATCAACTCCACTTTCGATTACTATAGTTTTATTTAAGAAAACACAGGCTGAATATCAAGCAATGGCCTAAGGAGCATATAAGCTTATATGGTTAAAACATTTACTTTAAAATTTTGAAGTTTGGAATATTTGGATGAATGAGGCTTGATTGTATATTTGGATGAATGAGGCTTGATTGTGATAATCAAACATCATTATACATAGCCCTCGGTCTTATGTTTCATGAAAGAATAAAACATATTAAGATTAACTGTCACTTAAGAAAGGAATTCCTCATAGGATAAATTTCTACTTAAAATTTTAACCCAAGTGATCAACTAGCTAAAATTTTTGCTGAGCTTCTACGGGATATGTGGATTAAATTATATTCGTAACGAGCTTAGTACATATTGTTAAGTCAAAATGACTTTACGATTAATAATTTTGATGATAAACAAAAAGCAGACGCTATTTGAAAAACAGACGAAAGAAAAGCAGACGAAACAAAAAGCAGACGGAAGCAAAAGCAGACGCTAAAAAAGCAGACGATAAATAGCAGACGAAAGAAAAGCAGACGGAAGCCAAGTAGAAAGCAGAACGGAAGCTATTTGAAAAGCAGACGGAAGCTATTTGAAAAGCAGACGGAAGCCAAGTTATAAAAAGCAGACGCTAGAAAGCAGACGATAGAAAGCAGACGGAAGCATTAGTCTGAGTTAGTTACAGAACTCAACTGAATAACCAGTTACAGAACTCAACTGAATAACCGTTTCTTTAAAGAACCAAGAAGCAGTTATCAAGAAGCAGTTGAAGACGAGGACTATAAATATGAGTCGAAGTTGAAGACTGCAGAAGTTAGCGAAATTAAGAGAATTTTTGATAAGCAATCATTGCGAGAAATTTCTGTGCGAAAAATATAGAGCTATTTCTTTCTGTAACAAGCTTGAAACACTTTTAGTTTGAAAGTGATACAGATAGCCTGAAGAGGCTAAGTGTGAAA
>JAOSBL010000001.1:5739558-5750312 GCA_027568915.1 Erythroxylum roraimae | reverse complement strand
GGTTAATGAAATAACCCTACAAGGGAACCCACTCATGCAAGTATGACTCCGGATAGTTGGGCTCCGAAATCGGGGTCTAACAACCCATCCTAGTACTACTCTCATCCAAGCACATTTAACCTCGGAGTTTTGATGGGATCTGGTGCATTAGGCCATGGAAAACACATCTGTAAGGGAAAGGTATCTGTATCCTTATAAAGCGTACTTCGTTCCCCTCTCCTCGAAATAGGATCTCACACTTTCCACCCCCTTAGGGCCCAACCCTCTTTTTGGGGTCCAGCCTAGCTGGCACAATGGTTCGGGTACCAACTTTGATACCACTGTAACAGCCCAGATCACCCGCTTACAGATATTGCCCGCTTTGGGCCTTGGCCCAGCCAAGCCCTCACGGTTTTGCTTTTCCCGAGACCTTCCAAGGAGGTCACCCATCCTAGTAGTACTCTCACCCAAGCACATTTAACCTCGGAGTTCTGATGGGATCCGGTGCATTAGGCCATGAAAAATACGTCTGTAAGGGAGAGGTATCTGTACCCTTATAAGGCGTACTTCGTTCTCCTCTCTAACCGATGTGGGATCTCACAGCGCATGTCCAGTATGCTACAAAATTTACCTGACTCTGTACGCTAAATGTTATAGTTAGGGTGAGTCGGGATCGAATCTACAGGAAATATTCGGTTAATTCCTGTAACAAAATTAATTGATGCTAGGAAAATATAAGAAAAAGGGGGTTCTGAATTTTAATCAATTTAGAAAATAAAATCAAAATAAACTATCGAAAAGTAGATAGAAATGATTAAAGTGTAGAATATAGTTAAAGTCTGGTTCTAGGTTCAATCTCAGCTAAACACGATCAAACATATTTCATCATCCTAATGTCTTTACAACGCTCTTTGGACTATTGATCTGAGACTAATAAAACGCTCTATTAACTCAGTTTCCCTTAGATTGTGTTTAATCAAGACACGATTATTAATTAAACCTAACTACCAAATAACCTAGGATACGATCTCTAAGTTTAATTTGGCAACCCAATTGCAAAGTGGAAAACAATCAATATAACTAGTAACCTCATATGCTTAAGTTATCTAACCTAAGTTATGTTGTTCCTAACAATACGAGATCATTATATGCTATTAATAAACATTAAAAGTAACAATTACGAATTACAATCAATGTTATAGCAATAGGTTCGAAATAGAACAATCAAAATAACATATTAAGACCATCCATCCCAAAACCCGATCAAATCAGCATAAACAACATAGCAATCTGAACAGAAATTGCATGTTAATATGGCAAAAATGGCTTAACCTTGACTCGGTGTTGACATCCCTATAGGACCGGCGTTGAAGGTTAGCCCTCTATCTCCATTCTCAAGCTCTCACCATCAACTTTAACCTCCATTGCCACTATCAGAGCTGAAAAACGATGAAAGAACGAAGAACGAAGAGAATTAGGGGTACTTACCTTTAAGACTAGAGTAATATAGATCTTATTAATATCCTTTAATAAGGATCCATTCCTAAAAAACTCTATGATTGCCTTAGTTATAACGATTTTAGTTTGCCCCCAAGTTTTTTAGAAGAAATATACAGTATAGTCATTAACGCTTAGTGCCTTGTGTAGGTGCAAGAAGAAGAGTGCATTCTCTATTTGATCAACTTCTATAGGTTTAGTTAGGCTCTCAGCCTGCTCTGATGGAATTTGTTCTCTGATTAAATTAATCATATGTTCGAAGTTGGTATTAGCTTCCACAGATGAGCCAATTGTTTTAGAGAAGTAGTTATAAGCCTCCAGGTGTAGGTCCTCCTTTAGAGTGAGAATTTTTACCATTTTCTACCTTTAAGGAAGTGAGTTTGTTTACATTTTTCCTTTCCAAGACAGTTGTGGAAGAATTTGATGTTTCCATCTCCGTCTTTTAACTAAATTGCCTTAGATCTCTATTTCATAAGGGAGTAATGCATTTTTAAGTTTTTTGGTATAATGATCGGAGCCTTTATTTCAGCTTCTCTTAATTCCTCATCCTAAGGGGATTTGTTTAGTTCCATTTGGATTGCTTCCAACTTTTCTTGGGCTTCCATATAGTGGCAGTTTGAGTGTAAGGTCCAATAGCCTTGTTTAGTTATTTTAACTCTTCCTTGATAAGTTGAAGTCTTCCATGAAAGAGAACATTTTGGTTCCAAAATGTTTGTTTTTAATCCTTTTATCAGTGACATATTCAAACCCCTGTTTATGTTAAATAGTTGTTGAATATGAAGGAATATGTTCTAATATGTAAATTGGCTATGTTTTGGATCAATATTGAGGTGTGATATGAAAGGAGACGGTTGTTGAATTCAACCTTGCTTTCTTGGAATCTTTGAAGCCATTGGTCATTAAACATAACCCTATCCACTTTCTTCCTAATCAACCACTTCCTTTGTTGTTTATTGTCCACGTGAATATTTGTCCCCCACACATTTCCTTAGCACCTCATAGTGGTTCCTTAAGTAGGCAGTTTCTCCTTGAACTTCACTTGCATTTGACATGTAGTTGAAGTCCCTAACTATCGTCTAAGCATCCTTCATATTGTTTCCTATTTTGCTCATAGTTCTATAAGGGGTCCCTTTGAAATTTGTGACTAAAAGCATATACAAATGTGACTTGATAATTGATTGGCTAGTTTTTCATCCTGAATTTGGTTTGAATCAACTACTACTCCAACCTCACAAGCTCCACCTCTAATTCTTTAGTATCATAAACCACCATGATTCTGCTATTATGATGACAATCCAAGTTAGTAAGGACATTCTAATCATTCCTTAGGAACTTAGGTGTCCTTCCTGTAACATCCTTTATTTTGATTTCTAGGAGTCCCTTAATATAGTTAGCTATCACTTGCTATTTAGTAAGCCTATTAAGCCCTTTTGTTTTCTAACATAAAATAGTCATTAAGGTGAAGATGTACGGACTTTTTTTAAGAATAGCAATGGGCTAAATCAGTGAGTCCTAATCGGGCTCAAGATAGGGGACCTGAGTCCAAACTCAACCGGACTAGAGGTAGTTCAGCCTGAGTAGGTCCGACCAAATTTTTTTAAAATAAAAGTTCAAAATGATATAATTTTGTTTAGAATAGTCGGACATCGGGCCGAGTTAAACTCGGCAGCCCACGTTCGAGCCCAACTCAAGACCTGAATGGGCCAAACCCGAACCCAATTGTCACCCTTACTTTTTCTTCATAGCACTTCTTCAAGTGATCCTCAGGAATTGTTCCTGCTCTTTAGCTTTAGTGTTTATAATTTCCTCAGTGGTATTCTTTCCATTAGCCTCAGCGAGGGGCTGATTTTCCTGTTGCACCTCCTCTCAACCCATGTTTCTAGTTTCTTTAATTTCCACTGATTACTGCTTCCTTTCTATTGGGTTTTGTTCAATTCACCATCATTTTATGTACCTTTCAGGGTGTTGGTATCCATATACTCGTCCACCCTTGTTTTTGGGTCAATCGCCTGTCTCCTCTAGTTTCCTGCCAGTAAGCTTCCATACTTGTTTTGGGTCAATGGCATATCTCTACTCTTATTTTCTTGAACAAATACATGGTCAAAGACAACAACGAAAAAATAGACTCTAAAGCAATAGCCAGCAGGCCGAGTACTAACACACAAATGCTTGAAGAATTAAAAAAGCCATGAACTTGATCATTTGACGAAGAAAAGTTCCTGGCCACTGTCTGTGTAACACTCTAAACAACATCCTCCTACTTATATCTTCATCATCATACATCTCCGGCCAAGGACTGCATCCAAAAAGCTATAGCTGAACACCCTGTACATGGTACAACTGTTTCCTTTTCAATGAACCTCACCTAGAAATCGTTTTCTGATTATCAAACAATAAGAAGACAGTATGTCAGGCTTCGGTTTTACACATCTTCATCTCAGCCTCACTATAGTTGGGGTTTTACAGGGGTGTCTTTCAGTGGCTGACCAGTCGCTGCCTCAAAAATAGAACAATTGATCCAAGCTCTTACCAGTTCAAATGTGATGTTTGCAGCGAGGCCTTGGAAGTGCATCAAAGCTTGTATTAATAAAGCCTGATTCGAGTGCCTATTGGGCTCCGACAAATAGGGCATGACAGGAGGTCTTCCCCACATTCGCAACAAGTCTGCAAACTGAGAGTCAGTTGATGCATTTCTAGAGTTATGACGCAATATCATAATTAAGTTGCAGATGGCCATAATATCTGTTACCTGATGTCCACAACCAAAGGCCATGTCCTTCTTATTAGTAAGACAGATGGGGCAAACCTGTCATAGTAACAGAAATTGAAAGGGTTGACACAATAATGGAATAGAAGCAAATGAAGGTGGAAGTTTGTTGGTGGTCATATTGCAAGAATTAGATTGCATGTTTTGCACCTGACTATCGTAAGAACTTGAAGTTGGAGGTGCACCCACTGGTGTATCATATCCAGCAACAGGATTATCATATCCAGCAACTTGTGCATCATATCCATAATAGGAAGGGGTACTTGGTTTAAAGCTGCTTAAGTGGGAAGGTTTCGAGCTATTGTTGAAAGAAGATGCACCATAATGTGGTGGGGGTAAGGGAACCCTCTCGAAAGAATTCCCCTTCTGCCGACTGACATACCAAAATGAGCAAGCAAATGACATCTATGAGATCTTTCGCCAATGAAAAAAGTAAAAAGCCATGTAATAGTTACCCTAATATGCCAAGCTCGATAGTTGCTTTATACTGAGAAGGTATTTCCATCAAAGCCGAAAGAGCAAATTCCGTCTCCTTTCTGGATTGGATTACATTCTTCGACATTATTTCAGTAAAATTGACAAACTGGCAAAAGAAAAGAGAAGCAGTTGATCAAGTTCACTTGACTACGAAACAAAGTGTTACAATAAACTGTTGATCTCATGGTAGAAACATAATTTACTTGAAAGTTATCAAAGGCTCGAGCAGGAATGTTATCATCAAACTCCCTCATCATGTCCCAAGGCCCATCCCCAACTCCGACTAAAACTATCGATAAAGGGTATGCACTGCAATTAACAAACCACATAACTTTAGACAAACAAATCAGCAATTGAAGGCCTGCTATCTACATCATCTTAGAGTATCCATCTTTTGGTTTACCTTGCTTTGACAATTGCATCAATTGTTTTTTGCTCTTGAGGACTGAGATGGCCACGCTGTGTATCAACACTTCTAGTAACCTATCATTACAATTCTCAATGAGACGTGGGAAATAAAGTGGAGCTCATATTATAAGAATCTAGAAAACACATATAGTTCGGCAAGTCAGGTACAAGCTGGCTAATAATTTTTCAAAGCATAGACCAATTGTAAGTTTTATCTGAACATCTCATGTTCAACTAATAAGCCAATCAGTCACCACAAAAACTTCAGAAAATAAACTGCAACATTATGGCACAATTGAGAATCAGCATTTCAAGTCACAATAAGGAAGTGGTCTGCTGGTTTTGACATATTGCTCCCACTGAATTGGTAGGACATTCTAGTGTGGCATTCATAAGGTTCCAGATGAGATAACAGAGCCGACAGATCAGATATCATGCAATTCAAGAATATAGTGAAGATCCATCTTGTAAGAAATCACCTGCCCATCAGCAATTATCAGCAACACATGATACTGGCCACTGCTTTGCTCAACTATGGTAATCGCCATCTCAATGATCGGTGCAAATGATGTTGGTCCTTTCATGAGAATGCACCAGCAATAGTTAAATTAAGATGTTAGGCACTAAATTCAACACTATGAAGAGTGCAATACCAGCCAGCCGAAGTTGAGGAACGATTTCCCTGTATCGCGAAAGTACTTCCTCAAATCCATTACAAAATCTCTCATCTGGGTAGAAACTGAAGACATCTTTGTCATGTGTTGAGGCTGCAAAGACGAGTTGAGAGAGATATCATGTCTGTTGTTTAAATATGAATCCTGTACTAATACAACAAGAATACTTCAGTTGAAATCACCATCTCCAAATCCAAAACAGGGAATTAAGTTGTCTTCATCAAATGTGGATAATGTCCTTCCAATAATCGAAATTGCTTGCTCGTATGGATTTTGACCATTGCCTAAGTGATGTAAACTTCGTCTATTGAATGATCTTGCACCTGATGGATAGATAAATTTGCGTATACTGAAGGATGATGATACAATCCAATCTTAAGCATTAAGATAAGATTAAACCTGTCCATTCGTTGCTCTTTGTGAAATCAATGCCAACAATGAGGTTAGAAGATTCTAGGCCAGATTGGGCAAGAGCAGTTGTAACCTGTAGTCATAGTTCCAAACATTTACAAAGGCTTAAACTAGCATAACACTCAGATATTGCACCCACATATTTGTATACAGGCAAATTTATGGAAAGTGGGCCTCCTAAGTTGCCAGAAATAAGCAGAAGCGTAACAACAAATGGGAAAAGGGTAAAAAAACACAAAAGCTGCTGTATAAACTTTGTTATAGAACAGAGGATGCTGCAACCGATGTTCATCGGTTCAATGATTTGTAAGCCAATCATTACCTCTCAAAAGAAATTTTCCTTGTCAGTTTCATCTCAATGTTTTCTGGATGAACATCAATTACTATGCCATTGCAACAGAATTCATTAAGAAGAAGGTCGTACAAATCTCCTTGAGTATATTCATCAAGTATTACCCTAAAGAACCAGATCCGTCATCCAATTACATACAGAAAAGTTTAGTAGTCATCGACCATAGTTTTCCTAGGTATACTTCAAATGATGATAAATTTCACCATATCTTCTTAAATCCCCTCAGAATCTTCTTGGCGGCTGAAATCGCATCTCAAACTGTTTATGTCAAGAGCAGTCGAAGAATCCACCCCGTATTCTGGATTTATCTTTTACACTCGACAGAAGGAGATTTTTAACACAACATCCAAACCAGATATTTATGAATCGTTGACATTTTGTTACGAAGTTGGCATGTCAAATATCATGAAAAGTATCAAGAGTTGTCCCACATACCCCTCAAGTCTTATATCACAGAAGTCAAAACAAATTATAAAGACCAAATGAACTATATATTTTCTCCAACCTGATCCAAGCTCTGGTAATTATCAGCTATTCTCGAGTACTTCCTCTCCAACCTTCTCTGGGGCTGTGCCCTTTGTGGTTCATAATCATAAGAAGAAGTGGATGGTTGTGCATATTGATGCTGAGGCGTGTAATATGGGTTTTGTTGGGCAGATGGGTATGGATATGGATATGATGTTGGTTGCTGATACCCGTACTGATTCCAGGAGGAAGATGAATTTGCAGAACCATGAGATGAATAATTCCTCCTACTCGATTCTTTCGAGGACCAACCTCCCATCAGCTACAAGATTCTTAAAAGATCTAATACTTTCGGTGACTATCTCAATTGAGAAAAACTATTTCACTATCTCCACCTGCAAGGAAATTATAAACTATCAAAGTTCCAAAGAGAAAACATTCATACCCAGATACTCTATTATTGATGTCGCGAACAATACATGAAACTGGCAAAAGAAGACTACCTGGGCAACCTGAAAATTGGAGCTTTTTACGATCTAGCTGAGTTTTGTGGGCCGGTTAAGTCTTCGACTGAAAACAATTGAAACCAAGTTACCGAATTTGTGCAAAATATGAAACATAGACCAAGAACGTTAGATGGCGGCTGAGGAAATGGGCGGTTCAACGGTCATCACCGACCATAGAAAACCTTAGCTGATGATATACATACATATGCTTATGTCGGTGAAATAATCCAAGACAACACCAAACCAGGCACGCAAGTTGGAAGGCCAACTAGGTTTTGAGAGAGAGACACGCAAATATGGAAGCTTGAGGTCTTTTTTAATGAGTAATAGTTTTTAGTCGTATCTTATACGGCATCAATCCCGCTTAACCTGTCTACACATAATACGGTGTTGTTTTAGATTTGTTTCCACATAATACGGTGTTGTTTTAGAGGGAAAAAAGGATTGGATCAGGTTATTTCGGTATCAGTCTCTTGTTTAAGATATGTCTTCCTATCATGTTATAAGATTTAATGGAACAAAACATTTGATGTGAAATGATACTAAGTATCTTAAGCATCTTATTCACTCTTCGACTCTGTCAACTGCAGAATTACTTCCATCTACAGTTCCAAACTTCCATGTGTAAAACTACTTAGACATGGGGGTCACTGACCTTGAGCAATTTGTCTTAAAAGAATTGTCTCAATCAAGACTCTATGATGAGGTGCCGTCATCTTCAATGGACTTTTTGTTAAGCTTGATTGAGACGTCCAAACCGTATTGCCTTTTTAATTTCAATCAACATTTTTCCACACTTTGAAGCGAGAAACAACCCTGCCCAATGATCATCAACCCTTTGGAATACGGTAATGGCTTCTTATTCCGTCACTTTTCCATCTTAAATACTACTTGATTAAACTCGGGTGGGGTCCGGTTTTGATTTGGGGAAATTTTAGTAGTATGTGAAGACAGTGAGAAGGCCTGACAAGGAGTATAAAATAAGTGCGTATGGGTCAAAGGTGGAGAAAATTTTTAGATAAGGTTCAAAAATGACCTACTGGTGATGGGGTCGCTGCGGATTCAGGTAAGGATTGGAACATACTGATTTTAAGAAATGTTTTAAAAATTAGATCCGACATTAAATTTGTCGAAAGGAAAGTCTAAGGTTTAAAAAATTAACCGGTAATAAATCATTATAAAATTGATATATAATAAATAAGAAATAAAATTTATGAAAATAAGTAAAAATAAAATATTTTATTGAAATAAAAATATACTGATGTTTATTTTTTATATAATAAACTAATAATAAATAAATATAAGTCTAATATAAAACTTAAAATAACAATAACAATCAAAATTGTATTTTTGAAAGAAGTTTTATCTCAACATCATCAAAAGCTCTAAATTCTCTAACATTATCCAAAAAGTCGTAAACTACGCTTTCATCTAAAGTGTTTGCATCAACTTCTTTTATTGCATTTAAATAAATTACAAATTAGTAATGTATGAAATTATTCTCAATTATAAATTTGTAATACATTATACTTTTAATTTAAATATGATTAAAATAAGATACAAATTGACCATCAGTAGATGTTCTTAATTCATTCGTTGTGACAAATGTATTTTCTTCATAAATTATCTTTTCAAATTCGTTATAATCAAGATCAAGCGATAGTTCTTTTCTTCAATCCAAAAACAATATGTTCAATACAATCAATATTAACTGGATCACACGTTCTCTTCTTACTGAGCGCTCTGAATATATAATAGACAAATTATAAAGTTAATAATAAAAATAAAATTAACGAAATAAAAGAAAAACTATAAAATACATATTCTTCATTCTTAGATTATAAGTAACATAAACAAGGTCATTAAATCTTTAATATTCCAAACGATTTCGTTTCTTTGTATAAATACGTTTAAAAACACTCCAATTACGTTCATAACCTATTGCAAAAGTTGTTTTACTAAGTATTTTAATAACAAGTTTTTTTAATGTTGGAGCACCGTCATTGAATAATCTCTACCACTTATCTATACTTTAAATTAATAGTTATGAAAAATAAGAATATATATTATTAATAAGTAAAGAATGAATTAAAACTATAAAAACTTACAAGGCTACATTTTTTCATCATTAGTTCTCTCTTTGCCGAGGATCTATCAAAACTCTCTAAACCTTCACGATATAATTTAATTTTATTTATCGCTTGTGATTTCTCTTCAATAGAGAAAATACCTTTGCATTCAATCACATCAAATAGACCGCCCATAATATTAATTGGACTTGCGTCTCCACTATATACGCAATAAGGATTGAGAAAATAAGTTGTTAAGTAGATCCTTTGAGTAAGATGCTTATCCCATCATCAGTCAATAAGATCTATATAAGGCTTGTACAATTTCTCCTTCCCCTTAAAAAGATTTATAGTTATTTTGTGAGCTCTAACATAGCATCATATATATACACCAAAGATAGCTTCCCATCTGAGTCAACAATCCTTATCAACCTTACAAACGAAGCCACAATATTCATAATGATCAAGCAAGCATCCCAAAATTTATTATCTAGAATAGTGGCTCAAACTTCTTTTCCTTATTCACTCTTTGACAACTTATGACTTAAAAAGTGTTTACTTGTCACTAAATTTTGAAGTAGTTGTTTATTTTCATAAACACTTTTTAAAGTAATAAATGTAGTTGCAAACCTGGTAGTATCGGGACGCACGATCTCAACCCAATCTTCTTGCTTTCTTAATCAAGAAAAAAACGTGACATGATGATACATAAAAATTTGTGATTTTAGATGAGCGTGAAGCAAAACTAGCAATATGATTCATACCACCAATATCTTTTTAAATAAGATTTATACAATGAGCAACCATGGAGACTAATAAATATACTCATACTTTGATTGTAAAAAGTACCCAGCTGATACATAATTAGTTGCATTATCTATAACAAAATGCACAACATTCTTTGATCCAACCCACTTGCCATTTGAATCTTGCTCAAATGGGCCTCTCCTCTTCCTCCTCTTGTCTCCCTTGCTCTTCTTCAACAATAACACAAAAATCTCAATTCAATAAAACTCAAATTGGAAAACCTAAAGAACCCAATGCATGAAATTGATCCTAGAATACCTAAACCCATACCATTCCTAAGCTTTTTGAACCAAAAACTCTCCAAAAATCCAAAACATCAAAAATCACTTACCTTAAATCTTC
>JAOSBL010000001.1:5713613-5726846 GCA_027568915.1 Erythroxylum roraimae | reverse complement strand
GCGTCTCGGGGAATGGGCCAGCAGTCAGGGCTCATCACCCGGGACCGCCGGGCTCCGGGAGCGGGGTCCGACAGACATACTTAAGAAAAGATGACAGAAAAAATCATCATGTATTCTATGTCATCCTCTTCCCTTGAAATAATTGGTGAGTTAGAATATGATTTAGATAGGCCTATTACCCTTCGAAAATGTGTTAGAACTTGCACCAAACACTCAATTTATTACTTTGTTTCCTATGACTCGCTATCTCCCTCCTATAGAGCCTTTTTCTTATCTGTTTCCTCTATGTCTATTCCACAAAATTGTAGAGAAACAATCGAAAATGTCCAATGGAAAGAAGCTACGATTGAGGAAATGAAGGCTCAAGAAAAAAATGAGACCTGAGAACTTGTCACTACTCCAGAAGGAAAAAAAAAAGAGAGTTGGCTGTAAATAGGTATTCACAGTAAAGCATAACTGGATGGATCCATTGAGAGATACAAGGCGAGATTGGTGGCTAGAGGCTTTACTCAAACATATGGAGTGGATTATCGAGAAACCTTTGCTCCAGTTACTAAGATGAATACAATCAGAATTCTACTCTCTTGTGTAGTTGGGACTTATAATAGTTTGATGTTAAAAATGCTTTCCTTCATAGGGATCTAAAGGAAGAGGTATATATGGAGATTCCTCCCACGTTTAAAGATGAGAAGTCACAAGGGAAGGCTTGTAGGCTAAAAAAGGTCTTGTATGGACTGAAAGTTCATTCAGGCTATTATTTCCTTTGGTTACCACTAGATTAATATGGATCATACCCTATTTATCAAGCACTCCCAAGGTAAGATCTCGTTTCTTAATGTCTATTTTTATGACATTGTGGTAACTGGAAGTGATATAGAAGAGATGGTTAGGTTGAAGAAACTCCTTGCTCAAGAATTTGAAATACTTTTTGCGAGTTGAAGTTGCTAGATTGAATATTATCTCCCAGAGAAAATATGTCCTAGACTTGTTAGAAAAAATTGGTATGATGGGTTGTAAACCAACTGAATCTCCTATTGAGAGCAATCACAAACTGTAGGTAGGAACAGGTACATCAGTAGACACGGGGAGATATCAGAGGTTAATTGAGAGACTCATCTATCTCTCTCACACCAGACTAGACATAGCATAAGCAATTAGTATGGTGAGTCAATATATGCATGATCTACAAGAACCACACTTATAGACTGTATTCTGCATCCTGCGCTATCTGAAGTCTACACCAAGAAAAGGCCTTTTGTTCACAAACAATGGTTGCGTTAAGATAGAAGCACTCATAGATGCTGATTAGGCTAGATCTCCAAATAATAGGAGGTCGATGACTGGTTACTGTACACTTATACGAGGAAAACTAGTCACTTGGAAAAGCAAGAAACAGAATGTAGTTGCTAGATCTAATGCGGAAGCTGAATATAGAGCTATGGCTGAAGGTGTGTGCAAAATATTGTGGATAAGAAAGTAGATGGATGAATTACAACTGATGGATGCAGCAAGTTTATCCCTCTATTGTGAGAACAAAGTTGTCATTAGCATAGCTCACAATCCTATTCATCATGGTAGAACAAAACATATAGAAATTGATAGACACTTCGTAAATGAGAAACTTGTGAATAGCTCTTTACACTTATCCCATATGGGGTTTAATGAACAATTGGCAGATGTCTTCACCAAATGACTCTACAACAAACAATTTCATAATCTTGTTTGCAAGTTGGGCATATGTGATATCTATGCACCAACTTGAGGTGAAGTATTGACTAGAGTTATTAGAATTGATTATTTCCTTATATACATTTAGGAATGAATAGCTTTAGTGATTTCTTCCTATAATTGAGATATTTGAGAGCTGGAATGTTTCCTAAATAATCCTAGGCATTTTTTATATAAACCGTAGGATTTCTCTGTACAAAACATCTCAATACATTAAAAGAAACACGTTGGTTTCTCTCTGAGTTATTTTCTTCGGGAGGTACAATTGAAATTGAGCAGATCATATGCTACTGTATCCTAAGAACCAAAGAATGAAATGACTATACAACTTCTATCTTCTCTTTTAGAAATACAACTAAAATCGAAAACTAGCTAAGTAATTTTAGAAATAGCATTCCTTCCCTAACCTCCGATTAAACTAAAACTACTAGAGATATGGGTTCTTTCACCTGAACTGACATTAACCAATCAAAGTGAAATAGAAACAGTACATTAAAGAGAAATCTTGTGACTTTTTTGTATAACAATCGCAGAAGGAAAAAGTTAGCCTTTTTAGCATTTTTCCCATCTCTTTTTTGCTCTTCACGTTATCATGTTTCTTCTATGCTAATTAAGAACTGGAGTTCTCTTTTATGTTTCTTCAGTACAGGTGAAAAGCTGTGTGAAATCACAATAAAGAAATGAAAAGATATAAAGTTAAAAGGACACCAGGCTGCAGGATGTTATTATCTGCAGCAACTGGATTGGCTGTTGTTATATGTCAATGGATTTATATATTTTATGATTCCTTGTAAAGCAAGTGTGGGAGGGAAGCGATTACAAGGCAGACATGTTGTTTGGTAGTGTAAAAGAAGAAAGCAAATGAAGCTGATCCACAATAACAAGAAGACAAAGTACAAACATCCTTACTTAAGGACCGCTGAGTGAATCGTCTCCAATAATTACCACAAAACATCCATTAATTAGTGACCATAAAGGTTACCACTTCAGCAGGAAAAGAGAAAAAAGCAAAGCAACACCTCAACTTGCTTCCCTATTGTCATCGCATGCCAACCACTTTTGCTTGTGCAATTTCCATGATATCGAGAATTTTGGAAGGGTAGACTGACCTATAAACTTTTCCAAGTCGTGATTATTAATAATTTATATTGATCTTTCAAGTCAAATGATAGTTGTTGAGCTGATCTAGACTTCTGCTGTTTGAAAAGACATTAGACCCTCTTATCCAACTTTAACATTGATCCAAGAAAGCTTATAAGTTGGATCATTAAAGTGTATTAGATTCTTGATTAAACTTTGGACTATAAAAGCATTAGGAAATTTGTTATCTTTCATCTAGAAGGATTCTGAGCGTATCGATTGTTTTATAAAGATGTTTAAATCATTCACGACTACTAATAATAATTTCCAATTAACCCGTATTAACATATTTCTGGCTGTGTGTTATTACTTTACGGGTTTAGACTTTAGTGGAACTGTGAAAACCTCACTTGTTCCTGGCAAAAGGAAGTATGATCAGATCATAATATCATCCAATGGTGGATAAGATTTTCCGAGCCGCAAATGGCTCTGTTCTCACTACCTGCCAAATCTGCTGAGATATGCTGTACCGGTTGTTCCCTACGTCATTTTTTGTGCGAAGTTGCATGGCAGCTCAAAGTACTAAATTCCAATACGCGACAACTACAACTGGAGCTATTTCCAGGAAACTAAGTTATTGCGCTATAAATTCTCAGACGGTGACTTGGATTCATTTGACCATTCAAAAAATGCAGGCGCTAACTCATTTCTTTGGGTCTTTGGCTTAGTACATGGATAGAAAAGTCTTAAACAAATACTTGGTACTCCATAATTGCTTACCAACTGTACCTTAAGGATCTATTGTCTTGGGCCAGTTCAAGAAACTAAAGAATTTGACGCCGGCGGAAATTAAATTCACGATCACCTGATCTCTCAGCTAAATAAAATTATCCATGAATGAACCAAGCACTAAAATCTACTTTATAAATAAACGAAGTATGAGGTATTCATCCATTTGTTGGATGACATTAATCCTTTTTGTAATTATGGGGTGATTGATGTGTAGGTTCATGCTCTTGTTAAGAACTATTTCTTTAACCTTTGACAAAGCATAACGAGCTGTATGGAAACTTTTGAATTGAATTCGTTAACGAATTGGATTCAATTACATTAATAAAATTGAATTGAATTCAATTTACACTATTTGGAACAAACTCAGTAATAATAGAAATGAATTCAATTACACTGTTTGAAATGAGAATGAATATAGTGAAAAATGAGAATGAATATTATTATTATTATTATAATGGTTGGTTAAGAGGAAGGAATAATTACTATTACCATTAACGGTAGTTGATTTGCAAAAAAATATTGAGAAATAAAAATTTATTATATTTTAATTCATTAATTAATCATATTTTAATTACTTATATTGTAATTAATCAATTACAATATATTAATTAATTAAAAAAATTAATTAATTAATTATAATATTTTAATTAATGAATGAATTATATTTTAATGAATTATATTGTTGTTAATTAATTATTAATAATATTTTAATTAATAGTCTTTAGAATCCAATCAAGTGAAGCATAAGAGAGTGAGAAGTGAAGTAGTCCAAAGAATGAAAGAACAAAAGAGCAAGACACTACCTCAAGTTTCAATGTAATTGAATTCTTATACTTGGAGGAGTGAATTCAATTTATAAAGAAGATGGGTTTCAATTACATGCATGAATTGAATTCATCCTATTTTTATATTTCCAAACAGCTGAATTGAATTCAATTACATAACTGAATTCAATTCAGCCCTTTCCAAACGGGCTATAAGACTTCACTGGGTGTACTGAACCTTTTATTTTTTCAGATTAAATCAATACAAAATACTTGTACTAAACTAAAAAATTAATTAGAACTACTTTCCTTTTTCTCGAATAGAATTTTATTTCGTTAATTTTAACTTCTATTAGATCTAAGACAGTTTCATGTGAGATAAACAATTAAATAAGCCTTCTAAATTTAACGAAAATGACAAATACTTCTATTTCGTATACCTATTAACTATTAACAACAACAATAATAACAAGAACATCAAGTAAAAGTCATGATGACATATAGGGACTGAGAAAGTCCAATAATGCATGGTCTTATCCCTAATTAGTAGAGATGTTGTTTCTCAATATCCCATATGAAATTAAAAAATATAAAATAATAAAATAATGATTTGAAACTAGGATTAGTCTCCACCAATAATAACAAATTCACCTTGAGCACTATTGCCTAGGTGAATAGAGTGTGAACGATTGTACTAAAAAAATTACACTAGGTAAATTCTCAAGAAAAACTAGAGAGGTCACAAATGGTCCTACTTAAAATCCAACCTCCTAGACAAAATTTTCCTAGGCATGTAATTTAATAGCACAATAATTCACTACAACTACACCTAATAATAGTTATTAAATAGACAAACAACGAACATCAGAATTTAACAAGGTTCACTACTAAATTGATATTTCTCTATTTTCAAGAAATAATACAAGCGAAATATTACCAAAGGAGAGAAGGAATTTTTGTCTTATGGAAAGAAAATTTTTGGGACATTAGATAAAAGGTGGAAAAGCCCTCCTTTTATAACTTAAGGAGGCTCTCTCAATATTGTGTTTCTCCAATATAAGATTTGAACATATGCCACAAAGTCAACAATTCTCTACCTTGGCATATTCAACATCTTCAAATCTCACAAAACTCATATTTAGTAGTGTCTTCAAATAAGTTTCAGAGCGCCTATTTTCAGTTTTTAGCAATATTGATCAAGTCCAAACAATGTTGAAACTTGACCACAGTTACCACAGGATTCTTAGTCTTCTAGAACCTCTCATTCAAAGTGATAACGGACATCGATATACTTCATCCTTTCATGGTAAACCTGGTTCTTTGCTAAAAAGATAGCACTCTTACTATCATAGTGCACTTTGATGTGCTTTTGTTGAACCCCTAATTCACTAAGTAATCCTTGAAGCCAAATTTCCTGCTCCACAGCCTCTGTAGCTACCATATATTTTGCCTCTGTAGTCGGCAAAGCAAATGTTGACTGTAAGCTAGACCTCCAACTCACTGTTACCTTTGCAAGAGTAAACACATGACCAGTAGTTGATCGATATTTATCTAAATCACTGGCACAGTCGGAATCACAATATCCAACTATACATTGACTATCTTGTTATCATGCTGAAATAACAAACTAAAATCTACAGTGTTTAGAATGTATCGTAGAATCCATTTCATAGCTTGACAATGTTCCTTTTTAGGATCATGCATATACTTGCTCACAACCCCAAATGCCGGTGAAATGTCGGGCCTTGTACACACCATAATATATATCAAGCTACCAACTGCATTCGTATATGGTACTTTAGTCATGTACCCTCTTTCTGCGGCTTTCTTTGGAGATAAAGATGCACTGAGCTTTATATAAGGAGCTAGTAGAGTACTAATAGGTTTTGACTTTTTACTCATGCCAAAAATTTGTACCCTTTTGAAATATTGTTTTTAAGTCAAACACAATCTCCCTAACTTTCTGTTTCTACTTATCTCCATGCTAAGAATTTTCTTAACTTCATCCATATCCCTCATTTCAAACTCCTGATTCAACTGAATCTTTAATCTCTCAATTTCTCTTTGATTCTTTGAAGTTATCAGCATATCATCAACATATAGGAGAAGATAGATGTATGATCCATCATGTAGCTTGCGAAAATACACATAGTGATTGTATTTGCTTCTTGTGTACTTTTTCTCCATCATAAACATGTCAAATCTGTGCAACGATTTTCAAGCTTGCACACCATATTCTCTTTTCCAGCAACTTTAAAACCTTCTAGTCCAGTCATATAGATTTCCTCCTCTAAGTCTCCACGTAAAAACGTAGTTTATACTTCCAATTGAACTAGTTCTATATTAAACTGTGCTACAAAAGAAAACAAATTTCGAATGGAGGAATGTTACAACTGGAGAGAAAACTTCATTATAATCAATTCCCTCCGTCTAAGCATAGCCTTTGGCCACCAGCCTTACTTTGTCACAAATATTATCCTTATCAGAAAATTCATCTTTTTTTGCATATACCTATTTGCCTCCAATTGCCTTCTTTCCCTTTGGGAGACTAGCTAGCTTCCACGTCTGTCGCAAATATTATCCTTATCAAAAAATCCATCTATTTTTGCATATACCCATTTGTCTCCAATTTCCTTCTTTCCCTTTGGGAGACTAGCTAGCTTCTACGTCTGATTCTTATAAAGGGAATGTATTTCTTCATTCATGGCTATGCTTTACTTATCTTCTTCTGAAATTTGGACTACTTCCTTTTAAGTGGTAAGAATGTCATCAATTTCAATTGGAGATGCATAAGCCACCATATTAACATAACGAGCAGGTACTTGAATGCTCCTTTTTGGCTTTCTCAATGCAATTGGTAATTGTTGCTGTGGAGGTTCTTGGGTTAGAACTGCTTCTTCATCTGGCTCCTCTTCTACCATAGGAGTTTCTACATCTGCTTCATCATTTATTGGGGGAACAATTCTTCCTTCAAACTTCACTTGTTTTGGAGCACCATCTATCTGCTTACACGTGGATTCAACTTTGACTCCTTAACATGATAGTATACAGTAGAACCAAACAGATGCAAGGAATCATAATTTGTAGCAGGTTTTCCAAACCATTTTTTCAAAGGTGTTTTTACCACCAATAGCAGTTGATGGAAGGCAACTGATGAGATGACAAGCTTATGTAACAACTTAAGCCTAAAATTCTCTGCCCAATCCAGCATTAGACAATATACATCGAACTTTGTCCAACAATCTGGTTCATATATTCTGTCACCCCGTTTTGTTGTCGTGTATCCCTAACTATGAAGTGTCTGACAATACCTTCAACTTTGTAGACTTCTAAAAATGGATCACTCATGTACTCCCTACCATTTTCTGTACGGAGACGCTTGATCCTTCTGCTTGTTTGAGTTTTCACCATCTTCTTCTATTTGAGGAAAACTCTCAGCACTTCATCTTTAGTCTTCATAGTATACACCCATCCTCTTTGAGAAAAATCATCAACAAAGGTCACACAATAGTGTTTTCCTCCCAAAGAAGCTGTTTTGGAAGGTCTCCACACATCAGAGTGAACATAATCTAAAATACCCTTTATATCATAGATTGCAGTGCTAAATTTCATTCTTGTCTCCTTCCCTTTGACACAATGTTCACAGAAGTCTAATTTGTAGGCCTAAACTCCTTTCAACAATTCTTGATTTCCTAATATCTTTAAGGAATTTTCACCTGCATGTCTCATGCGTATATGCCACAACCTAGCTGATTTTAGCTCTTGATCATCATTAGAAGCTACTGTTGTCGTTATAATAACTATAATACCTTGGTAATAATATAGGTTATTATTTCTTGGAATTCCTTTCATTACCACAAGTGTACCAGAGATGACTTTCATTACTCCATTTGCTGCATTTATAGTGTAGCTCTTTGATTCTAGGGACCCCACAGAAATGAGATTCTTTGTCAAACTTATCACGTATCTTACATCTGTCGGAGCCCTCGTTGTTCCATCGTGATTCCTTAAGCAAATTGAACCAATCTCATTTTTTGTGCAGGGATTATCATTTGTTGTGTAAACAACTCCACCTTCTAGCTCTTTAAAATCAGAGAACCAATCCTGATTGGGACACATGGGATGGCTACAGCCTGAATCGAGTAGCCATGGACTAGAAGGGCTTATTGAGAATGTAACAACCAATGAAAGATCTAAGTCTATATCTTCACACTCAGCAACATTCGAATTTGAAACAGCCTTTCCCTTATCAAGTTTTTTTTATTCTTTAGCTTTGGACAATTATTTTTCCGATGCCCTTTTTTTCAGATAAAAGACACATTTATCATTGCTTAATTTGAGCCTTGATTTCGATCTCCTTTTCTTTCCTTTGGTCTAGCTCTGTGAACAGCCTCTTGTTACCAAAGCTTTTGTTGCTCCACTTGTACGTTCTTCCTTTGTCTTCCTTCTTAATTCATGACTGTACAAAGCAGCTATAATGTAGCATCCCACTCTCGCAAGACACTTACCCGACATCTTCAATGATGCCCGAGAACTTGCCCCATAAGGGTGGCATGTTAGTACAACCAGTCAGTAAAATCTCTTTACAAATTTTTTTCTTTTTAAAACAATGCACACATATGCAGAAATTAATAATCAAATTGGGCCCATTCTTTTTTTGCGTAACATCAAAATCACATTTATTATTATTATACTTAAGATCAATCTCATTTACAAACCTTTCCACTTTGGAAAGTTATTACATACAGAAATATTCAAATACAAATTGTACAATAATTGCGGAAGACTCAATTCGATACAAAAATAAGAAGATACAAATGCAAAAGCGAACTGATCCCGACCTCGATCTTTTACTTGAATGCAGTGGGTATACTCTCGTTTGCCTAACGGGGTAACTCTTCTGAGCCTGAAAAAAATATTGCAAATTTTGGGTGAGTTTTTGTAAACTCAGTGTGTGACCATCCTCGATGGTCACTCAATCACATAACATATACAATTCATCAATTCATCATATTGAGTCACATACATTGCACGTTCACTTAAGTATAAATCACATTTAGAAAGCATTTAAACTATTAAAACATACATATCGATTTTATATGCAATACACATAAGACTCACTTTCAATTATTATTGTTGTGACTGAGTGCCTTTTTATCTAGCCCATATCCCTTAGTGGATACCGAGCTCTGTCAGATAATGTCCCATATTCCTTAGTGGATATCGGGTACATTCACAACTGAGCCTGAGACTCTGATCACAATATGAGCTTTAAGCTCTTTTTTGGTGGCTACTTCGGTCACAACAGCCTTTATTTTTCATGCATTCATGTAATGAAATGTATCACATTTTCATATTCTCAATTAATCACATGATCAATTAGTCACTTTCATATATCATCGGATCTTAGTCCGACATTTAACATTTAAGTTGAGAATCACTTTTTGATTCATATGCATATTCACATTTTTCTTCGAAACTAGGTCCAGCATTTAACAATCAAGTCATGTATCACATATTCCATCAAATTCACATATAAGGAGCACTTCAATGTTCTCACATTTATCAAACTAATCGGACATTCAATGTCCAGAAATCAGAACAATCACATTTACATTGCAAAATCATTCAATAAATAATACAAATAGAATAATCAGTAAATAAAACCATCTAGGTCGACTCACAGTACACTCCAGATTAGCATTAGCTTCCATGATTCGGAAACGTCTGGATGCAGGCATTCTATCCTGTGTATCAACATCATACAATACACATTTACACACATTATTAATTGCACAAGCATATGAATACTCAATCACACACATATATATATGTGTTGTTTATAATGCATGCTCAATGATAATCCCCGGTATATCATCTAAATTCACATCTTATGTTCATTCTCATTTCATGATTCATATATGTCTAATTGAACTTAGGTTTGCAGTTCATTTGCACATGATCATTCTAAGTTCACCATTCAATCTTTACCCTTTTGTATGTGTCTAGCTTATTCTTAAACTTACACCTCAAGAACACTTAGTTCTTCTAATGTCATAATCCAATTTCTTGTCACTTCTTTTCTAACATTATATGCTCTCATAATACCCAATTCTCATCCATATTTACCTAATACATAATACTCAACTCCTTTGGATCACAACTATAATCATATGCACATCTTCATTCACATTATACCTATACCTTTGGCACTTTGATAACATCAATTTATTCACTAAGTTATAACCTCCATTATCACTTCAAACATATCACACATTAGTCACTTAATCAAGGCATCATTCTAGGTTCAATTCAAGCCTCATTTAAGCCTTAATTAAGACACATTGACCCGTGAATGTCCGTTACGCGGACGTCCATGTCCGTTAAACGGACCTTTACGGGTCTCTTATAGAAACTTGAAATTTTGACCTTCTAGACATCAAAATCTCTTCTCAAGCCTTCATAGAACCTCTTTAAAACCATACCTAAATGACCTCAATCCGAGTTCTACAAAAAAAGTTATGCCTCTTGCCCAAAGGATATCCAAGTGCATCCACATTTTCCAAATTCTAGCTCTTTACTTACTACATTCACTACCTTAAGCTTGTCTATCATTTCTAATTTAATTTCTCCTCATTTTCCCATAATTATAACTCCATTTCAACTCAATATAATCCATAAACAAATTATAGTCCATGATTGATCTGAACACTAATAACAGAACAAACACATATATAAACATTCATCATCAACTTCCTACACATATTCAACTTCATTTTCACTTCATTTCACTTCTAATTATCACCTTAATTCTTCCCATTTCATAATACCACATTACTCCCTTCCTTTAGCTCTAGACTCATTTTATTTCATCACAAAAACACCCAAAGAGATTCACATTAATTCATCCAGAATACAAAACAAAAGCCTATTATGTATCCAGTTTTTCTGCACTTTTTCCTACACCCAGTACTTAACTTCAGGTCAAAATTCGAAACTCTTAAAGATAGAATTTGAATTCAACATCTTCATGAAAAATGTAGCCATATGTCTCTAATATAATTCAAATCAATAATCACCTCATTTGGATATCTACAGAATAAGTTATGGCTAAATTACAGATGCATAATCAATGGAAAATGTTACAGCTAACATTTTTCCAGCACCCTTTAAACACCATTTACTTAATTAATCCAACATTATATCATTCCATAATCTATTACCCATCAAAACACCAAAGCAAGACATGGTTCTACCCATATTTCTCATTCACGTTTTTGCGTGAACCCATCCTCATTTTATGATCGTTTTACTCTTAACTATCATCAAAACGTGCTTCATTCATCAAAGCCATGAAGACTAATAGGTTACTTGATTTACCAAAGGCTTCTTCAAGAGTCTTCAAGAACCCTAGCTCCTTCAACATCCACGAAAATCAACTTTCAAGGTAAAATGGGTTGGGTCTTTTAGCAAAGAGAAGGAGATAGCAAGATAGTTAAGTGGCCAGTAATGGAAGAAAGCAAGGATCAACTTTGTCACTTTGGAGAAGTGAGTGTCGTGAGAAGGAGAGAATGAATGAAGAAAATGAAGAAGATGAAAAAATGAAGCATATGTCGTGTTTAGCAAGTGAAACACCCAAAATATGGTCTTTCATTTAATAAATTCATGACTTAAACATGTGGTGTGGCACTTGCCACATGTCACTCTCTCAAGGTTTCTTCTTGGTCTTTTATTAACTAGTCCATTTGTCTCCAATTTCTATTCCAATTGTCTCCTAATTTTCAATGACATAAGTCATTAAATCTTAATGTCACATATTAAAATTTCTACTACCATTGACATTTATTTATACTATTATTCATCAATTATTCTGCCACTTGACATTTTTCCTAGTCCAATATGCCCTTAAAATTTCAGAATTTTCTCAAATTTTCACCAAAAATTTTAAGTCAATAAATATACTCTCCAAATCAATTCTTAAAACACATAATCCATAATTCACATTATAATCGAATTAAACAATCATTTATACCCGAAAAATGTCAAATGAGTTTATGAACAATTCATTTTAATGTGTAAAAATCAATATTCACATGTGTGTATGCTAATATTATGCATGAGCGTGAAATGCATTGTTATAATCTCTCATTGCTATTCCTCAATTACAGAAATCTAGGGTCCTAACCCTTAGTATGGAAACGGGATGTTACATATAACTTCACTAAGAGACACAAACTTCTCAGGAAGGGGTCCTAATAACATCAAAGCCAAATCTTCATCTTTAAATGTCACATCTAAATTCATTAAATTAGTAACTAAGTTATTAAAACTTGTGATGTGATAATTTATAGTGGTACCCAGAATATAAGAGAAACGAAACAGTCTCTTCTTCATATGGAGCTTATTATAACTGCTTTTCTTTAGGAATTTTTTGTAGCACCCCCTTACCGCAGGGTATACACCGGGACACCCGTAGGTCATTCCGATACATATCCTACGATAAGAGTGAGCTACGAACAATCACTACTGTGCTTCACATGGCATCATAATAATAAACATCTGTACAAAATCACAACTTTTTAAAACCAAAATTTTCCCCATTTCATTTCATCAAAATTAGAAGTTTATACAACTGTCATCGTTTACTGTCTATACATCACTACTACAAAATCCTAGTACAACATGCTATATAACTAGGGAAAATACATCAACTCTATCTAGGTCATCCCAAAAGTCCCAGCTGACCGACCTGTGAGTCATGACTTCTCTCGCCAACACAATCTACACGGTTAGAAAAGTCCTTCTGGAGCTAGGAGTCTACTCTCGGTCCTGAAAAATATATTGCAATTTTGGGTGAGTTTGCGAACTC
>JAOSBL010000001.1:5701870-5713513 GCA_027568915.1 Erythroxylum roraimae | reverse complement strand
TCATTTTCATGTGCAAATTTCACTATTCACGTGTAAGAATATGCATGAACATGTCCTAACAATTTTACGCACTCTTATCCCTTTCCAAATTACTGTTCTACCCTTTCCATCGGGGGTGGGATATTACAAGAAGGGCTTATTAAGGATGTAACAACCAAGGAAAGATTTGAGTCTGTATCTTCACACTCAACAACATTTGAATTTGAAACAGCCTTCCCTTATCAAGTTTGCTTTTATGCTTTAACTTTGGACAATTATTTTTCCAGTGCCCTTTTTCCCGATAAAAGACATATTTATCTTTGCTCTCCCTTTCTTTCCTTTAGTCTAGCTCTGCGAACGGCCTCTTATTACCAAAGCTTTTGTTGCTCCACTTGTACGTTCTTCCTTTGTCTTCCTTCTCATTTCATGACTGTACAAAGTAGCTGTAACTTCACTAAAAGACACATCAACCTTCCTGTAAAGTAAAGTAGTTTCAAGAAACTCAAACTCCTCAGGAAGGTATCCCAACAACATCAAAGCCAGATCTTGATCTTAAAATATCACATCCAAATTCATTAAATCAGTAACTAACTGATTAAAACTAGTGATGTGATCATTCATAGTGGTACTCGGAACATAAGAGAAACAAATGGAGCTTATTATGACTTCTTTTCTTCAGGAATTTCTTTTCCAACGTGTTCCACAATTTAGATGCAGAAGTTTCTTTTAAGAAAGTATACTTTTTCTCTTTGGAAAGATACGATCGAATTGTATCACATGTCAAAATGACCTGTTCCATGAAAAATATCCACCGCAGATCTTGCATTTGTCATAACAGTTTTTGCTAGAATAGATGAGGTAGAAGTTGTTGGTGTTGTCGTATCTTTAATTTCTGTCATTTTCACTATAATTTCTATTCAATAGTTGTCAATGCAGAATTCCAATAGCACAAGGAAAAATCTTTTTTGATGTGGAAGATCAAACTATGCTACAACCACTGCTAAGAAAAAACCTTAGCTCTGATACCAAATATTGTGAAATTAAATCTCCATCACTAATATCAAATTCACCTTAGGCACTATTGCCTAGGTGAATAGAGTATGAACGATTGTACTAAAAAATCAGACTAGGTAAATTCCTAGGAAACACTAGAGGGGTCACAAATGGTCCCACTTAAAATCTAACCTCCTAGACAGAATTTTCCTAGACATGTAATTTAATAGCACAATAATTCACTATAACTATACCCAACAATAGCTGTAAAATAGACAAGTAAAGAACACTAGAATTTAATGAGGTTCAGCCAATTATGCCTACTTCTTTGGACACTATTAAATTGATATTTCATTCATCATCATCAGCATCATCATCACACCCATTTTGAAGTCCTGCAATAAAGCAGGGTCTGAGGAGGTCTGATAGTGCGCAACCTTACCCCTACATTATAGAGAGGCTGTTTCCTTTAGACCCACATGCAGAAAGTACAGAGAGATTGATGCTGAAAGAAGGAGTAAATAATAATAAGAAGAAGAAACTCACTAAAAGGAATATAATAGTAAAATAACAGTAACAATAATAATAAAAATCAAAATAGTAATAATAACACTAAACTACTAAAAGGGGTAATAGGATTGATAATAAGAAGATAAAGTTAATACTAAAACAACTTAAGAAATAAAAATAACAATAACAAAATAATAATAGCGATAAGGAAATAGTAAAACTAAAATACTACAAAAGGAGAAAAGGAATTTTTGTCTTATGGAAAGACAATTTTTAGGATGTTAGATAAAAGGTGGGAAAGCCCTCCTTTTATAGCTTAAGGAGGCTCTCTCAATATTGTGTTTCTCCAATATAGGATTTAAACATATGTCACAAAGTCAACAAATAATAAAATAACCAAAAATAAATAATAATAAAGAAATGAATAAATATTTAATAAATAAAATATGAAATAAGTAATAAACTAAATAATATTAATAATAAAATATTAATAATAAAAAATTATAATATACATCCTGAGCAAGTTCTTTAAGAATTTTTTAATATAAAAATTGTAGATCTGAGGAAAATTAACTAGACTATAACTAAATTTTTTTTTTTGAAGAGGATGGTCAGGTGAGAATGGAGACATGTTCTAGCATATAAAAGCTAGTTAAATCTAACCCATCACTTAGTTTCAGGTAACTTATTCGAAGTACATAATTTGTAGGTTATTTTATGTACATAACGATTTATTCTATCTGTACTTAAAGGGTAGTTGTTGCAGACTGCTATAGAAACAGTTCATTATCTATTTAAAACATATATGATATTAATAATGTATATTTTCTATAATAGAAAAAAATTACTTATTTGTCAAAACATTTAACAAAACATGCAGTCTTGTGATTTTATTATTTAGTATTTTACTTTTTGCATTGTAATCACGCTTGAACACTCTTAATCACAAAATCATAGTTTTCACCATACTTCATACTTGAAACACTCTATTTTGTGATGATATCAACTTTGTGACACAATTTTCGTCAACTTAAGAAATTCAATTACCTATGCTACAACTTTCCACGGTAAAATATTTATAAAAGGTACAACTTCTTGACACTACTCTCTAATGACTACTATTTCGAATTTTTCATTAACTTAAATTGTCTTTTAAACTTTATAAACTTATTCTACTAAGCATTTTGGTTAATATGTCTTTAGTCTTGAGTAGTTATAATTCAATTTCTTTATAAAGTAGCTTGCCTTTAGTATAATGGTAATGACTTTTAGCAAGTCAAATAGTAGACTAATTATCACAATATAATTTCTTTAGATATTTTACCTCATGATACATAACCTTTATTAGTTGCATAAGCTGACTAATTTCTTATATCGCTAATTATATTCCTCTATACTCTTCTTTATATTGTATAGTGAAATTGTTCGTTATCTTTTATTGAATTCAAGATATTATCCCTAATATAGGATTAAATATATATTATATAGTTGGTCTCTTATATCATAATCTCTAGCATAATTAGCATCACACAATTTAATTACTTTATATATTGCTCCTTTCTTACATAGGATATCCTAATCGATAGTACCGTTGATATACTTCAAAATCCATTGTATTGCTTCTAGATATAACTTATTTAGTTACAATACATATTGACTAATAACTATAATGTTACATGTTATGTCAAGTGGAATTAGGATGAGGTAAATGAGATTTCTAACTTATTACATGCAGAAAGTTATATACTCTTAAGCTTCCTATTAAAATAAGCATAAACTTGTATTTATCTATATAGGAGTTGAGATACGTTTATATTTGAGCATGTAAATTTTTTTTTGTAAGTTCATTACATGCATTGGTGTATAAATAAAGCTTCATTTGAATTACATGCATTGGTGTATAAATAAAGCTTCATTTGAATTCTCTACTATAAAAGCTAGAAAATGTCTCAACTCACTAAGGTCTTTCTTTTGGAATTGTATGGATAGATTAGCTTTAATATGGCTAATCTCATTGGTTTCATCTCCGGGGATGATTAGATTAATCCACATCTATGTGAATAATTGTTAACCTTCCATCTCATTCATTAATGAATAAGTTGGAATTTTTAGGAACTAATGTGTAATCGTATTGTACTATAAACACTAATATCTTACCATACCTAACTCGTAGTACTTACTTGAATTCGTAAAAATCTTATTTTATTTGAATATGCATTCTTGAATCCTTGTGGTATTAGCCTCTCTATATAGGAATACATTCTATATATCTATCTGCCAAAGCTTCCATGATTTGCTTATTTATAAATGTTGGTAAACTTTTACCATAGTAATCTTTACTATCAATTGCTTGTGCTTAATAGCTTCTACATCTAAACTTGACTCCTTATTTCTTTTATTAAAGATTCAATATCATATTTACATTTTGGTTTATGTAACATTAAGAATCTCCAGATTAGTTGTATAGGATCTCATTCCTTACTTTTTTAATTATTTATGAAAAGTTAATTTTTCTTTCTCGGTTGACATATAATACAATTCAATCCATAACAAACTCTTAACTTTAGGCGTAGGTTATGTTGAGGAACTTCTTCCATCTTTTATAATATGGTTGTCTTTGAAATAAAATGTTGATAGTTGTGCATTAGTGTGTGTTTTTCTAAGTATTTGCCATGTGTTTATTGCATAATAGAATATTATTATTGTGTTTTAGGAGTTATTTTGTATGTTTTTGTTTAGTTTGATCTTCATGGTTGTTCTTTTATGTTTGATGTTGATTTAGGGTAAGAATTGATCATTTTGATGTAGGAATGGAGGGTGGCCACCTTTGTGATTAAGCTAGGGACCAAGAGAGGAGAAGAGAAGTGGCGGAGTTGTAAGATAAGAACCCATGATCGTGGGATTCATGCTAATTCTAACGATCGTGGGATCCCTAACCCGAAGAGACACGCGAGTTTCACTTATTTTTAGGTTCTTGTGCTTATAGAATGGAAAAAATCCCTAGGGTTAAAGGAGTGTTGTGAGAACTTGCCTCTTTGAGCTAAAAACCATATTTAGAGCCTAGAGAGAGATAGAGAATCAAGATTTTCATTCCAAATTAGGCAAAGAGCACACCAACTCTAGATTTTTCATATTTGGGCAAAGAAGAGGATGAGTTTGTTTCGTCTAGTTCTGATTTCATTTTTCTCTTCTAAAACCTTTATTGTGGATTTTCTAGTTGTTGGGGATGTTAATGACATTATGAGTGGCTGAGTTATTTTTAGAGTTTACTTTTGAACTACTTATTTATCTCCTTCTTTGTTGATTTGAATGAACGGTGCTTTTGATGAATGTTGAGCTTATACTTTGCAATATATTGAGAAATTGAGTTGGCTAAATTGTTTAGGGTTGTATAATGAGAATTGGCACTCTATAAACCTACATTCATCAAGTTAATTGATTAGTTAGAGAGAGATCTTGGCTAATTAGTTAATCACCCATAGGATAACTTCATAACTAGTTGAATTGGTGGACTGATTCTGTAGATTGAGAGATTGCTTAATCATTTCGATTTAATATGGCTAGGGACAATTAATTACACCTTAAGAGAGGGTAGTTAACACATTAGGACATCGTAGGTAAGGCATAATTCAATTAACAAGGTAAGAGGGAGATAAGGAAAAACTGATCTCTAATCGTTAAATCTTAAATTCCAAGTTATTGCACTTTTGCTTTATCATTTGTTCATTGTTAATTGTTTGATTTAGTTTAATTTTTTAGTTTATATTTATTAAAATTGGTTCTCAAACAAACCGGCCTGAATTATTTATATTTGTTAAAATTGGTTCTCAAACAAATTGGCCTGAATTAAGTAGCGTCTAAACACAATCTCTAAGGGATCGATATCCATTCTTTACTACAAGTTACACTCTGTATATTTACGGTTTTGAGCGTAAAACTAGTGAATTGGTTTTGCAATCAACATGTTTTTGGTGCCGTTGCCGAAGATTATTTGTTTAGCATATTGTTTAGTTTGGGAAACTTTGATTTGAGAGTGTTTGATACTTTTCCTTGTGTATTTGCAAATGAATGAACACAAGGAGCATAAGAAGGTCCGATGAAGCTTTTTTTGATATTACAAAATAAGAGAGGAGGTTATGGAGAGCAAAGTGCCAAGAAAATCTTCAAACAAAAATGGCGGAAGAAGGAGAACAAGGAGGGGCCAAGAGAACATTGATGGATTTTATGAGGCCCAGATTTAGCCCACAAGGAGTTGCAAGGCTCGCAATCACAACAAACAATTTTGAAATCAAGTCGGCACTCCTGAACATACTCTAGAATAGTATTCAATTCTATGGGTTATCAATTGAAGATCCCAATGCCCACCTAGCAAACTTTTTGCAGATATGTGACACTATTAGATTCTAAGGGATGTTTGATGATGCTGTGAGGCTCAGATTATTTCCATTCACTTTGAGAGATCGAGCCAATGTGGTATAACTCATTTAATGCTTCTTAGATTACTACATGGGAGTAAGTGGCCCAAGCCTTCCTTGGCAAGCACTTCCCATTGACAAAGACTACACGGATCATCAAGGAAATTACAAACTTTCAGCAACATGATGGGGAGTCATTATATGAAGCGTAGCAGAGGTTTAAAGAGCTACAAAGAAGCTACCCATACCACAACCTTCTAAGGGAGTTCTTACTACAGACATTCCATAATGGTGTGAATCAGACTACAAGAGGGGCAATAGATGCAGCTATTGGAGGGTCGTTAATGAGAAAAACCATTGAGGCAACTCATGATCTTTTGGAGGAGTTGGAAAGTAATAATTGCATGTGATTGAATGAAAGGAGTAGGCAAGGCACAAAGGAACAAAAAGGCATGACTCCAATTGATTATGTCACAACCTTGCAAGCTCAGATTACCGCCCTCACCAAGCAGTTAAACAATATGCAAGGAGCTTCTTCATCCACAGCTAAATCCATACAGGTTCATTGTAAGTTATGTGGGCAGGACAACCATGACACAGAAGAATGCTTCTTGTTGGGAGCTAGTAGCACAGAACAGTTAAATTACTTGGGCTAACCACATCGAGTTAACAATCCATACTCTAACACTTATAATCCAGGGTTGAAAAACCACCCAAATTTTTCTTGGAGTACTAACAATGCAGGTGGCCAAGCAAAATCGCAAGGACCGTTCAGTGGGTCTTTGGAGAGCAAGTTGGACAAGTTAATGGATGTATTGGGGTCCAAATTCTCAACCCAAAAGGAAAATCAAAGAAGGCAGGAAGAGAATCAGAAACAAATGTTTGTGAGCCAGGACGCCAAATTTGACCAAATCTTAAAGAACCATACTTCCTTCATCCACAATTTGGAGGTTCAGGTAGGTCAACTTGCTACTACTTTGTCTTCTAGAAATGTAGGTAGCCTACAAAGCAACACTGAAGCCAACCCAAAGGATCAACTCAAGGCAATCACATTTCGAAGTAGTAAGCAACTAGAGGAGCCAAGTATGCAAAAGGAGAGTCAAACAAAGGAGAAAGGCAAGGAGAAAGTAGAAGAGAGGTAATATGTACCACGACCACCCTACAAGCCTAAACTCCCGTATCCACAAAGGGTGAGACAACATCAGGTAGACACCCAGTTTTCCAAGTTTCTGGAGAAACTGAAGAAGCTTTGAATTAACTTATCATTGGTGGAAGCCTTGGAGTGTATGCTCAAGTATGTGAAGTTTCTTAATGAAATACTCACATATAAACGCACTTGGGAGGACAATCAGAAGGTAACCTTAACGAAGAATTATAGCTCGATCATCTAAAGCATAATGCCTTCAAAATCACAAGATCCAGGGAGTTGTACTATTCCATGTGCTGTTGGTGACTTTGAATTTTCTAAATGCTTATGTGATTTAAGTGTAAGTATTAACTTGATGCCTTTGTCTATTTTCAAGAAATTAGGATTAGGAGAGGTCAAGCCAACATCCATGCTCATTCAATTTGCGGATTAATCCATCAAGAGGCCATTTGGAGTTGTGGAAGATGTATTGGTAAAAGTGGATAAATTTATCATTCCTGTTGATTTTGTTGTGTTGGATTTTGAAGTCGATAGAAATTGTCCATTGATTTTGGGTAGGGCCTTTATGAATACTAGTAGGGCATTAGTTGATGTGCATGAAGGAAAACTTAATTTAAAAATTAGTGATGAGCAAGTTAAATTTAACATGTCTAAATCTTTGAAGAAGTCAATGGATGGTACTGCATATATGAAGATTGATGTTATGGATGAGTATGTGAAGGAAGTTGATGAAGTTGTTGAAGTACACAAGGATAAGAGTGTGAGATAAGAGGAATTATATGAGGGAGTTGAGAAAGAGAAGTTGGAGAGAATAGCTACACCCACACCACCTTCCATTGTTAAGCTCACTTTAAAGCGTAAACCCTTACCTTCCAACCGGAGATACACCTTTTTAGGTAAGAACCATACCTTACCCATCATTATCTCCAACCAATTAGATTGTGAGCAAGAAGAGAAAGTGGTAGAGACCATTAAGAAGAGGATGAGAGCCATGGGGTGGCAAATTTTTGATATTAGGGGGATTAACTCCAAAGTGGTGACGCATAGGATTAACCTAGAAGAAGGACGTAAAACAGTGAGGGAGAGACAGAGAAGGTTAAATCTAAACATGCAAGAGGTTGTGAAGAAGGAGGTAGTGAAGCTTTTGGATGCGGGGATCATTTACCCCATTTCAGATAGTGAGTAGGTGAGTCTGGTACAATGCGTGCCTAAGAAGGGAGGCAGGATAGTGATGGAGAATGAAAAAGGTGAAAAGATTTCTACTAGGACCATCACAGGTTGGAGAGTGTGTATTGATTACGGGAAGCTCAATTTGGCCACCAAGAAAGATCATTTTCCTTTTCCTTTCGTGGACCAAATGATTGAGAGGGTGGCTAGCCATGTATTTTACTATTTTCTTGATGGATACTCAGGGTACATTCAAGTGTTTATATACCCACAGGATCAAGAGAAGACCACTTTCACTCGTCCTTATGGGACTTTCACTTATAGGAGGATGCCTTTTGGTTTATGCAATACACCTGCCACATTCCAAAGGTTCATAATGGCCATTTTTTCGGACATGAATGAGAACTTCATAGAGGTATTTATGGATGACTTCTTTGTCTTTGGACATTCTTTTGATCATTGCTTGTTTAATTTAGACATAGTGCTTCAAAGATGTGAAGAGTCTCATCTAGTCTTGAACTGGGAAAAGTGTCATTTCATGGTCTAAGAGGGAATTGTATTGGGTCATAAGATCTCATATAAGGAGATTGAAGTGGATCGAGCTAAGACCAAAGTGATTGAAAAGCTACCACCTCCAACCAACATCAAGGGCATCCGAGCCTTCCTTAGTCATGCAGGGTTCTACAGACGATTCATCAAGGACTTCTTTCTTATCACTAGACCCTTGACTCATTTATTAGTTAAAGATGTGCCTTTTGGGTTTGATGATGTTTGTTTGGATGCTTTTAGCATGTTGAAGAAGGCACTTACAACAGTAGGTTAGTGAAGACAATAAGGAGGAAATGACAAGGAGATCTAAGAGACTTTTCAAAAGGTTGAAGTCAATATACCATTGTTGGATACGATAAAGTAGGTGCAAAGGTATGTGAAATTTCTTAAAGAACTATGTACTAACAAGTAAAAGTAGAGAGGTAATGAAATGATTAGGATGGGTGAAAATTTTTCTCTAGTGCTCGAGTTAGGAGCATCAATTAATATTATGCCCTCATTTCCTTTATGCTTTTTTAAATTTAGGCTCTTTAAAAGAAACTAGTATTATCATATAATTAAATGATCACACTAATGCTTATCCAGATGGAGTGATTGAGGTTGTGCTTATATAGGTGAATGAACTAATATTTCCTATGGATTTATGGATGATGATACTTCCTATAATCCCATGCCTATTTTACTAGGGAGATTGTTCTTTAACACAGCATAACCTTAAATAGATGTTTTTTAGAGTACCCTCGTACTGAAAATTGATGGGGGTGCTATTTATTTTAATATTTTTATGTCATAAAATACCTTTAAGATGACCATTATATTTTTACAATTGATATGATTAACCCTTTAGCACATGAAGTTTTAAAGCGGAAGGGTAGAGATGAATTGGAAGTATTTTTATATAAGGGGAAGACTAAACCTTCCCATGATAAGATGATTTCGATGAAAATCTCTATTATTGGCCAAAAAGTGTTATTCTTCTAGACTTGAATTGTTTTTATGTAAATTGCATTCTTGTAAGGTTAGTTCTTTTGTACTAATGTTTCTCCCTATAGTGCAATAGACATTCAGAGTTCAAAAATAAGAAAGATATTTAAGGTGAATGATCATGGCCTGAAGTCATTTCATAAAGATTTTCATGTGGAGAATGTGGAAGTGGTGACATCTAAAGATCAATTTTTTTTTACATGATGAAGAAGACATGGAGTCGAGGCAATGACAATAAACAAAGACACCTATTTATAAGGCAACTTAAGGGGAGTTTGTTCCTTTTTTTGGTCACATTTTTGCATTTTTTTCTGTTAAATGCTTTATCACTTACATTTAATGTTATATTGGGACAACGTAATTTTTAAGTGTAGGGCAGGGGAATTTGGTTCTTATGTGTGTTTTTAAGTTCCTTTGCATATGTGTTATATATATATATATATATATCAAACAGAAAATTTCTCTTTTTCTACTGGTTTTAGGACTATAAAATTATAATTAGAAAGTCAATTAACTAGACATTTTTGTAGGAACTTGGACATGTATTTTTACTCTTGTGGCTAGTCAATGAATGCTTCCTTTTGAAGATTAGTGACTAGTGAGTAGACATAAGTCAATGAGATTTTGAACTTTTTATACTAATATATCCATATCAGTCTTATTGTTTTTTATTCATATTTAACCTTTTTGACATGTATTGTAACACCCCACTCCCGCATGACCCAAACCCGACATCGCTGGTGATATCCGAGTCCGTGCCCTGCGAGGGTGGCGTGCTACATCACTCAGTCACAGTCAAAAACTCAGTATAAATTAAATTTAAAAAAAAAACACAAACATACACTATGCAAAAAATCATTAACATATATAATCACCGATAAATACAATGACCACGGGGCCCTTTTCATAAATACAAATTATTACAGTCTGTCGACTTTACAGTTTGACCTAATCATTTGTACAAAAATTCAGAAAATATAATTTTAGTAGACACTAATGCAGACGCGAACTGATCCCGACCCCTTCTCTCACTCACATGCGGTTGCTATTCGCCCGTGGCCCAACGGGGTATTCTTCTTGGTCCTGAAAAATATGTTGCAATTTTAGGTGAGTTTGCGAACTTTGTAACGCCCCCTCATCACAGAGTACGCATCGGGATGTCCGAAGATCATTTCGATACATACCCAATGAGAAGAGCACGCTACGTTCGATCACTACAGTCACTTCCTATGGCATCATAACATTCATTACTCAATAGGCGTTATATGAAAATCACAATATTTTTAAAACTTCCTTTTTCCTCATTTCATTCCTCAAAATCAAAGTTCTACACTGTTTTTCATCCCTTATTACAGGTACAATTACAAGTGTTGGATCCCGTTTCCGGAACCCAACTACTTAATCCGAAACCCTCATACTTATACCAGCTTTTTTATAAACTCCTCTTGCTCTGATACCATCTATGTTGGAACCCGATCTCGAGACCGGACCGCAACCGAAGAAAAACAGAAAACGGAGCATGAAAGAACAAATTTAACAAAAGCAAATCGAGGGTTCGGAATCGAAAGCGAAATGAACCGAAACGAATCGAATCGGATAACAAAGTACAGAATTAAACGAAAGCGGAAGCAAAAGCAAATCGAACCGAAACGCATAAGGCGGAAGCAAAGCGAACATATCTTAAGAACTAAGCAAAGAGAAAACATGATCGAAATCAAAGAAGCGGATCACAAAGCAAACGATCACAAATAAGATCGGAAAATCGGATAAAAAATGAACGGAACCAAAAATCGAAGGCGGAAATCGTAGAGAAAACTAATCGGAAGCAAAACGAAAACAAAAACGGACTCATTTGAAAGATAGGCGAAAGAGTGAGTTTTCCAAGATTATTTGTTTCTT
>JAOSBL010000001.1:5690650-5701770 GCA_027568915.1 Erythroxylum roraimae | reverse complement strand
AGGGAGACGTCGGCAACAGACCACGGAGAAGCAGGGAGGAGAAATGGCGCGCGAAAATGGGAGGGGGAAGGTTTTGGGGGCTTTTAATCTTGTTCCCAAAATGACGTCGTTTTCGATTTTAAAGTTTCCCCCCGACACAAAACGATGTCGTTTTGTAACGACGACTTGCTTTAAAATACCGACTACACCGTCGGTAATTTCAGAAGGAATATATTCCATCTGAAATTTTCCGTCGGTATACCCCTCTCTCCCTTGTAGTGTAACTAGTGGAGAGGTTGTTTGAAAATTCTTAGTTTAAAGCTGAGTCTAACTGATTGCATCGATAAATGACAATGATATAATTATTTTATTGGATTCCAAGTGACACGAGAGTCAGTAAAGATAAATGAGTTCCATATGTTTGGATTCTTAAGAAGGTTCCTTGCATGTTCTAAGGCACCAATTGAAATAGTAAAAGTTCTTCCCTCAACTGTATGATTGTCGACACCCTTCCAATAGCTTCTTCGTTATAGCTAAACTTCTAGAGGATACAGTGAATGAGTCCCTAGATTTAGTATGGAAGACAACTTGTTCAGATGAACTGCCAGTATGATGCGTTTCACCTTAAACGTAATCAGTCTAGAACTTAGATTGTTAGTTTAGTGAAACTGTATAACGAACCTAAATTGGAACACATGCATAGCGGAATGACCAGACCAAGTCATTGGAATCAACAAATTTTCCAAAACAGTCAATTTTCCTAATCTTTTACGGACCACCGTGATATCGCCTTTGCCTCTATTTCCATCTATGTTCTCGTGAAGATTCAAGGAAGCTTAAAACAAGATATAGTATATACAATCAAATTTTCATATATATAATAGGTTCATAATAGGAAATGAGATTTAGATAATAAGGAAAGTGAGGTAGTTTGGATGATACTAAAAATTGAAGAAGAAGATCGGTCATGGAAGGCAAACGATTATTATTGTATGAAGAAGGGATTTGCTCTGCATTGTTTTTTTACTTCAGTAGTGATGATTTTGCCACATTCTTTCCAACGGAATGAATTTCCACCATAAAAAATTAGTTGCCACGTCGACATTCCTCGATGAATTATGTTAAGAGTTGTATTATACAAAAGTGAATTTAGAATAAAATTCATTATGTTCATTAAAATTTTCGATGATAAGTGAAGATACTACAGTTTAGTAGTTGCACATCTTCAATCTGCGTAATGAGATTAAAGTTACCCTAATTAAAATAAAAGCAATCCATTTACCCTTTATATCATATCTAAATTTTAGAATTTAAAGTAGATTACACATGACCTTGCTGTTGATGTAAAGAAATGTTATTATTATTACAAAAAAAGTTAAATACTCTTTTAGACCTTTCATCAAATCGTTAGTAGGCTTTCCTGAAAGAACCGTTAAAGGTCAAAAAAAAGTCAACCCATTTACAACTAACAAAGGAAGATAATAAATCATCTTGGAAAGACAAAAACAAACACAATCTATACACCATATGCAGAAAAAAAAAACTCACAATAAAAAGCTAAATGTTTATTGAAACCAGAGCATAAAAAGGAGGGTTTCCAAAGTGAAAGTACCACAGCTTAGTACTTATACATCTTCAATCGGTTATAATGAAGCATAGTAGTGGCAATTTATGCAGACAATCGAAACCACATCACAACAAACAAAGAGACAAAGAAGACACGAAAAGCACATCACAATAACCTAGAGATTGAAAGGAGAATAAAAAACTGACAATATATAAGGTGGGCGACTAACTTGGACGGATAATCAATCGAGGACGATCACAATAGAAGTCGAAGATTCACCACATGCAAGGCTTCTTCAACAATTGCCAAAACCAGAGGGAGAATGGATGAAAATGACGAATAGTCGAAGACGAAAATGGCTTTATCTTTACCTTCAATTTTATGCTAACAACCTAGTAGGGAACAACGTCATTTGCTGTATAATAAAACAATGGTGTTTGTTGTACAAATAGTGATGTCGTTTGTTAGACAGTGAACGAAGATGAATGTTGATGATGAACACAAAAATGACGTCATGTGTAGTTGACGTAAGCAATGTCATTTTCGATATGTTTATGATATATTAAAAATATTTAGCAAAAATCAATAAAATAGTAAAAAAAGTGTAGCATTGGCGATGCTTTCAAATATTGGTCGTCAAAAGTGAATATTTTGCGACGTTTAATGTGCCTCTGCCTTCTCGAGTCATCGTCCTTCTGTCCTTCGACCGAGGTTAGTAATTCAATATTTGTTCTTTGTGATGAATGTCGTGTTCATAGTGTTGGTATTTTAAGAGAAAATACCTGATAGTTTGCGATGGATTTTAGAGTACTTTTACGTTTGTTTTGATAATGTGTGGTGCATTTGGCTTTGCAATGGGTTACATTACGTTTAGGAAGGAATAAGACATGATTTGATTAGGTGATTTGGGATGAATATGTCATGCCTTTAAAGTGTTCGATGAAAGTTCAGAGTGGTCTCTTTAAGACATCCCTTTTTAGTTTTTAATCCAATGCTTCTTTTGATTCACCTTGAAGTGGCCAAAGAGGCAGATGCATGGATGATGAACACCTTCCTTTTCTGTTTTTCATTTTTCCTATTTCACAAGAACTTTGTACATCATAATGATGCCCCGACACTTGAGGAATTTTCAGTGGTTATGTCTTAAAGTTGATGTCCTTTAGGAATGGATGGTAACACAAAGGTCCCCTTGGGACTCGAACTTCCATTGAAGTTGATCGCTAACACCCTTTTCCCAACAGTCTCGCTTAGGCCTGCTTAAGCAAGACTTCAGCCTTCAACGACCCTCGAAGTGTTTACCTCGCACACCCGAAGAAACAAAGCTACGAAAGCAATAAGAGAATAAAGGCAACAAGGAAACAAGAGAAATAAGGTAAAACCAACCTTTATATATTTTCCCTAAAAAAATACAAGGAATGGTGTCTCTGACTAAATGAGAAGAGCAAAGCTCGAATGAGCTATATATAGGCACTCTAACTTGGAAGCCAAGTTACATTCAGAATCCCACTTAAACTGGACTACCTAAGATCGTGATAAGATCACTGTCTATCTCTATCAGATTAAATCACATGCACCAATTGGATGACACTCCCATCCAAATAGGACTCTAACTGATAAGATAGAATCTATAAGATAACAGAAAGATAGAGTTTACATTTAAATAGGAAACTAGCATCCTTATCCTCGAAGATCTCTACTATCTTCAGATGTTGAGTTTCACTACAACTCTAACTCCTAGTTGTCTTCACATCAACCAAGATCCCCCCCACGATCTTTATCTACTAATGATGCAGTGTGATCTTGCTGAAGCCCACATAGCACACTGGCCTGATCCAATGTTTCCCACAACAAGTCCGCTAGTCATGATCCATTTATCCGAGCATGGGCCAAGTCCTTAGTCCATTAAGTCCTTAGCCTGGGTCAAGTTAATCTCCACAAGGTCCAAGACTCTACCAAAATTTGCACCAAGTCCAATCCCACTAGCCCATGTTTGCCTTAGTATTTTCGCATGCCTGCCTCATGCGTGTAATCTAGCTAACCTTCCTCCTAAGGAGCATCGTGACGGTTGCTGAGAAGTGCTCTGAAGTTTAAGGGTCTAACAGATGGTTAGTAAATAAGAATAGATATGTTAATGATATGGTATCTTGTGTATATCTTTCATCATATATTATGATGGTTTGATTGGAGAAAATAAGTTAGTACATACTTTGAGTAGATATAGGATATAGAATATGTTAATTTAACACCATTATATGATCATTTTTGTGAATATTTGGAAGTGCTTATATTATAATGTTTTTTAGATATTATGGAAAAATTGATTGTGAATATAAGTACAATTGTGAATAATTTAATATATATAATAGAAGAAGTCGTTGCTTTATATCTATTTTGTTATGATTTTTATCTAGTTCACATGTACTTTAAGTTTGTATATTTGTTTCAAGAATTAAAGTATGCAGGAGAATAGAGACTTAAGCAAATTTTCAGTATAAATTTGTAAAGTTTGATATAAGAGAATTTTTGGTTAAATAAAATTATTTTTATGAGGTTATTCTCATTAAAATTATTTAAATTTAAAAGGTTATAAGTGTCAATTCATTGTGAATTAGATTGACTTAGATTTAAGATCCAATTAAATTGACTTAGATTTAGATAATAAAATAATATTATTTTAATACTTAATTGGGCGTTATGTTTTATAAAACATAAATAAAGACTTTTACAAATTATGACACCAAAAAACCATTAATCTTGTAATATGTAATTATAAGAAAATTTAATGTTCTCTCTAATCCTAATTAAAAACTTGAATTCATTTTTAATACTTTATGATCATTAGAAATGCATAGATTGAGTTATTTCGAAAACTTGCTACTTATATAGACAAAAATTAATAATTTTAGAATGTTATTAACAATATTTCATATTTTATGTGAATTTATGTTATTAACAATAAAATTGTACTCAACATTTTGTTAATACTAAAATGATAAAGAACAAATGTATTATATTAAATATGAAATTCCCTTATTTTGCTGGCTCTATTTTATATTCAAGAGTGTCGATAATCGTTCGACAACCTCCTTCTTTGTAGTTTGCGGTTGTCCATCCATCAAGGTAAGTCATCCAACTAATGTCTCCAATATGTTTCGCTTTACTTGTTGGAGTATTTGTTAGAAAAACATTTTGTGATTACAAATGAGTTCTTGTGTTTTGTGTTGTTGTTTGCAATATTCTGAGTATCATTGATGATAACATAAAGTTATGATTTAACAGTCTAAGAAATGCATTTAATTAGTAGTAACTTTGTCAATGAACTTCAATCCGACAGACTCTAATTAGTAGTAACTTTTATTATCACATAACAATTGAAAGAGGATTGCAAGTAATTTAGGTATTGTTTGAAATATTGAGGCATAATAAACCATTAGGATAGTATATGTAACATCCCGTTATCCCATGTTAAGGGTTAGAACCCTAGAATATTGTATATGAGAGTTTATTGAGAAGTTAGAAAGTGCATTTCTTGCTCATGCATAATATAGCATACATACATATGTGAATATTGATTTTTGCACATTAAAATGATTGTAGATGCATTCATTGACATTTTCCGGGTATAATTGATCTATAAATGTGATTATATTTGGAATTGTGAATTATATGTGTTAAAAATTGATTTGGAGAGTATATTTATTGACTCACATTTTGGTGAAAATTTGAGAAAATTATGAAATTTTGGATATTTTTGGACTAAGAAAAATGCCAAGTGGCAAGACAATTGATAAATGGTAGTAGAATTAATTTTCAAATGGCAATGGAAATTTTGATAAATGACTTTGGGATTTATTGACAAGTGTGATTGAAAATTGGGAGATAACTTGACTAGAATTTGGAGACAAATAGACTAGTTATTAAAAAGTGGTCAAATGGAGACCCCAATAAAAGGACAAGTGGCAAGTGACAAGTGTCACAACACTTGCCACTCACCACTCACGACACTTTCTTCTTTTGAATGGCCATCTCCCTTGTCTTTCATCATTACTCTCACGAAATGCCCTAACCTTCATCTTTTTCATTTGTTTTCATCCACGATATTCACTTCTCACCTTATCAACGTTGAAGCTTAATCTTACCTCCATTTGCTACTATCATTTTTGCTATCTTCTTCATATTTGTCACTAAAGACCTATCCTTACCACCTTTGGAATGATGAAGATCGTATGATGCTTGGGAGCTAGGGTTAAATGTGAAGACATTGAAGCTAAATCAAGTAAGTTATGCTTTAATCATCATGGGTAGTGTTAAATGAAACTAATATGATGAGTAATTTAAGGTTGATGACTTAATCATGAAATTTATATGTGTGAGTCGTGAATGATGAAATGTATATGTAAATGTCATGTTTTTGTATATGTGATGATTAATGATTCATAAATTGATATAGAAATGATTTAGAGTTAGAATGAATTCTAAAAGGATGTAGAAAGAAGTGCAGAAAAAATTGATTTGTGAATGGATATTTTCATGTTTTGTTTTTAATGATTAAAAACATGGATCACTTGTTGTTTTAGAAATGGATTGGATTGAGTATTGAAGTTAAAGAAAAGGCAAGTGTCGTGTCTTAAAAGGAGAAGAACTAGGATGAAAGTTTAGAGATAAAGTGATAATGGTGTTTAAAGTGTGCTAGAATATGTTAACTGTAACATTTCCATTGGATATTCATTTGTATTTTATCCATAACTTGATCTGTAGATATCCAAATGGGATGGTTTTTAATTAGGATTAAATTAGAGCCATATGGCTATATTTTTAATGAAGACATTGGATTCAAATTCTGTCTTTAAGAGTTTCAAAATTTGACTTCAAATTAAGTACTGGGTGCAGTTATAGTTTGAGAAAAGTGGGTGGTTTTATGATGTCTTGAAATGAGATGAATTAAGGTGATAGTTAGGAATGAAATGAAGGTGAAAGATGAAGTAGAACATGTGCAAAAAAATTATTATAAAAGTGTATATGAATATGTTCTATTTTGGTGTTTATGATCAAGCATGGATTTTGATTTGTATGTGGATGATATTGAACTGAAATTGAGGTCTAAATGAAGAAGTTATCAACTTGAAATGATGAATTTGAAGATTAATTGTTTGATACTTATGAATGAGAAATGTTATGGAAAAAGGATAGGATTTCATGAATGATGAGATTTAGTTGAAAATAATGAATGAAATGAGTTAAGGTTTGAGAGTTTAATGCAATCAATTTAGTGGTTGAATTAATATGAAATGATGTTGCATTAGAGGAGGTGAATTCTGGAAAATTTGGAGTGAAATTGATGTTAGCATATATGTAGAAATCATCGAAAATGTTGTTAAGTTAGATATGCTTCTCACATGTCCATTAGACAGACTTCAGGTCTGCTGGACGGACCTTCTCAGGTCTTCCAAACTTCCTAACCCCATTCATGTCTATTTGGAAGGACGTATGTACGCTAGGCCGACCTTTTCAATTGACTTACATAAATTGCAATTTTGACCCTTTAGACAGCAAAATCTCTCATCAGGGTCTTCACGGAAGTTGTAAAACTTGAAGTCCTCTTCGAAATTGTTCTACAATGACATTAATCCGATATCCACAGAAAAAGTTATGCCTTTTGTTCTAAGATCATTTATATATATAAATCATTGGCTTATTAATGTTTTCCTAAGAGGTATTTAGGCCTGAATGTGATCTTGAATGAGCCTAGTTGATGATGAATTGAGCGATTAAAGTAAGGAAAGTGTATTAGGTATTAAGGAATTATTTAAAGATCATGTTAAATTGGTTATGAGATGAGTATTAAGGAAATGCACCCGGGATTGTCATTGAGCTTGCATTGGACATAATCCATATATATATATATATATATGCATAAATGAATACTTGTAACTATGCAAAGTTGTGATGTGTATAAATGTGTATGTATTGCATGATTTAGAAGAGCTTATTAAGCGACAACATCCAGATATTGCTGGGACTTTGAGGCCATAGATTTCTAAAGCAAACTGTGAGTAACCTAAATGGTCTCAGTTGAAAAATTGTTTGTTTTAAATTGTGTATTTAATTATGTTGTGAATTTGATTGTGTTGATTCCAGATGTTTGAGGCGTTTGATGCATGAATGACATATTGGAAGTGTTCCTTGTATGTGAATTTGATGAAATAAATGATTCTCAACATATATGTTGAATGTTGGACCAAAGTCTGAAGATAAATATGAATGTGAATGTGATGCATTTCATTACATGAATGCATGAACAGATAATGACAGTTGTGACCTGAGTTGCCATCGAAAATGAGCTTAAAGCTCAGAATGTGATTAAGAGCCAAAGGCTCGCTATGTATAATGAACCCTGTATCTCTAGTGGATAAAGGACAGTTAACAATGAGCCTGGTATCTACATTGGATACGGGACAGTTATAGGAACTCAATCACAACAACGTAATAATCGAAAATGAGTCTCATGAGCATTGCATATATATTTAATATGTGTGTTTGAATGATTGAAATGTATTGTTGACTTGTATTTGAATGAGAATGTGATATGTAAAGTAAGTGATATATGATGCTATATGATAAATGAAAAGATGCAAATTATGTGAATATATGATGTGATATGTTATATGATTTGAGTGAACCATCGAGGATGGTTACCTCACTGAGTTTGCAAAACTCAACAAAATTGCAACGTTGACATTTCAGGATCGAGAGAGGACACTAGAGATAGAGAGACTCTACAAGAAGCATAGTTTTTGTACTTTTGGATAGAAGAAATGGCTCAAAAGTTGGTCAACTGAGACTGAAAGATCTAGTTAGAAATTTTTGTATAATTCCTCATGTATATAGCATGTTCTGTAATTAGTTTGGATAATGTACATATTTGGATGATTTTGTAAAGCTATAATGTATATTGGGTTTTTATGAAATGAAATGAGAAATTTTGGATTTTTAATTATTGTGTCTTTCTTTATGATGCCTTATAAGAGAATATCACTGCTCTAACATGCCATTATTATAGTTTATATACTGGAATGTCCTCAGGGAATTATACACCACCTATGGTAGTGGGGTGTTACAGTATATAGGCTAGAAACTAGTGATGCAGCGCCAATGAGGCTTATAGGTGAAAAATTTGACGAGCCTAAAAGCAACAGTGACAACTTGTTTTCTCGATTCATAGGTATAAACAACACAATGTACCTTACTATTTCTTTGTTTTCAATCTTTGTCAACGAACTTCAATCTGAAAGACTCTAATTAGTAGTAACTTTTATTTTCTTGTAACAATTCAACGAGGATTGCATTTAATTCAAGTATTGTTTGAAACATTGAGGCATAATAAACCCTTAGGATGGTATATAGGCCGGAAACTGGTGATGCATCTCTAATGAGGCTTATAGGTGAAAAATCCATAAACCTAGGAGCGATAGCGAGAACTTGCTTTCTTGATTTACAGGTATAAACAACACCACGTACCTTGTTTTTTTTTTCTTTCGATCTTTGTCAACAAACTTTAATCCGAAAGACTCTAATTAGTAGTAACTTTTATTGTCAAATAACAATTAAATGAGGATTTCATTTAATTCGAGTATTGTTTGAAATATTGAGGCATAATAAACCTGTAGAATGGTATATAGGCTGAAAACTGGTCATATAGCTCCAATGAGACTTATAGGTGAAAAATTCCACTAGCCTAGGAGTGAACTTGCTTTCTCGATTCACAGGTATAAACAATACCACGTACCTGCTTCTTTGCTTTCAAACTTTTTCAATGAACTTTAATCCGAAAGACTCTAATTAGTAGTAACTTTTATTGTCACGTAACAATTAAACAAGGATTGCATTTAATTCAGTTATTAACTTTTTATTGTATAGCTACATGGATAAAAGTTTGATGTCTCGTCGAAAATGGCGCACTAAATGCATAGAAGGAGTTAAAAGTTTTATGCAATTTATATAACATCAAATGGGTGATGAATGTCGTGTTTGTTGTCCTTCCATCAATTGCTTAAATGTCGACTTTCAAAGTCAAGATGTGGTATATAATCACTTGCTAATCTGAGGCAAATACAATTCTATAGTCCATGGCTTTATCATGGTGAACGTAAGGAAGCAAGTTATAGTATAAGTGGTGGCACAAGTTATGATGATGGTAACATTAATGATGTAGATGATTGTAATGTTAATGATGATTGTGATGATGGGATTGACAAGATGTTAGATGATTATGAGGATTATATAAAGATTACGAATGAAACAAGTATGCCTAACATAAATGGTAGTATTATAGAAGATAATTTTGGGAAGTTATTAAAAGTTGCTCAAGAAGAATTATATCCAGGGTGCTCAAATTTCTCAAAACTATCTTTTGTTGTCAAATTGTTGCATTTGAAGATCTATAATAAATGGACTAACAAGTCTTTTGATATGTTAATTGACTTACTGAACGATGCATTACTTTTGGACACAAATTTTCAAAATCTTAATATGATGCAACGAAATTGTTAAAGGACCTGCGATTAGGATATATTTTAATTAATGCATGTAAGTATAATTGTGTTCTATTTTGGAAGGAAAGTAAAGATGTTCAGGAGTGTCCGATTTATGCTACATCAAGGTCGCAAGTGGACGATGGGAGAGGGAAAAAGATACTGAATAAAATCCTCCGATAATTTCCTATTAGACCACGACTACAAAGACTTTTTATGTAAAAATAAAAGCCATGGATATGAGGTGGCATAAAGGGAAACACATTGATGATAACATTATACATCATCTAGCATACTCAACGACATGGAAAGAATTTCATAGAAAGTTTCCACAGTTTGCACAGGAATATTGTAATGTTTGACTTGGATTGGCCTTACATGGATTTAATCCTTTCAGTAATATGAGTACTTTATAATACTTCGTACAACATGTGGTTAATAATTGTAGTGCTATACAATTTACCTCTATGGAAGTGTATAAAGGAGCCTTTTATGTTATTGTCTTTGCTTATTCCAGGACCTACTACTCCTGGTAAGGATATCGATGTCTACATACAACCATTAATTGATGACTTAAACGATCAATGGGAGGTTGGATTACAAAATTTTGATGTTGTTCAAGGTGAAACATTTAACATGCATGCTGTTGTTTTGTGGATTATAAATGATTTCCCAGCTTATGGGAATTTGTCTAGGTGGAGCACTAAAAGGCATATGGCTTATCCTGTGTGTAACTATCAAACTTATTCAATGAGGCTACGAAGTAAAATATATTATATAGGCTGGTTAGTATTGAATTTGTTTTTTTAGCATATTTCTAGGTACAGATGAGTTAGATCAATTATACCTATAAAAATAGAAAGAGGAAAGACCTTAAGCTTGTCTACTTGACTACCCTATCCATACCTCAAAAGACAAAAACCTCTTTCCGCATCTTCTCATTTCTAGCTTGTGTAGCCTGTGTGGAGTGACAGAGTCTGGTTCTTTATTGGTTGGGATTACATTTGATCTCTTTCACGCAGATGGCAAAGAAGTAAATTGTT
>JAOSBL010000001.1:5674128-5684236 GCA_027568915.1 Erythroxylum roraimae | reverse complement strand
CATTTATACCTTAAAGTTGTTTTCCAATCACAAAATAGACAAATAAACGAAAGTAAACTAAATTAACTTTCACCTAACATACGAAAAAACACATAACAGTAGTTGCAAAAATACCTCCACCATAGGACCCGATGACAATGGCTGAAAAAGACAACTCCAACTAGTAGAAAAGGAGTCCACAACAGAGAAACCGAAGAGAAGGAAACCGAAAAGGAGAGGCAAGAAGAACGAAGATTTCCGTCGCTAAATTCCCCCAATTTATATTTACCGACGGAATTACCGACGGAAATTTCCGTAGGTAAATTCAAAATTTTTTTATTTCGCCAATACTTCCCGCCTTTTTACAGATGGAACGAAAATTTCCGTCGCTAAATTCCCTCCAAATTTAGCGACGGTATATTTTCCGTCACTAATGTCCGTCGCAATTTTTGCCGCTACAAACTCCCTCCAAATTTAGCGACGAGTATTAGTACCGTCGCTAAATTAATCAATTTTAGCGACGGAAATAAGTCTTCCGTCGCTAATTGGACTGCAATTACCGACGGAAACTTTTACCGTCCCTAAAGTCCGTTGCTAATTTTTGCCGGGATGGGTTCCCTCCAATTTTAGCGACGGAAAGGATAACCGTCGCTAAACAAAATTTTTTCATGTCGATTTTAGCGACAGAAATAAGTTTTCCGTTGCTAATTTAAGTGCAATTACCGACAGAAACTTTTACCGTCCCTAAAGTCCGTCGCTAATTTTGCCGGGACGGTTTCCCTCCAATTTTAGCGACAGAAATGATCACCGTCGCTAAATGAATTTTTTAACGTCGATTTTAGCGACGGAAAACAGTTTTCCGTCGCGAATTTGCTACGGTTTATTTTCCGTCGCTAAATTTCCGTTGCTAATCCACATTTTTCTTGTAGTGATATAAGGCTTCCTAGTTTTTGGATCATTCTTTTTTTGGTTTCATCTACATTCCTTTTAGTATTCATAGATCTCCTGGTACTGAATGTCTTTAACTTCTGATTGATTAAGTTTAAGTTCTTTACACAAACAAAAGTTTTATATCCTTACATTTTATGCTCTAATCCCTAAGAATTGCTTCATTAAGACAAGGATGCTCTACTAGAAAATTGTTGAATCTAAATGGGCATTTCTTCCTCTTGTAGGGTTGTCAATTTTGGCCTGGCTCGACCCAATTTTGGCCCAGGTTAACTGAGCCATGGGGGGCGACAAACCAAAAGTGGTTCCCATACGGTCCTACCTATGGCCTAACCGTCACTTAAAAAATGATGTCGTTTTTGACATTTTTATAAAAAATTATAAGATGCATCGAGTTTGCCCGGCCTGCCTGTGGCTTGTAGGGCCATGGGTCGAGCCACAGGCTGACCTATCCTTGCCTGTCGGGTCACGGGCTAAGCCACGAGCCATCTTAGTCCATGGTCGGGTAGGGCCAGCTTGACCCATTGACATTCCTATGCTCTTTATGATAGCCATAGCTTGTATAGTAATTAGATAGTGATCAGAGATTAAAGGAATCATAAAGATTTCTTTTCTCTCCAGGAATTTATCCAATCATTCTTCATTAACAAGTGCCCTATTTAGTCTCTTTCTCAAATACCATTTTAAAGTTTGTTTATTACTCCAAGAGAAGAAGTATCCCTTAAAATTTATATTAGTAACACCTATATTTTGCACACACTCCTTGCATTCATTGTTGAAGTTCCTCTACCCCATATGTCCCTCAACTTCATCTCTATGAAGTATACTATTAAATTTCCCTATAATAAACCAAAGTCCTTGTACTATCGAATGAAAGTGCTCCAATTTTTGATATAAATGTCTTCTCTTGAAGCTGAAATTTGATCAGACACAAAGGTTATATTTACACTATATTTTTGTTATATCATCCTTGTTATCATATGCCCTATTCGGTCACTAGAGTTTAGCGAATTTGATATTTCTTTCCTGGAGTCATAAGAAACAATTACGTGACCATAGTTGTGGTGTTGATGATAGGAAAGTCCAATAATTCCCAAAAATTTTAAGCTTAGAGTTATTTTCCAATCTAACTTTTATTTATATCAAGCCTAGAACTAGTGGCCTGTCTATAAAAATAAAATCTTTCAATGCTGCTAATTTATTAGGACAACTGATTTTTCTGATATTCTAAGACACTATTAACATCACAAATGAGTTTTGGGCTTAGAGCCTTTGTTTTTATTCTTTCTCCCAACTTTTCTCCTACTGCCACTCTAGAACTCATCCAGGTTCTGTTCCATTACATCTTCATTTATTGATCTCTTGCTTATATTAATGTCTTTATCTAGTTAATGTTCCTAGTGCTTAAGGTCACTATCAATTTTACCCTTTCTTCTATAATTTTAGTTATCTGGTTGATTTTCTTTCCACCTATGTTCCCTTATTCCAAGATATGACCATCTTCCTTTCCAAATACTCTTCTCATGCCTTAAGGTGATATTCAAGCTTCTATAATGTCTTGTTTTTCTTCAACTTCTTTGACCTTCGACTGTGTTTCACCTAGTTTAAGTTCCTTTTATTATTCATCCAAACTCATTTTTTCATTATAGTCACCTCGCTTAAATTTCCTTTTGGTGGCTCCTTACTACTTTCCTTGTTGTTTTAAGGAAGATTTATATTAATATGATACCAATATTGAATCCTCAAACAACTTTTTGGCCTCCTCTTTTGTTGAAAACTTAAACAATACGTGGTTATCTTCAAAGATTAACACTTCTTGTAGTCTTTTCCCTCTCCAAGACAAGTTATCTATAACCAAAAACGGTGGTTTTCTTTTTAAGAAGAAGATGATCACTTCTTTATCAGGAGAGACAACAGTTCGACCCTCATTTATTGTAAGGGTCAATCATGTAGGGAAGTATCTGAAGTTTCCCTTATTACCTTCTTTCAATTCATTTGGTTATTGGGAATCTATGAAGTTGCTTCCCCTTTTTTTCTCATAAATACCTTTTCCTGAGGTTTCTCCAGTTCTAGTCATTGTATTAGAGGTTTCCTTGGTGGGGGAGAGGTGGAAAGGTAACTTGGTGTAGAGATTTTAGGCAACTTTTTGTTGCTTTGATGACCATATGCTTAAAAAGGTAAGAAATCAAACTAAGGAAAAAGCAATAGGAAATTACAAGGCTCTCCTTAGGAGGAGGAGAGTTTAGGAGGAACATGGATTGACAAAGGAGAGAGAAAAAAGATGCAAAAGAGGTATGTAGGAGGTGAGGAAGGGCTTACAGACCAGAAAAACAAGAATAAGGGATATAAGTTCTACGAAAACTCGTCCTGAATATTAAATAACTACAAAGAATCAATGGAAACCATGTTTACTACATCAAACATAATATTCTCTAAATATTTTTATTATTGATAAATACAATAATGCCAATTGCCGCAAACCAAATATTGAATTAGTTCCTATATTTTATAGTGATATTACATAGAATAAAAAATAATATTAAGAAAAAAATAATATTATCTTATTGTAAGGCCCCAAAATTACCTTGGAAGTATTATAGCATGTCTAAGGTGTATTAAGAAGTGAACATAATGAATTAAGTGCATCTAAGTATAGTAAGAGACATAATGGTACTTAATGTAAAAGACATGGGTAAATGGATAATTTGTTTAATTCAACATGGACATACATACTTAGACGTGAAATATGTATGGAAATTTATGACATTTTTGCTTAAATTTATGAGCATGATGTGAGGGGAATTGATAAAATAAGCTAATGGGATGTTTTTGGTTAAATTGGATGTGTTTTTGTGTTGCTCTTTCAGATAAGACCGAAGTTAGTTGGTTTAGGATGTATACCTCACTGGATGGATAGGTTCCACTGAAAATAATTCTGTAATTTGGCCATATCTCTGCATGTATACCTCCAAATTAGATAATTCAAGTTGGAGATTAAACTAGAGAAATATATCTAAAACTTTTATAAAGGAACCAAAATTTGATCTAAGATTTTTTAATTTTGGCTTGAATTTGAGTTATGGATGTTGTCCCTGTTTTCGAACAACGTATAGTGTTTTGGGTATAACTCCCAGAATAATTAACCAAATTGCATGAAATTTATTTCATTAGAAAATTAAGATAGGAGGGAATGAAATTAATTGATAAGATTATAGGCCAACGTGGGAAGTAAAAGAAGAAGAAGGAACAATATGCAATTTTTCTAAAGCTAACGTATAAACTAATTATATTAAGGCATGTGTGACCAATAATAATAAAGCATGTGTTTCCAATAGGAATTAAGCACATATGTGAGTTTTGAAAGTTCTTGAATGGGAATATAGAGAGGGTAGATGGACGTCATTTTGGGGGTTCTAAGTTCATATTTTTCTCCTCTCCATTTCACCTTCATCATCCCATCATTTTTTTTTGTAAGAAATCAAGCCAATCTTAGGTGGAAATCAAGGTAAAAGTTAGGATTTTCTCTTCACCTTTACCTTTTCTTGATTTGATTATAAAGAGCTGGAATTATAAGGTTGGAAGTGGGATTGAGATGTGTATTTGTGATGTTTCTAGTTGGTGAGTCAAGCAAAGCCAAAGAGGAAGGGAAGGAAAGGCAATAGAAGACCTACTTTGTCAATTTTAAGGTTTAGGACTACACTTAGTCTAATTTCTCTTTGTATGTATGTTTGAATGGATATAAAGATTTATTAGATGTGGAATGGTTGCTGGGATGATGCTTTGGTTTTATTTTGGTGTTATCTTGCATAGAATTAGTTGAATATGACAAGAGAGTATCGTGTAGTGGAATTCTATCTAGGTTGAACCAATCATATTGTTTGGGTCATAACTCAGCCTACAGACCTCTAAATTGGATGATTTTAGTTGCATATGAAAACTAAGACATAGAACTAAAAATATCAAAAGAGACTCTAACTTAATTATGTTTTCTATGGGAAATTGAGATAAAAAATGGTGACCTTATGCTACCCATGTTTTGGAGCAACTTGTGATATTTGGTCTATATCTCATGATTGGGAAGTTCAAATGGTCTTATGTTAGTTCTATAGAAATTAGAGACATAGGGGAACAAATGTTTAAAAGACCTTAAAACCTAATTCGAACATTTTCTATAAACATATTAAGGAACAACTAGAGTCCATCACGTGATTTGCTTCTTAACTGATTGTTTGCCTATTTTTAGAACACCGTGGGCTTAGCCCAAATTACACTATTTTGAGTTTGTTGTCATTTCCATTTTTTATTGAATCTTATTTGAACCTCTTTAAATGTGTATGAAGCTTTTCAAATACCTACAAAAAAATGAAATATGACTTACTATCTGTGAATTGGTTGATTGAACATTGGAATTTAAGATTGAGCATAATGCATTCCAAAGAAAACTTACATGTACATAAATGATTTAAATGCATATTTATTGCTCATATGCGCAAAGTATGCTTATACAAGTGTTATTTTGACACCTTTATAATGATTTTAAGTTAAGACTTGCATGTATGAAAACAGATACAAATTTTATGACTTGACACGTATAGCATACAACTTGTCAATATATGGATTGTGAAATTGGAAAATGGTTAAACGAAATATTATAGTGCCTACTCTATTGTCTTGGTGGTGGATAGATAGGTATACCTATAGGAATACAGTACATCTGCTATAATTTGATACCAATGGTGTCTTCATTTTGAGACTATAATGTCTCCATAGTTTGATGCTTTTAGGTATCCACAGTTTGATGTCTTCGGATATCCACAGTTTGATTTCTTCAAATGTCCATAGCTCCTGTTATCCATACCCATGGGAATGTGCAGGCCTTGTTAAAGAAGTGCTTTAAAGGCAATCACCTTTAGCACTTATTGTACAAATCATTTTATGATTAATAAAGGCATTTTTCATTATTTCGACATTCATACATTTATAGATTTGATGTTCATCTTAAATTGATTTAATGAAGTCCTTGATACAAAATATAGAATGGAGGAAATCATGATGAGATCATGATAATGAGATCCCTATCATGTGTAATATGTTAGTACCTAAACTTTCCCTAGTTATATGGTTAATAAGATGAGATATCATTCATCCGAATAGACTAGCATATGTTATACTCCTTGATTGGATCAAGCAGTAGATCTCAAAACTTGTAGACATGAGTTGTTTAGAGTTAACATATGGATACTTACTAAGGGTAGTAAGTACATTGGATTGAACTACTATGAGACAATCATATGGATATTCTATTCCAGTGTCAATGATAGTCTCATCATAGTAATGGTGCAAGTATCCTTTGACTTAAGGTGCTCAAAGATATCTCGGATATTGATCCTGTGCTTTGACTCCATTCATCGGTGCCTTTCAGGGGTCACTCGTAAGGTGTGATTAGGTATAGCTTGAGGTATTCAGAGGTAATTGAGTAGCCAATAAAGGATTCACCACTCCTGATAGAAGTAGATGATACCCACGACTTCTTGTCGTGGTCATTACTCGAGATCTCTGGCCAGAGCAGATATGTGTCATGAAGGGAGTTTTCAATAATACATAGAGTAGTGAGATCCTTAGGACAGGATCTAATGTCACTTGGACTAGATGTGACGTAGTCAGTTTAGTGGGAGTTAACACTTTTACCATACTCTAAACTAAGTGGGGTATAGATGGTGAAAGGACGAATTGCATGACAATATTGCATATGGAAGGGTTCGTAGTCAAACTACTAACTTTTCGGTCAATTAGGGGTCATACGTGTTGCTAGATACCGTCTTGACTTACTTGAATTAAGTGTTAATTCAAGTGGCCAATACAACCGAGAGTCTAATGAGTCTCTCACATAGCAGATTTGAAGGATGAGTAAAACGGCCTTGAATGGTGATTCAAGATATGAGAGAGTGTTTTGAGATTGTATCGCAATGTGATCGTGGTAGAAAATATCGCATGGAATGGATTAGAAACAAGTGTTGTTGGCTGCCAATTTGGCTATTAACTTCTCAAAACTTCCATTAATGCATGCTATTCATGGTCATTAACTTCCCAGAACTTCCATTAATGCATGCTATTCATGGTCATTAACTTCCATAACTTCCATTAATGCATGCAATTCATGACCATTAACTTCCCATAACTCTCCATTAGTGATGGGGGTTATGGAAGGCCAAATGATGCAGAAAATAAAGATGATTTTCGTGCATCTTGTGTAAGAAACAATTTAAAAAGAAAGGTTCTTTGTTACACACACACTCTTTTTCTCTCTAACTCTCACAAGAGTTCTTGTCTTTGCTAGCACAAAGAAAGAATTCTAGCAATCTCCTAGTGATGTTTCATCCTTCTATCTTCGTGTGGACTTTCATTAAAGACTGTCTATGTTGATCATTGTGGTTTATGACAACCCAACACTGAGAAGATTAAAGAACGAAGGAGATCGTCGAAAGGTACGTAAGCATCTTACATTTTATGTTTTTGTTTTCTATATCTATATGCATGAGTATATCTATTTTTTTGAGGTTCCATTTTATTTTTTGCTATGTATATTTGATATATATTATGTATTAGATGCATGATCGGAACCTTACAGTGGTATCAGAGCCATCTTGTGCCTTGTTAGATGTAGAATACATGACATGTGAAAATTGTGTTCATGGTTGTAACAGCTTAGGATCCTTTAATGTTTTGTTCGAAATTAATTAGAAAAAAATAATTTCATAATTTTCTTTCACCAATATGTCCATAAGATGTAATTGAATGACTAAGTGTGATTGAAAATAATTTTAATTTGATTAAAACATTTAATTTCGAATTTACAAGAACATGCATGAAATTTGTCTTTCTGCTAGGCATGTGATGTCTATTGGATAAACTGATGAGGTTGCACATGATTTTCTTGGAATTTGATTCTGTAAAAATTATGTGAACATATTTGGGATGTTTTTATGCGTTCGTAATTTTTGTAGAATTATTAAAAATGTTTTAATAATTTTATCAAACAATTTTCCAGATCTGGATAGTTTACCAAAAATTGTAAGATCTGTTTTGTTTGATGTTTTTGTATGTTTATATTTCTGTTCCAGAACCTTAAAAATATTTTTATGTGATAAAAATGTGTTAATTTGGTGTTTGATGCATGCCTAAATGATTTTTCTCCAAAATTGATTTCTAGAAAAATTTTACAAATCATATTTGTCGTTTTTGGTGTCTTATCGGTGTTTTGGTTATCATAATAATTTTTAGGTGATTCCTAAATTATTTTGATCATCATGAAATGACCTAGAGATGCTTGGAATGTGGATTTGATGTTCTGGAAATTTTAGAAAATTATAAAAATTAACTTTGAATTAATTTTAGTAGAGTAATAGATTTTCTAGTATGACTAGAAAAATTGGCCTGTGTGACAAAATTGAAGTTGCTTAATTTTGGACATCAAATAATTATTTTAAGGTAAATTAACTATGAATTAATTTCTAGAATTAGGAATTCATGTTAATTAGATTAATATTAATTATAATTCCAAATGAAATAACATACAATAGTAATTTTAGCCAAGTTAATAAAAGGAAGATAGTAAATCCAAGTGTTGCATTGGGCCTTTCATGTTAGGATCCATAAGATGTCATAACCAAAATGATGTATTTACATATATGTATTAGAGAATGCATGGTTAGGAGAATGTGTGGGCTTACATGACGGATGGTTATGGGCTTAGGCCTAATTTGATTGGGTAGTCGATATCATGCCATGTAGTTATAGTAACTATATATATATGTGTGTGTGAGTTATATGTATAAGACTATCTAAGTTAGAAGAGACCTTAGTCAAACCTCTCACTTAGAATATTAAAACTAATGTCTTTCGTTAATATGGAAAGAACCAGAGTCCTTTTAAAGTTAGGGTTGTTGGGAAAACCCAAGTCTGCTTTACACAGATATGTTCGAACCATAGAAATAGGATTTCCAGATTAATGGGTCGGTTTTAACTAGAAGCATTGGTTTGTTAAGCAAACCCAAGATCAACGTGGACAGAGGCGAAGTTGGGTAATGTACATTAGATGTACACGTGTCAAGAGTTGATAGCCCAATAAGTGTGCACACATCAACAGTTGATAGCACTAAATTCAATAGTTGCATTGGAGATGCAATTGGTATGATGGATACCTACCAGTTGAACTAAGGTGGCTTGTTGGGCAAACCTAAGGTCATTCTTAGGGATATTGGATATCGACCCACTAGGATAATTTCTCTACGAATTCTCTTGGATTTATATTGAGGTTATGAATTCGTGAAAAATAGTGGGAGCCATAATGCGTGTTATTAAAGTCCATATAGACATGCATTTAAGTACATTCTAATTTTTCTCTTTTTGACGAAAGGTTGTTATTACCCTAGTCAACACCATGAGTACTAATTTGAATTTAAGATCAATGATGGAAGCTAACAAGTTGACTGGACCAAACTTCCTTGACTAGGTTAGGAACTTGAGAATAGTTCTCAAGTCCAAGAAGCTTGGTTATGTCTTGGAAGAACCACTTCCCGATCCCCCTTCTGCTGATGCTTCTGATAATGATCAGAGGGCATATAGGAAGCATCTCGATGATAGCGAGATGGCTAGTTGTATTATGCTAGCCACTATGTCATCGGAGCTGCAAAAGCAGCTGGAGGCTATGGATGCTCATACTACAGTCTATCATCTTCGGGAGCTCTTTGATGAGCAAGTAAGGTCCGAAAGGTTTGATACTTCATAATTGCTCTTCTTCTCCAAGATAGTTAAAGGGACATCTCCAGTGAAGTACGCACTGAAGATGAATGGCTACATCGAGCCGTTAGCCTCCTTGGGTTTTCTTTTGGATCATGACTTAAGTATTGACTTAATTTCGATGGGTTTAACCAATAGTTATTCACAATTTGTGCTTAAATATCGGATGAACACTATATTCAGCATAATTCTCGAGTTGGTTAACATGCTTAAGGCAGTTGAGTCACCTGTCTGCAAAGATAAGGTTGTGATGCTGGTGGACCCTTCTGGTTTGAAGAAAAAGAGCCAAAAGAAGAAGAAGTCTGCAGGACCTAAGGGAGGTGTCAAGAAAGCAAAAAAGACTGCCTCAAAGGGAACTTGCTTCCACTATAGTAAGGATGGC
>JAOSBL010000001.1:5642383-5664098 GCA_027568915.1 Erythroxylum roraimae | reverse complement strand
GTTTTCTAATTATTTTCTATTTTATGAAAAAATTTTCTAGAAAACTAGAGAATTTTCAGAAAGTAAACGCACCCTTAGTGTTTAGATTTACTCATATTCACGCCAAACTTTAAAAATGCCTGACTAATTTTTTTAACTAATCATGATGACTCTATTTTAAACCATATAATTACTTTTAAAAGATGGAAACCCTTAGCTATAAACCTAAGTGGCTGCTCCAAATGTACTTCCTCTTAAAGGCCACTTTATATGAAGGCATTCTCGATGTCTAACTAATGTAAAGGCCAATCATGAGTAGCTAACGTATAAATGAATAAAAGAATAAAGGTCAATTTCATATCAGGAGAGAAGTATCACCATAATTGACATAATAAGTCTAACCATAGCATTTTGTCATAAGTCCTACCTTAAGCTAAGCCATGGATCCATTAGATATGACTTTCACTATAAACACCCATTTACATCTAATAGCCTTCTTTCTAATAGATACATTAACTAAATCTCATAAACCAATAGCATCTAAAGCATTCATCTTCCTCTATTATAGCATCACACCAGCTAGGATGAGATAAGGATTCATAAACAATTTTTGGAAGTCATGGAATTAAATGGGGAGATAAAATAATCCAAAGAGAAAGAAAAAAGATCATAAGAATCAAAAGAGAAAATAGGAAAAGTGTACTAACTTTTTTCCTTGCAAATAGCGATTAGGAGATCAAGATCATCAATTATTGTATTTGATGTCTATTAAAAGATAGGTACTGAAATTGTATAAGGATGATATCATATTTTAGAATAAATCAAGAAAATAAGCTATGTTTGTAGTTTTGTATAAGTGTCATATGAAATAGATAGCATTTATAGTCTAAAAAGCAATCTTGTAAACTAATAAATCATTGTCGTCTTTCTAAAAAATTGAAGAATTAGAAAAAAAAAGAAAAGGATTATGTTTCAAAAAGGTAACATCAACTTATATCAAATATTTGCTAAGATTTTAATAGTAGTATGATACCTTTTTTAATATACGAGAGTAGCTCAAAAAATATTTTAAATATTTAAGATTTATCCTAATAAATTGAGGATGAATATCATGAACAAAACAAGCACTACCAAAAATTTATATAATAAGGAATGAAGGTTTAGTGGGAGAGATTCTCACGATAAAGAATAGAATAAGGCATATATTTGATCAAAAAATAGGTTGCAAAGATTGCATCCACCCATAATGGTTTTAGAACAAGCATTTTGAATAAGGGTATTATAGAGGTTTAAGGAGATGTTGATTTTTCGTTCTTTCAACAACACCATTTTGAAATGGTGTGTTAACATATAAGAATTAATGAAGAATGTAATTATGTGTCATGTTGATTTAGAATGGTATGAAAAAAATTATTTAGTAAGCCTTAAATTCAGTTCTTTTTAAACTCCATAATTACCTCAGACTTTATTGACCTGAATATTTATATATATCCAAAATGTTTCTATACATATAATATCTCCAAACTTTCAAAATAATCACTATTGCAACAAGTTCCAAATCATATATCAAAATTTAGCTCGTGAGGCTTTAATTGTCCCTATGTACACAAAATCACTTTATAATGTTGTAACAGATTCCATCTTAATCCTCGATGAGAAACTTCATTATCTACTGCATAATCTCCAAATCCAAATGGCATAATTAACATTGAGGTTAATAGTTCCTCAAAATTCTTTTCACATTCATCACTCATACAACTTACACGTTTTTCCTCAAGTATTTAAAATGTTCTCTTTAGTTTTCGAATACACTCAAAATACCATATATAATCTTAGTCGTTAATTGATACAATTTTGCTTGGATCACTTTAATCTTCAATAAAATAATACTGTAAGGGGCATTGTTACTCCAACAGACATAACCAAAAATCTATATGGCCATGATTAGCTCTCGTAATTCCTTAAGTAACTAATTCATCAATGAGATCATATTATCTCCTGTTATTCTCAGTCTCCCTATGGACTTATTTTCTCGAATAATTTTCTCAATTCATTCGATTTCCTCTGATTTCACATTAACATATTCTATTATCTATTCATTCATACTAGTTTCTCCACACATTTCGATTTATTGGAAATCTTAATTTTCTGTGTTGGTAACACATTCATCATATCTGATTTGTATCTCTTATACTTAATGTCACCTCAAATTTAAGAATTCAATCACTTAGTTGGATACTTTACATTAACAAAATGCATACCTTCTCAGTAACATATTCTACATCTTATGCTTGAGTATCCATTAGGATTAAGACTCCGATATCATTTTTGATTTATTCCTTCATTGATCTTTTTTTTTAAGGATAAGCTATCTAGTCCATTAATCTAATTCAATGAAATTCTTCTATGAAAGAGGATTTCTTGCTATTATCACCTATACTATTCATGTAACCTTGATCCATCAACTGTTTCTATCATTACTTATCAAACATTCTTGGTATCTCAAGCAGATCACCTTTTTATCATTTCTTACAATATTCTATTTACCAAAACTCGATGGGGTAGTAGATATGATTATTGTCACAAATTCTTAAGTATGTATCCTCAAGTCATCCCGATCTATCTAGAGATTTATTTCCGACAAATCACCTATTTATATCTTACAATAGTAATACTTTGATCTCAATTGATCCTAAACCATATTTCTCTCTTTATCCTTGCCCACGATCAGGGTATCCCTGCTGCGATCATGACATAAACCTATTTTTGTCAGGCCACTATGGTGCCCTGCACTTTCTTTCTCGTGTTAACACACACACTAACATCAATATATTCCAATTTTCTAAAATTCACCTCTTTTAATACTACATCATGTCATGATGATTCAACTACCATATTGAGTGCCTTAGCTCTTCATATTTGATTCTTCTTCTTTTTTTTCTCTTTACTACACGTCATTCATCTCTTGTAAAGTCAATTATGTCTATTTCATTCCCCTTTTTTTTCTTTGCTCATTTCTATCTCGTCTTCCTATATTCACTCATTTTATCTTTCATATGTATATCCTCACTCACTTCAGAATTTATAGAGGCATAATCATTATGAAATTCTAGTCTCAATTCCACAGACATATTCTTATACTAAATTATAAACTCTTATCACGATAATCGCATAACCATTCTATTTCCAAGTTCAACCTTTCAAGGTCATAGAAAAAAAAATTATTTTCTTTTAACTCGGCTTATACATTTTAATCTCATCATTTCTACTTATATACTTATTTTCCTCAAACAATCCATAACAATGCATTCACATTTAGTTCACATTCAAGGATATATGTCACAGTACAATATTGATAGCATATTCATAATACATTCACCAATACATGTGTGTTGAGCCTTTATCTGTCATATCTAACCATATACTATTTCTCATTTCTATATATCCACAAAATTTCGTTTTCTCACATTCTGACAGATCATCATTCTTCTTAGTGCTTCTAACAGCTCAAACTCTTAAGGAATGCTCATGCATGTGACTCATATAAATACGACTCAGACTGGGGATCAGTTGCCACTGTCTGCTATAACATGACTAAAATGCATGTAACTTGACATATATTTCTAAAAAAATGCCCATATAAGATACTAATTATGGGCTCTGATACCAAATTATAGCACCCCACTCTCGCAAGACACGTACACGACATCTTGAGTGATATCCGAGTATGTATCCCGCAAGAGCAGCATGCTAGAACAGTCAAAATTAATTGAAACTCAGTACAATTTTTTTTCATTTATCATACGCATATGCAAAAATCAGTAATCAAATCAAACTCATACTTTTATTTTATAAAAGTCAAAATCACAATTGTCATTACACTCTGATCAATCTCTTTTACTAAGCATTTTCAATTTTCACCAGTTATTACACACAGAACAAATTGAATACACATTGTACAGAAATCGCGGAATATACAAATTTACACAAAAATAAGAAAATACAAATGCAAACATAATCTGATCCCGACCTCTATCTCTCACTTGCATGCAGTAGGTATATACTCCCGTTTGCCTAAAGGGTACTCTTCTGAGCCTAAAAAATGTTTGCAAATTTTGGATGAGTTTTGTGAACTCAATGAGGTAACCATCATCGATGGTTCACTCAATTCATGCAACACATCAATACACGTAACACATAATTTACATCTTTGCATTTAACATAATTCATCACATGTCACATTCTCCCTTACAAGTAAGGCAATATTTTTTTCATTTCAAACAATCAAACATACTTATTAAAATGTATGTGAAATGCTCATGTGAGTCTTTTCCCATTTATTACGTTGTTGTGACCGAGTACCTAAACTATCCTGTATCCATTACGGATACTGGGCTCATTTATAATTGTCCATTATCCGTTGGGGATATAGGGCTCATTTTACATAGTGAGCCTTTGGCTCTTGTACACTTTTTGAGCTCTGGGCTCTTTTTCACATTCTGAGCTTTAAGCTCTTTTTCGCTGGCGACTTCTGTCACAACTACCTTTATGTTTCATACCTTCATGTAATGGAGTGCATCACATTCACGTAATTTTAGTCTATCACATGCTTTCGGATTCACATTCTATTTCGCATTCCTCTTCAGACCGTGGTCCAGCATTAAATATAATGTTGAGTATCACTTTTGCAGTCATATGCTTCACATTCTATTTCACATTCCTCTTCGGACCGTGGTCCGGCATTCAATATAATGTTGAGTATCACTTTTGCAGTTATATGCATGTTCGCAATTTTCTTCCAGAACTAGATCTGAAATTTAACAATCATATCATTCTCACATATTTCACCAAATTCACATACAAGTAGCACTTCAATATCACATACATGCTTCAAATCTTAGACCTTCATTGTCCGGCATCAACACAATCAATTCGCATTCACATCATCATTCAAAACATATTTTTAAAGAAAAAAATTAATTGAGAGAAACCGTCTAGGTTACTCACAAGTCGCTCTCAAAGTTAACTCCTGGAAGTTCTGACAATATCCAGAGGTTGACGTTCCAGTTGCTCCTCTATAACAAGCAATATACACATATCACAATTTGCACAATTATAAGTGTTTAATAATGCACATGTATGCATTGAAATAGGTACAATGTGTGTTCATGACAATCTCGGGTATATTATCAAATTTCACATCTTATCCCAGTTCTCATTTTATAACTCAATTACTTGTCATTTCATTGTTAGCATCCTTTGCTCTTATTATCAATTTCTCATTCACTATAATTTGATACACTTTACTCCTCTTTTTTGAATCACAACCTCAATCATGAGAATATCTTTATTCCCAAACAAACTCATACCTTTGGTACTTTGATAACAACACTTAATTCACTAATGTTATTCCAACATTACAAGGTTACACATCATCCAAACTCTCCTTTCTTCTTATAAATTTTCTCCAAATTTCTAGACCTTTGGGTCTATTTTCCATGATCAATTAGACAATGTAACTGAAGTAATTTGGCAACATTTTCTTCTAGAAAAATATTCCCCATTGTCTCAAGTTTCTAATGACACTAAAATCATTCAATTTGGATTAGAAATTCGAAAGTTATCCTCAACATTTTCGGACTATTCTTATACTGAAACAATACACTATACTCACCTTCCATCCAGAAATTGAAAGTCTTAGAGACTGTATCAAAATTCAACTTCTCATATAATTTGTAGCCCTATTTCTCTAGTTTACTAAAAATAAAAAATCATCTCATTTAGATAACTAAAGATCAAGATATAACCGAAATACCCAAGCATGTTCAGTGAAATCATACCAGTTCATACTATTCCAACAGATTCCCTCACTTTCATTCAACCAAACTTTTTCAAATCAATTCATAATGCTACCAATTTTTATGGAAAGATAGAAAAATGTGTTGGGAATCTATTTCTTCAAGAATCACTTCATTCAAAGGTCGGTTTATGAAGTTATAGCCAAAAGAATCAAACATGTTTATGTCCTCAATCATGTTGTACCTATCACTGGACAATTGGCATTACTTTCACTAGGGATATCGGATTAAGATAGTCTTTGGACGGTTTCGAAGAGGACTTCTAGATCTAAAACTTTTATGGAGAACTCTAAGCGAGATTTTATCAATTAGGGGTCAAAACACAGGCCAGGTAAAACCACACGGGCAGACCGTGTAACACACGGGTCTGGCAATTTTTTTACATTAGGAATACACGGCCAGTGTGAATATATATGGCTTGACCGTGTAACCTTCGGATTTAACGAAAATTTTCACTCTCCAATGGATCCTAAATCCATTCTAACATCCCTTTCACTCATAATCTTTCCAAATTCACCTATTCTAATGCAATATCACTTCAAAACAATTCAAACACCAATTAGATTTCATTAACTCTCAAATCTCAACTCTCAACTCATTTGATTCATCATCTCAAATGGATAACTTCTTCAAATATACCTAATTTCAACTCAACATCATCCATACACAATTCACATTCCCTACTTGATCATAAATACTCAAAATATAACACATTCCCATACACTCAAAACAGAACACAACATATACATTCATCCACCAATGTACTGCACCCAATTCTCAATTTCATGACAAATTTTGAGACTCTTAAAGACTGAATTTAAATTCCATGTCTTCATAAGAAATGTATTTATACGTCTCTAGTTTAATCCAAACTAAGAATCATCTCATTTGGATAACTAGGGAAAAAGTTATGGCTAAAGCACAGAAGCATATTTAAAGATCATGTTGCTGCCACATTTTCCAGATCGACTACCAATTTTGTTTCCAAATCTTACCCTAACACATCTTATACAAAGATCACAATTTCTACTCCCTCTACTCCTCATTCCCTACTCCATTTCAACTCATTTCTACACTCATCCATTAACACAAATAGGTCATAAACACATTTCTATACTCGTCAACTTCTAATTCTCATTAAAACATCCTTTTCACAACCAATCCATCTTAAAACATATATAGCATAACTCATAGTTTCTTACTCATCACATACAACATCAATCATCCATAAAACAACTCCTAACCCATTATTTAGCATTTATATGAAACAAAACATCAATATACATATATGTTCATTTCTTCACCAACGTTCTAGCATATACAAAACTCCTTGTCATGATCATTCAACCCCTAAAACATCTCTATAACTCATTACTCATCAATAAATGCAAGAATTTTACATACTCTTCATCATTCACGACACACACATACACAAAACACCATTTCATGTCATTAACCTCTAACTATCATCATGAATGCTTCATTTAACAAAACCCACAATGATTAAAACATGAATTACTTGATTTAGCTACCAAATCTTCAAACTCTTCAAGAAAATAAAAAATCCCTAACTTTACTAACAACCCACGTTCATCATCGTCTTGAGGTTGGAAGGTTTGGGTTTTTGGTGAGAATGAAAGAGAAAGCAATGTGAAAGAGTAGCATGAAAGATGAGAGGGTTAGGTTCAACGTGAATGGAGAGTTGAAGAATTAAAACTCATGAAGAAGAGAAGAGAAGCTACGAAAATGAAGGGAAGAACCAAAGCAAAACACCAATATCCCTTTTAGAGAGAAGCATCGTGAAAGCCATCAAAAAAGGGGGTCTTTCAATTAAAATAATAATAATTTAAGACATGGTTGGGCAAGTGACACTTGTCACTTGCCACATGTCCCATTTTTAAAGCGTTAGACTAGGTTCTTTTATTTAACTAGTCCAATCAATTTTAATTTTTACTCCAATTGTCTCCCAATTTTCAATGGCACTTGTTAATAAATCCTAAAGTCATTTATCAAAATTTTCATTGCCATTAGACAGTAATTTCTATTGCCATTTATCAATTATCTTGCCACTTGGCATTTTTTCTAGTCCAAAAATTACTCAAAAATTCAGGAATTTTCATAAAATTCACCAAAAATTATAAAACGAAATATACACTCTCCAAATCAATTTTCAACATATATAAACCAAAATTCTCAATATACTCACATTTATAAAAAATTATACCCGGAATTATCCGTGAATGCATGTACAATTATTTTCATGTGCAGAAAATTCAATATTCACGTATATGTGCATATCATGTAATGCATAAGCATGAACTATGTTTTCTAATCTCTCAATAATCTCTCTTATTTACTATTTTAGCCTTAATATGGGTAACGGGATATTACAACTATCTTAATTTGAGGCATAAAAATCAATGAAACATTATGAGGAAGGGTAAAGAATGTATGTAGATATGTTACTTAAGTCAACAATATAAGTGATAGGGTGAGATGAACTTTGTAATTCTTTTTGGTACTAAGTGAAGAAAACTATAATTGTCTTCTTAACGAATGAGCTAGGTATGCCAATAGTAGATACAACATGAGTGTAATGAGATTTTTGAGATTATTTAGCAACTTTTGGCACATGCTTTTACTATGACTCGTGATAATATCAACAAATAATTAATCTTTCATCCTGATTTTTATTGTCATAATTTCCTTTCCCTCCTCTGTTTATTATTCCTAAGAAATGAATTTTCATTGTCAAATCCATTATTCCAACTCACAAGAGCACCAAAAGTCTAAATTTGGTAGAAACAAACATATTGACATCTGTGTAGAGTATTTTAGTAAAGACCTTATATAGGGAAGGAATCTTAACACTACAAAGAATTTAAGAGTTAGCAACCTCAAACTGAGAGGCAAGACAACCAAGAAAATTATAACTATTATCTTCTCTTATTGATCTTGTTAAACTTTAACGTAATTACTAAACAATACAAAATATTTAATTCTTTATAGAGCTTTTTAAAATTCATAAAATATGTTTAAAGGGATTGATATTATTGTTTATCTTGATAAAACCCCTTACATGCTTTATAAATACATGAAATATTTCACTTTACTGAATATGAAATTCTAAATATTTTGTCAAGTCTTTGACATACTCGTAGTGATTAATTAGAATGATGACCTTGTTATTAATTAACTCAGGCATTATCACTTAGCCATTCCTTGTGAGTATGGTTCGTTGGTGAATCATCAATGAGGATATGGTCGTTAGAAATACTTCTATGGTAAATTTGAATTGTCTTACCTTATTCCAGATGATTGAGACTAGTTAATCTAGATTATGTGATTTTAGACATCACATGAATAAAATTATTCACATCCAAGTGATTTTTTGTTTTATCAACCAGAGGGAAAAATAGTTAAATAAATTAAGTACACCTACAAAGGTTCCAAGACAAACAAGAAGTTTACTAGACCAAAAATTATCCATCAGATAAACCAAAAAATTTTAATGAATGAAACAAGACCACTTATTAAAAATTATTACAACAAGGAAAAAGAAAAAAAAAAGAGAGACAAACTTTCCTATTAAGGTTAAGTGAAACTAACAAGATAATGTAGTGAATAAAAATTACATTTTGAACCTAAGATTTTCACAGAAATACAAGTTGAACCCTAATATTTTAATGCATTCAAAATGAACCTTAAACCCTAAAGTAAAGGTTAGTGAGCTTGTAAATAGACATGAGTGGAAAATTAAACATAAATGATTATTTAATATCCAAGACAATTTGATAAGGCAAAACCTAGATAAATAGTAAAAGGATAGCTTAAGATGGCATAGACATTCTTCTAGATGTTTTACCAATCAATCTTGCTACTAATTTTTCAAAAAATTAACCATTAGAATCTAATAGAAGAAGCTAGTTTAGACTAAGCATATCCCTCCTAAACTATCTTTCATCATGTGGCTCACTATTAAAGACTCTTGACAAAATCAAAGGCTCTCTTAGTCTCAATGAAATATGCAAGCTATGCAATAAGAACCTAAATCAAGAGATTACTTATTCTTTAAATGTGATTCCACCTGAGGAATTATTCTTTAAATGTGATTCCACTAGAGGAATATATGGTTTAAATCTAAAAGAATTGCAATCAATATAGTATGGTTGATGATAGGGAATAAACTATTCTTTAGTCCCTCAAAAGGTAGCTCTTAATAAAAGAAGATATTCTTCAGTGATGGAGTATATAATATCTAGAAAGAGAAAAATGAAAGAATCTTCAATAATAAAAACATGGACAAAAGGAGCTTTTATCTTGTCACAATTTATTAATAAAAGAATTCCTTATAAAAAGCATAAATATCAACCAAGTATTTTTAACAATAAAAATATGGATAAGAAGAGCTTTTATCTTGTTACAATTGATTCGATAAGAGAATTCCTCTAAAAAAGCTTAAATATCAACCAAGCATTAGCAAACATGTTAAAGAGATGGAGAACTGGAAGATGATAGATAAGCACTTCAACTACTTCTAACTTGTTAAGAAATATGAAGTCTATAGTGAAAGGATACTACATTGATGCCAGTAGTCCAAAACGATCGATTTCTTAGTTCAAAGGTAGAAAACGATAGCTCTAAAGGAAATGATTAGTTGTTAAATCTCTTGTACGAAATTCTAAATTCTATTAAAAGAGGAATAAAAGGGATCAATCATATCCCTACACTAAGTTCTAATAGATGTTACAAAGTTTTAGTTTGATATACAAGTCCCGATATGTGTTGTTATTGAGTAAAATTGAACATGTCCCAAAATTCTCTTGCTTCTTATTCTCTAGATCCTATATTTTCTTGGTTCTAAAATGAGGAATTATTGGTATAATTGCTCTTAATTAACTAAGAATTTTTTTATTAGATATATTCCTAGCATCCTTAAAGATTTTGTTCTAGCTTAGGCTTTAATACTGATTTTGTAGATTATTCAATACATTTCTTTTTAACTTGAAAAATAATTGATTATAAGAAGATTCCTCTTCACCTTATTTAAAGAATATTATTATTGAAATTCTAAGAAGTGTCTTGAAGAGTGGATATAGGCAAAGGTTTGACTTTATTTATCTATACACTGTTTAAATTATTTTTTATTTTTAAAATTTTCAATATTTGTATTACTAATATTACATATGTTCAGGGGAGTGTTTATTATATTGAGAGGAATTATTGACTTCTTATTAATTTTATCAAATATAAGACTTATACTTATTTTAGTTAGATGTACTATGTGCTTTAAATGGTTCTTTTTGGATGTATAGTTGCATCAAACTTATTATTAATGGTTAATTTCATTAAACTAAACTTGTGTTCTTACTTTGTTTGACTATTAATGTGTATGAATGAGAGCTAGTTTATCTTTTAGCCTTTGATTTTATTTTTGTGATCCTTGAATTAAGGAGGAGTAAAATATTTAAGTTACTTCGATATTAATAAACTATATTTGCTTAAAAGATTAATTTATTTTTGACCTTTTGATACTACAATATGTTTTTATAATTATAAAAAAGGAGGAGATTATTGATCAAACGGAGCTTACTATTCATTTTTTGATGATAAAAAAGCATAATTACTCCTACTGATTTATTCTTTGATGTCTTAAAAGAAAGCAACATAAAATGAATTCAAGAAGCAATTTATAGAGTCCAAATATATTCAAGTCAAGTTAAGGAACAATAAGTCTACAAATTTACTTGTAACCTTTTTTATATCTTCTACTCGGTTATTTTAACATGTTAGGGGCTCTTCATGCATAAGCATATCATGTTCTGAACTTAATGTATAAATCTTTTCTTTTATTAAGAGGAATTAATGTTTTAATTTCAAAGGAAACCCTCTTGATCTTTAAAGTACTCTTTGGGGAAACTTTTGAATATTTTTTTATTAAGTTTTGGTTAAAGAATGGAGTTTAATCTTTGAAATTACTTGAAAATTCTTTGGACACATGCTTTCAGACATAATGGTCAACTAATATGTACATGTAGCTAACTAATTTGGAGTTCATGGAGACAATAGTCAAGCAATGTCTAGGTGTGATATAATGTTTTTGTTGACATCAGTAAAACAATGCCCAGGTACAGTTAACTATTGTATTAGGAATTTTGAAAATTTATGTACTATAAGAGTGCATATGGTATTGATCAATATATTGGTTGACTAATATGGCATGTTGATTGACTAATATGCAGATTGATTGACTGATATCACTATTACCAGCCATTACAAGAAATATTTTTTGTGTCTAACAACATTACAAAGCTAGTATGTGTTTAAATATTTGAAATTTTGATTCTTTGACATCTTTATGACATTTTGAGGTTACAATAACACATTTACAAGATTCTTTAAGCATTTAAAATCATTCATTCATTGGTTGTGAAGTGATAAAGGGCCTTTTTTAATTAAAGTGAGCAAGTATGTTTTATTTAAATTGTAAACATTAATTGGGGTTAGTTTTCATGTATTTTGGTGTTTTGAAAAGAAATGAAGTTTCTTTTCACACTTTAAATTCTTCCTTTATTAAGTCCATGTGATTTTATCAATCTAGTGTTAAAATTGTAGTCAAAGAATTGATCCATAATACCATTTTCTTAAAACTGATTTAAGTTTAACAAATGTATTATGCACTTTTTAGTTAGTTCAAATGCATCCCATCAGATTGGTATAGAAAAATTAAATGATTCTAATCAATGTACATATATTTATTCAAATAAATACATAAACAATTGATATATAATTATATTAAAACTCAATAATCAATCACATAATCTAATAATTTGATGATAGGTGTTCTCTAAACTAGTCATTTAACATGTCCAAACATCATTGCATTTTATGATAAACTAACTATCAAATTAAAAAAAAGAGTATGGATGTTTAATAATGTAGTAATTTAATGGTTTTAAATGCTTATTTTTAAAAAAGTTCAAAAACATAGAAAAATTTCTTCTTCAATGTTTTGTGTATCTTGTCTCTCTAAATGCACATGAACACATTAAACATAACCAAAATAACCACATTTTCACACTTCTCTAATAACTTTTAAACAAACTGACATTATTTCATATAATATTTAGGACAAAATAAATTCATTAGTTATTATTTTTCATTTTATGTAACTTTCTTCATTAAAGAACAATGAATTTTATCTCAATCAAAATTTTTAATATTAAAAGTTCTAATAACAATGTTTGTTTTCTAATGCAGACAAATTGATAGCACCAAAAAAAATTACATTATTGTTAATTAGTAAAAAAAATCACACTTATGGAATGGACTTTCATCTTCTTGATAGAGTAAAGGACTTTAGCTCTTTAAGATATCTTTATTGTTGTATTATCTTCTTACCGCTTACCCTTGTTATGTTAAACAAAAAACACTTTTAGTATAGTACAATTCATACTTAGAGATTAAGTTGTTACATATTTAATATAAGGCATAGTAACTTTTTATAGCGATAGTATCGTATGACCTAATACTAGTTGTAGTTTCAATTGAGGCAAGGTATATTTCATTTTCATCAAGATGTTTGAATTTTAAAGTGTATGTCTTGCATACTAGTTTATAAATTTAATCTAATTTTGAAAAAAAAAACATATCAATTGTTTTATAAATATATACATTGAATTTAGTTGTTAAATAGTTACATTTATTCAAACAGATGTACCATCATTTCAACGTGTGTTACCAATTCAAAATGTATGTCTTGCATATCTGTATTGAATAAGGGTATTTTTAGTACATAGTCATGGTATTGAATAGATAGAGTATTAGTATAGTTTTTATTAAAGAAGGGTAATCTATAATTACCCTAGGTTGCTTCTTATTGAATATAAAGAGGCTCAAGTGGCCTTTGGTAAGTTCTACATATTCTTCATTCTACTGCCAATATTATAATCATCATCATAGCGTACTTAAAATAATTAATAATTAATAATTTTAGACAATGTATTAAACATCAATAAAAATCAAATGATCTTTACAACAATATGTTATGATAATCATAAAAACGTTCAGTGATAAAACAGAATGAAACATACCCCTAAACACTTTCCTTCTTCTATGGTGTACTAATAAGAGGTTTTACTATGAGGAAATATGTTTCTTCATAATGAGCATTTAATATCATCATCAATAATTCATGTTCTATGCAATGTCTAAAGGAAGTTATATGTATATAGGAAGTTTGTATATCTCAACAGTAAGGGTTCAATTATGATGTTAAATAAGGTCAATAGATGAACCCCCAAGTCTTGCCTAGATTGCATACGAAAATCACCTAACTATTCTAATAGGCTAATGATGTGTTGTTGTTGTTGTTGTTTAGATAGGATTGGCAAAACAAGGCTTCTTATTTTCCGGGGTCGATTCCAGTTTTCCAATTGAAGAGATGAAATAAAAAAAATTATTTAAAGTTCTGTATATGAGATCTTGAATAGAAAGTAAAAACCAAACTAAAATTCAATGTTTAAGGTATGCATAACCATGTGCATCAATGATACTTACGAAGTTTTGGTTTTCTTTATATATATATTAGTTAGAGCATCTATTGCAAAGTTCTCCAGCTAACTTCATTTCCTTTTTCTCTAAGTTTCATACTTTTAGTTATCATTATTTTTCTCTCCTGCATAGCCAGTTGTAATTGGAAAAGGAGAAAAATAGAGGAAAAAAGAAATTTCATGTCATCATAAAACCTAATAAGGGAAAGTGCAATGGGTATTACATGTTCCTATTCATCTAAGAACTTCAACTAAAGTGACATGAATAGTTAGGATTGTATCTACTGTTATAGGTTAACTATTAATCATATTCGTTATGTTTAGGAAATCAAAAAAAAATTATATCATAATTCATGTAGTTTATGATTTATTTTTCATTTTATTTAAAGGGACTTCCAACCAACCAAAAACAGCGAGCATTACTTTAACATTATATTAATTATTAACTGAAAGGTCACAAATTTTATTTACTTTTAAAAAAAATTTAAAGAAAGAGGCATAAATTTTTTATATAAAATTGTAAATAACTTTTCTATTGTTTTCCTAAATATATATAATGAATGGAGTTGTTGCATAGTTGAATATAATCAAATAAATGTACCATTAATTTTTGATAGGTTTGAATTTATATAGAATCATCTAATTTATGTACAGTTCAGGGATATTTTTGTGATATTACTTATAAAATCTAACAAATAAGTCCATTCATATATAAAATCATTGATTGATTTTCATAAACACATGTCTTAATTAAACAAAACAAACATAATCATCATCTGTATAAAGGAGCAAAACCAATATAATTTTCATATGAAAAGGTAGTTTAAACAACTAAAATTTCTCACAATTTTTTAAGCATCAATAAAATCATATTGTTCTATGTTATTGTAGGTTGTGATCGACTTAATAACGTTCAATGGTAACCCAAAATGAAGCATGTTCCAAAAAGTATTCCTTGTTTTATACCGTACTTTAAAAAATCGAACCACAATATTAAACGGTTCTTATGAATGAGTATTCCATACCCTAAACAATAATTTTAAATTTGCAGGCAATAACTTCCTATGCAACGCAACTATTCTTTACTAAGGTAGTTTGCAAATCTCAATTATACATAGAGTTCTCTAATCATCTTATGGTGAATAAATGATTCTTTAACTGTTGTCCAAGTTATATATGAAGATTATGTAGTTGTTCTAATAGGCTCACGATGTGTTGTTTTCGTCCAGACAATTGTCTACTTTTACAATTCTCATTTTTCAAGGTTGTTTCCATAAATCAATTCAAGACATGAAATAAATGAAGTTTTTCACGTTATTATATATGAGATTTTGAAGAAAAATCAAAATCAAAATCAAATAGCAATTTGAAATTTAAAGTACATAAATCATATGCATCACTAATACTTATGGACTTTTAGTTTTCCTTATCTGTTGATTAAAGGATATAGTGTATAAATCTCTAATTATAACCATTTTCTTTTCTTTTACATTTTGCATATAAGCATATCTTTATTTGTCCCTTCAATACAAACAATGATAATTCTCCACCTACCACTATTTCCTTTTATTGATGAAAAGTGCAAAAGACGATATGCATAAATTAAATGACATGACAACATAGGCCAGTACCAACCATTGTACATTAATTTGCTACATCATATTCACTATGGCTCAGAAATGTGGAGCATTACAATTACATCCATAATTAATAGATTAATATTTTCAATTTTAGCATTATCTAAAATTTACATAATCTTCCATAGTTTTATTTATCTTTAATCAATATATCATAATGAATGTTAGAATATAATTTAAATTTCAAGTCTGCTAAAAAATAAAACAATAACATTTTATCCCATAAAAAAAATGTATAAATTATTTTTATTTTAACCAACATTATAAAACTGATACAAATGCCATATACAAGGAACTTTTAAAGGCTTCATTATTTGGGATTTGTTTGGGTAGTACCAATATTATCACTACTGAAGTTAACATCACTTGGCCAATGTCAAAAATGGTAATCAATCATAGTTAAACCTCTAATAACAACTCATGTAAGACTTTTTTTCTATAATGACATGCCTTGACATTCAAAATTATAACATATGGAAAGAGATTAGAACATTGTGTGCTTTGCTTTCATTAGTACGCCCAACAATCACCACTTCATCATAGAGATAAGAGTTAACTTTTAGGCATTCTTTAGTAATTATGTTAGGAAATATCAAAAACATTTTCTTTTTGATAAAAAAACTTCCAAAGTTTCTTCTTTATTATCTCAATGTTCTTTATTTTAGAGAGGACACTATGGATAGATAAAAATATTAGGTTACGAAGGAACAAACTTTGGTGGGTATATATGTCTAATCATAATCATAGTTTTGGTCAGGAATGTAAACAACCAAAGTTCAATTTCTTCATAACTCAATATGTTCCCGTTTGCCTTCGTTAACTTCACAAAGATATCTTTGTATACATATAATCTTAATATATATATGAGACATCATGGATAGATAAAAACCTTGAGGAATGAGAGATAGAACTTGGTAGGTAGATATTCTTTATAATAGTCATAGTTTTTATCAAGAATTTACTTAGCTAAATTGCTAAAATTTCCTTTTCTTTTATCTCAATATTTATCTACTTACCTTTCACTCGCTACTATATCCTAGTGAAATGATGAGTTTTTATATGAAAATTCATAGAAACGGTTCAAGAGAAAAATATAAAGAATGATATAGGCTATGTCTTGTGCATTATACGAAGTGAATGGATACAAAATTAGATTAATAGTTAAAAAAGCTTCAGAGGACTTCAATAAGTATTTTCGTTATTCATTTATATGGGATAAGCAATTATATAATAGTTTTTCATAAGAGAAGAATTTGAATTATAATTTTAGTTTCTAGAGCTAAGAATAATAATAGGGGATTGAAAATATATCTAATATATTTTATAGGGCTTAATAAAGTTGACACCCATTTCCAAATCTTTAGTCATATTCCACCCTCCATAAACATGGTTTAAAGGTAGTTATCATAAACTCCATTCTCCTTTGGAACTAAAAAGGGCCCATGCATTATAACATGTCTTATGCATTATCATAACCACTTGACATCATAACACGATCCATAAATTAAATTATAATATGGATCATGAATGAGTGCCTACCAAAACTTATACTAAACCCGATTGACCATATGGTTATGTAGATAATTATGTTGAATAAAACATTTAATAGATATAGTATTATGCATGTTGGTTTACCAATTAGTGTACTTCACATTTTTATTACAAGTTTTTAAATAAGAACACGGTTAATCACATGAGTATACACTAAACCATATTAAATAGAACCTTTAACTATCACAATTTTATGCGTGGTCGTGCACCAATCCATGCATTTCACAATTTTTCATCAAATTTTCCATTAATAACATGCTTGATCACATGACCATGTATTTATCCTTGTTCACCAAATACTTTAATAGACATAGTTTATTATAGATTGATTAGACGATAGTGTATTTAATGGTATTAGGTAAAACCTTTATAGAACACACTTTGTTTCATAGGCATGTGTCAATCTGTGTTCATCACATTGATTATTGGTATTACTACGATTAAGTTATGGTATTCCTATTTTGTAATAAAGATTTGAATTCTTTAAAATGTTTATAAGTGACTGTTGTTTATAACTATAGAGCATAATGTACTAACTGATAATATAGTTCGTATTGAGACATGATATTCTTTCGACTCAGTCACTATATTCCTATTTAAAAGTATATGTATTAATTATCTATAATCAATAATGGTATTTTTTGTACCTTATTTTTTAATTTATCTTTAATCATCTAAAAAGACATAAGAATTTTGTATCATTCTATTCATGTTGGATTATAATTAAAATTTAACAATTTATCCTATAAGAAAAATGTGGAATTTTTTTCTTTATTTTATTTTAACCAGTAGCAAAACATTATAATATTGATACATATTCCATACATAAGAAGCTTCCTTAGGCTTCACTATATAGGGTTTGTTTAGGCAAAACTAATATTGTCACTACTAAAATTAACATTACTTGGTTAATAATGATAATATCATGATCAATCATAATTATACCTCCAATAATAACTCATATAAAGATCTCTTTCTGTAATGGCACTCTTTGATCGCCAAGAACATATACACGTTCAATAATCTAAAATTTTATATGCCTTACCTATTTTTTTTCATTGATAAGTCTAATAAATACCATTTCATCATATTCAAGACCATGTGTATAAGTAAAAAAAGTAGTCATGTATTGGAGCCACTTGGAGAGTGACCGACCTATAACATCATGAGTGACCTAGAGAGTGAGCGACCAACCTACAACACAGTGAGCTACTTGGAGAGAGACTTGGAAATATGAGCTAGAGAGACTAGAAATTTGAGTGTGAGCAAAAGTGAAACACAACCGTGAGCAACAAGTAAGAGAACACGAGCATGAGCTACAGGTGAGGTGAAATATGAGCATCCGATAAGGTTCAACGAGCAAGAACAAGCAAAGGTGAGAGGGTTGAATCCTACTGTAGAGTGACACTATAAATTAATTAATTTTAATCAATCTATGATAACACATGAAATGGAACAAGATGATAAAGCAAACATACGCAAGAGGGGGGTGAATTATGTGTGACTAAAATTTTTTTTTGCAAATTACTTTCAATTCGTATAAAGATAGGGGCCTATTAAAAATTAAAACAATAGGAGCCTGTCAAATGATAGTATCCTATTAAATGACAGGAGCCTGCTAAAGTATGAGTCCTGTTGAAACAATAAAAAGAAGGCGTCTGTTAAAATGAAAGGAACCGTAAACAAGTCGAAAGCAGAAGGAACCTATCATAAAAGTGAAGGAGCCTTTTGCTGAAATGAACACACACAATATAATGTGGAAATATAAAAGATAAAGAGAGAGAGAGAGAGAGAAGAAGGATGCAACTAATTTATACTGGTTCGGCTTTCAACTTAATCCTACGTCCAGTCCCAAATTATTCAACTTAAATGTTTCACTATAAAATCAAGTAGTAATTTGACGAGTCTCTCCAAGCTCACAAGTTAATATTTTTCAAGGTTCATCAACTTTCCAAACTATTAGTATTTCACTAGCCTCTACAAGCTCTCAAAATATAAATGAGGTTTGCTTGATATGAGCTTCAGTAATCTCTCTCATTAGAATTTCACTTTCTAATGCACAAGAGAATTTTTTACAAAGATATCACTTTCAATAATGTATATGTATTTGAAAATATAGCTTCGCAAGCTTCTGTATCGTTTCATTGTTGTTTACAGTTACATTGGCTCTTCCTTAAATAGTCAATTTCTTTAACTAGTCATTGCTTCATCTTACATCCTTTGCCCTAAAAAATTTTCTAGAAATCATGTGGCTAATATACATCCTTTATAATTAGTAGGATCCTTTTGGATAAACCATTTCTAATAAGGTAAGTTCATAATAAAAGTTCCTGCAAGAAAAAAAGCGTATTTCTTATGATTTTTGCCTTTTGAGAATAAGAACATTGAATTATATAAGGAAATAAATCCAATTTAAATTTTGAAATGTTATATAGTTATCAACAAAATCGTTAATCATAATTCTTGAGTTAACAATCTCCCCCTTTTTGATGATAACAAGCAATAATAAATATATTTTTTCAAAATTTAAAAAGATAATAGTTGATTTCGAAAAGATACCTAAGATTTTTATGTGTTCAGACATAATTAAAAGGAACCTGTCTCTTAAGAAAGGAACTTATCGTTTATATATCAAAGATTTTCCCAAGTTCAAAAGCATAATCAATCACAAATATAATTAAGGCAACATCAAGAAATCATATCATATATATATATATATATATACACAAAAATATGCAAAAAAATATATATCTACATAAACTCTCCCCCTTTGTCATTATCAAAAAATAATAAAGGAGTACAAAGAGGAAGTGAGAAAAAAATGAACTATGATGAAAAAATGACGCAGTCAGTGAGGATTTTTCCTAAGGAGATTTGCAAAGACAAGTAGTAGAAAATATTTATGTAGAAATAATATCAGAGAGTTTGTACATACCAAGCTCTTTTCTTAACACGCAAATTCTATCTTCATAGAGTGGCATGGTGAATATGTTGCTAGAGAAGTACTCTAGAGGCAATCACCTTTAGCATTTATTGGACAAATCATTTTAAGATTAATAAAGACATTTTTCATTGTTTTGATGTTCATACATTTATGGAATTGATGTTGATCTTAAATTGACTTAATGAAGTCCTTGATACAAATCATAACATGGAGGAAATCATGATGAAATCATGATAATGAGATTCCTATCATGTGTAACTATGTTAGTATCTAAACTTTCCCTAGTCATAGGATTAATGAGATGGTATATCATTAATCTGGATAGACTAGCACATGTTATACTATAACATCCCGTTTTTCCATGTTAAGGGTTAGAATCCTAGAATACCATACATGAGAGATATTGATGAGAAAATTAGGAAATGCATTTCATGCTTATGCATAATATAGTATACATACACGTGAATTTGATTATTGCACACATTACAATGAATTGTTCGTGCACTCATTTGACATCTTTTGGGTATAAATGATTGTTTTAATGTGATTATGATATGGATAGTGAATCTTTTTTCCTTAAAAAATGATCTGGTGAATTAAATTATTGATTTAGAATTTTTGGTAAAATTTGAGAATTTTCTAAAATTATGGGTATTTTTGGACTAAGAAAAATATCAAGTGACAGAACTATTGATAAATGACAGTAGAATTAAGTGTCAAATGATAGTGGAAAATTTTGATAAATGACATGAAGATTTAATGACAAGTATCATAGAAAATTGGGAGACAATTGGATTAGAATTGGGGAACAAAAGGACTAATTATTAATGACTTTGGGTACCATGATTAGAAGATATTTACTTGGTTATTTATGTTGTCATAACACTTACCAAGCCATTAAACCCACGACAACCATATGAAATACCATCTTTCATCTTAGTATTTCATTTTCCTTGCTACTTGCTTTCTTCTTCTCTTCTTTTCTTCTTCTCTTCTTCTCTCACTCACGATATTCTCCCGACCTAACCATCAACGTTGAGCTTTGCTAACACCCTTCATCTAGCCACTCCAAATAATTACTTGTCTTCACTTTGGTGATGAAAGCCCAACCTTTTCCTCCTTAAAATGAGATGATCGTGTGATGTGGGAGGCTAGGGTTTCATGATGATTTTTGAAGAAGCTTTGAGCTAATCA
>JAOSBL010000001.1:5603070-5619965 GCA_027568915.1 Erythroxylum roraimae | reverse complement strand
TTCATGAATAACTTTCTTATCACTTCTCAGTACGAAATTTATCAATTTACATTCTTAAACTGTCTTTTTCTTAGCACGTGACTAATTTACCACAAATTCTCATTTAATTGTCATTTAATAAATCAGATCTCCAAGAAAATATTCGGGGTCCAACAAATACTTTGTTGATTGCCATGATATATATAATGCCACTGTTATCCTTTGGCAAAAAGACCGTGACTTTTGATACTTTGGCATTGCTTCCTTCTCTGATCCATAGAAAAGTTCTTGTACAATGTTTCTATTGCTTTGATGAGGTTTTGTGCTAAGAAAAGATGTGAGCAGTACTATGTATGAATGTTGTTGAGAATAGATATAATTAACTGCTTCTTACCTATCTAAGACAAAATTTTGTTGTTCCAATTTCCTATTCTTTTACTAATTAAGCTAAATAGTGACCTGAATGTAAGTTTATCCATTTTGAAACCTAACATTTGGGATATTTTATCTACCAAGTCAAGAAGCCTAAAGAAACAAAGAAGATAGATTTTAATGGATCTATAGTGAGTCCTGGTAATTTTTTAATTACTACAAGGATTGTAAAAAAACTTTGATCAAATCCTATTTTTCCATATAAAGAAAAAGTAGGTCATATGTAAATGACACGTTGAAAATTTAAAGATTGACATATTTATTCAAGTATTGTACTGTGTAATGTGTTGCACATACATTTTATAGAGTGTGCTTTATTTATGGTATACTAGAGTAATATAAGCATTTAAATGTATTATTGAGGTTATCGTGCAGATCATGGATAGACAAGAAATAGTTTTGGACTCAACCAGAAATTTCTCATAAAATTCTTGAAAAGTCCAAAAAGCTACACAATGAGTTTGAACGAGCTTTAAAAGCCCGAACTGTACTTTAGAGATTTAGGTGACACTTGTAAATGAAATATGGACGATTTCGGTGACATTCAGTAATTTTCATATTCAATCCGAAAAATCTTTTGAGCAACTGAAAAAGTTACCGAATAATTTTAAAATTCGATGAAAAGCTCTAAAATTAAGATTGGAGTCCTTAGGAATTGAAACGGGTCAAAACAGGGGTTGTTTCAATAAAATTAAGATAATCCGAAAATTTTCGGATAAAAAGATTCGTATCGAAAATAATTAATTTTTGGGATAATATGCCCAATTAAATTGTTCTAAGCATGCAATTGAAGGGTTTTAAGTTTAATTAGAGTATATTAAGGTCAATTTGATGACAAGATGGTTGGAGAATATTTTCGGGATTTAAGTCAGTTAGTTGGTAAATTAAAATTCTTTAAAGGGCAATTTGGTCCTTTTGCAACCATCTTATAATTTTCAGTGAAAATTATTATATTTTTATTAAATAAATAACTCAATAATTAAATTTTATTTAAAAATTAATAATTATTTTGAATATATATTTTAGTTATTAAAGCAAATTTTATTTAAAATTTATATTTTTAATATATTTTAATTTTAAATTTTAGTAATAATTATTAAATTTAAAATATTTTAAATTAATTATAAAAATTGAATTAAATTATTAAAATAAACTATTCATATAATTATTAATAATTAATATTAAATAATTAAATATACAATATTAAATTAAGTTATTTATAATTCTTATTAAGAATAATATTAAGTAATTAAATAATATATATTAAATTGTTAGTAAATTATATTATGATAAAAATAAAAAAACTACTTTTTTCATATGTTGAAAAAATTAGAAGAAACCAAAATTAAAAACTCAAAAAAAGTTTTTTTACCGACTTAAAATAAACTAAAAATAAAAATAAAAATAAACACGCGCTTGCGTGTGTGTGTGTATATATATATATATATATAAATAAATAAGTAGGTTAGGAGGACACTAAGACAAAAAATAAATAAAAAATTAGCAAATGAATGTAGAAGGCCCAAATTCAAGAAAACCAATAAACTTTAGAAAAGAGATTTTATGGTTTTAGCCTAATTATTGTGTTGTTTTTATTTTTGTGAATGCGTTTAAAATTAATAAATCATTTTTGGAATAAATGCTTTAAAAAATTTCAGTTGGACTTTAATTTGGAAAAGTCCAATGGTAAGAGCTAACATTTGGTATAAATTTTCTTAATTTTTAGGCCCAAACCCTAAAATTACCCTAAAATGTATTATTCCTTTTATCTTTGCTTATGTGAATGTATGAACGAAAATTTATATAATTGGGAGAAAGAGAAATTAAATATAAGTGGGAGAAAGAGAAATTAATAAGTCTCTACTTGGTTGGGCTTATACTAGTAGAGCTTTTATCAATAGAGTTTTTTTTTTGAAAAACTTTTCTAAGAAGCCAGTTGACTGTTTGGCTGTCATTTAAAAAAGAGTTTTTTTGAAAGAGCTTTTATACAGTAGACTGTTTGGTGACATAAAAATAAAAATCACGTTTAATTTTAACTATATTTTATTTTGTAATAAAAATTATTTATGCATATAAATATTATTTAAAGTATATTAAATAATATGCAAAGCATAATATATTAATTATTATATAATTTTAAGTCATATGAAACGTAAATGAAAATATATCTAACAAATCTTTTATATAAATTATAACATAAGTAAACTAATATCGAAAATAAATATTAAAATATATAAAAAGTCAAATAATATTATATAAATTCTAAAATAAATATACAAGTTGAGTAAATAGTTAAATACATAATAAACGGGAAGATGAGTTTGTAAATATTGTGATAATTATATGTAAAATATAAGAGCAAAAGGGACTAAAAAATATGCTCATTAATTTATCTAAAAAATCTACATGAAAAAAATGATTTTTTGATAAGCTACAAATTTGAACTTCTTAAAAAACTGTATTTTGGTTGCCAAAAAAATCATACTCTCTCTTATTCAAAATAAAAGTCGTTTTGAATAAAAGTCGTTTTAAAAGGGTTTGAATTATTCAAAATAAGTGTCATTGATGATTTTTCATACATGTTTATAATTTTATTTCTAAAATTATCCTTTAATTTCTCTCACATCCTAATTACACAGATTACATTTTCAAGACAGTTCAACATGCAATTAATAAGGGTATATCAAACATTTCACTAACTTTCTTAATAATTATGCATCTCTTTAAAACGACTTTCATTTTAGATAGGAGGGAGTATTTATTAAAGAAGTGTTTTTTTATTTTCCAGTCGAACACCCTTAACAAAAGCCAATGATATTTTCTTAAAATTTAAAATCCCGATTCCTTTTTAGAAGTTCAATTTCAAGCCACTCATAGGCAATTTACAAGAACGACACCATTAATGTCATCACAACTGAAATTGTTGACTTCTACGAGGAAAAATCTTTTTATTTCGTGTAGCGATGACTTGTACATTATTATCGATCCATGTCGTCTTTAGGAATCCATTTTCCTCACCTTGGTTACCAACTCTGGCAAAATTTGTAGGTTGCCACTTCAACGAATGAAGTTATGATTTTCTTTCAAAATTTGGCAAGTAGATTATTACCCACAAATACCTCTTAAATTACGAAGTGATTTTCAAAAGTGATAAATAATTTATAGAGTACCAGTAACATTAAATTTGAATAATTTAATTGTATCCTTTAATAAATTAAAAATTAAGAAAAAAAAGACTTTTTATTTGAAATTATACACATATGATTCATGCATCTATTGGATATCAGTTTTTCGTAGATTGTTTTAATTGTTTTCTTGTGGATATAAATATTTCACTAATACTTTTTGAAAACATAATGAATCATTTACGTGCGGACATTTTGAAATGGTACAGAGAGAACATGAACTATATATAACAGGATGAAAGATGGCCATAAATTGTATACTCCCTTTCGTCTCATGCAATGACGCATTCACGAAGACTAATCAATTTGAATCTCAACTCGTACAGAGAAATTTTTTTGGAGATTTTTGAGCACAAAGGTTGAAGAAGCAGGAGATCGAAGATGTTAAGGACCACGTTCGTTTTCATTCTTTCATCGCCCACCTTCCTTGACCTCTCTTTTCTTTTCTTTTCTTTTTCCTGCCTCTTCGATATTCCTTTTCCAAACTTCCTTACATAGCAGTACTTTGGCGTTGTTTTCTTAAAGCACATATCAATTTAAATAAATAAATACTCATTAAATAAGATAATATCAGGTAATATGAAGCCGCCTTGGCCAGGACCATCTTCGATTCCCCCTAAGCTTTGGGAAGGTGATATTCCCAAGCCCAGCGTGAAGCCTAAGCATTAAAAATGGAATACGTTGAAACTAATTCCACTGTAACTCAAACTAGACACACTGACCATGGGCTGGCGATATTATAAACAGTAACACAGCTAGTGAAATTTTGTCAATCCTTATTGCTAAATAATGTTCCGCTAATTCCTAAGCAGAATAGTTTGCGATTCAATGAGCATAAAAGGTTCACGTTTCTTCTTTTTCGATACATGCATACTCTTCTTCATCACCAATTTTAATTTATTTAAAGCTAAATGTATGACTTTTATGAATACTTACTTAATGTATAGTAATTTAGTACAAATTAAGTTATTCAACATTTAATTTCTTATTTAAACAATATTAAATTTCTTACTTCTGTTATAAGAATTGAAATTATGAAAAAAAAAGGAATATAAAATTCCATTGATATAATTGAGGGAGGAATCGAAATTAAAACTTATATAAAAATAAATAATAAAATTAGTATAAACATTTTTTAATAAAGACCTTAAATATAAGTCAATAAGTGTGTCATGCAATTTTAATACATCATATCGGATTCATATGTTTTGTCTTTAGAATGTGCATAAAAATAAAATTTCTGCTGCAGACAATATTGACCAGACCCGTTAAGCTTTTGCTTATTTATTTCTTTGTTTTCTGCTCTTTTTCTCTGGACGGTTTAGGTATCAGAGTTTGGTCTACGACTACATGTGTTGTCGTTTGAGAATTGGAAATGCAAGTGTTTCTTAGGCTTTACGGTTTTCATATAGATAGGATAGGACAGCAGAATAGCAGTTGTCTGCCTGGTCAAATTCCAACTAATTTCTATATACATTTCATAAAGTTAGCCCGACCCATTTAGAACCAATGAACTGCAATTGAGAGGCACCACCTGTCAACTTAAACCTTGTCAAATTATGAACAGTGCCCTCCTGGGTGCTTGCTTGTTGCCAAGCAGGTTGCTTGGGAATCTGAAAAGTTGCACATCTTAGAGTATGCGTGGCTAACTGTTACGTGAAAAAATTAGTACTATATTATGATATGATGGATGGTATTTTTATATTTTATTTAAAGTAATATTCTATATTTTGATGCAGTAAAAAATACTAGAAGTTATTTTTATTTTATTTTTTTACTATGTTTATTATAATAATAATAATAATTTTTTAATTGAACTAAACACACCCTTAATGTTAAAACCAGTTGAGTTACTCATTTGTAAATTTATTTTAATAACATTTATGCTCGGACAAAAGTAGTAATTTTAAATATCCCAGTCAGTAGCTACTAGCTACTAGCTACTAGCTACATGCAAATTGCAAGTTCATAAATCCAGGGGTTTGAGTTTTAAGGAAACAAAGGCTTCGTAACTCATTTATTGAACCCGTTAATACATAGTTTTCCTTAAAATTTAAACATCTCTGAGAATATTTAAATACAAATAAGGTAACAAATTATTTCCCCTCCTCTTTTTGTTAATAGATAGATTGGTTTCCTAGCAATCTGAGGTTGACTGTATCATGGTCAATTGCCGGCTTAATTATATCCTATCATGATACAAAAACTCTTTTAACTTAATGATTTATATTTTTGGAGAATAGGTAAATAAATGCATGTAAGAAACTTTCCGCGGTCGATGAAAATCAAGGCCGTGCTTTTGGCATTCCTCTACCTAGGTAGAGTTCAAAATTTATTTCATGTCATATGAGTAATAATGATATGAAGGGTATCCTTTGTCAAGGATATAAATGACATCACAAGACTTGACATGCGATGCAAATTGTTAAATTAAATTAATGCTAAGAAAATAACAAGATCAATATGATGTGATGACGTGCGACAAGTTTGACTCTATCTATCTTCAGTCTAAAAAGTACCAAAAGCCAACCAATCGCTACTCTGACCAAGTCCAAACAGAAACATAAAGCTTCCTTCCTTCCTTCATCAATCAAAACCATTCCTATCTCTCTCTCTCACGCTCTCATTGTTTCTATATTTCAACAAATACCAACTTGTTCACACTCTTCCACTCCACGTTGCCGACTTGCGTACTCTTCCACTTTTTTTTTTTTTTTTGCTTTCCTTTTTTCATTTCTTTGATAAGTGTATGGAAAGTGAAAAGTAGATGCCCAATGCTTGTAGCCAATTCCATAATCTATTAAAAGATCTAAACTTGCGTTCCAAAATACGTCATAGGTTTGTGATCCTATACGACGATCAACATGTTTATTAAAAAATATATAAATTAAAGGTATTTTGAGAAATTTCAAAGTATCATCCCAATTCCAACCCACTGTTCTATAGAGACATCCAAGTACTGTGTATATACTATACATATATATAGATGATAATATTTTTCGATCACCGCGAAGAAAAGTAGGTCTCCTTTCAAGTTTCAACAGTCATAGCTTAACTTTGAATTAGTTTTCATTGCTTTTTTCTGCTTGATATACGTAATTATATTTTCGGATACATAGAGAAAACAACCATCTTTCTTCCACTTTTCATACGTTTCTCTTTGTCTCTAGTGTTGAATGAGTCTTTCTTGCACTGTAGCTTCCCCGCCTGAGCTTTCACCGGTTCACGTTCGTATTTAATTTTTCTACTTCATTTTTCGTTTTGAGAAATAGTTTCAGAGAGAGAGAGAGAGAGAGAGGGAGGGATATATTAAACGTTGTCTATAGAGAGAGGGAGAGTCAAGGTTTTTAGGTGAAGAAAAGAGAACATAGCAGAGAGAGAGAGACTCAGATTTCATAATCAGCTATTTATTGTCAAAGACAGCAACTTGGCTTTGTCAATGGCCTTTCCAGGAAGAATCCTTTAATGGGCATCCGTTTTTTAGTGGAATTTTGTTGAGCTATTATTTGACATGCTAGGCCAAAAGGACACGAATCGCCTCGCCGGAGGTGGTAATCGAAAAACCTATCTCCGGTCCGTTTCGTGGACCGACCGGTCACCGACAAAGCCTACTCCGAGACCCCAACAAAATAATAAGGCGAGGTCGTGTTTGCCGCCGCTTCAACCGCTGTCCATTTCACGGCGACCTGTGGAGGAGTGGCCGACGCCGGGCTCCGATGATCTTGGTGTGTGGCCTAATCCTCAAACCCCAAGGGGGTCTGTGCAACAACTTGAGAATTCTGGTTTAGAGCAGCCTGTCAGGGAGTTTCAGTGTAAGAAGGACAAGCTTGCTTTTTTCGACAAGGAATGTTCGAGGATTGCTGACCATGTTTATTTAGGGAGTGATGCTGTGGCTAAGAACCGTGAGGTTTTGCGCCAAAATGGGATTACTCATGTACTAAATTGTGTTGGGTTTGTTTGTCCTGAGTATTTCAAGAAGGATCTTGTTTACAAGACACTTTGGTTGCAAGACAGCCCATCCGAGGACATCACAAGTATTCTCTATGACGTGTTTGATTACTTTGAGGATGTTCGAGATCAAGGTGGGAGGGTTCTTGTGCATTGTTGTCAGGGAGTTTCGAGATCAACTTCTTTGGTGATTGCATACCTGATGTGGAGGGAAGGGCAAAGCTTCGACGATGCATTTCAATGTGTCAAGGCAGCGAGGGGCGTTACAAATCCAAATATGGGCTTTGCTTGTCAACTTTTACAGTGTCAGAAGCGAGTTCATGCTTTGCCAGCGAGCCCTTCCTCTGTGCTAAGGATGTATAGAATGGCTCCACACTCATCATATGATCCTCTTCATCTTGTACCAAAAATGTTGAGCCAACCAGGTGTACAAGGACTTGACTCACGTGGGGCGTTCGTTGTTCATGTTCCTAGGAACATATATGTGTGGGTTGGGAAGAATTGTCACTCAATTATGTCAAATCATGCTAAAGTGGCTGCCAATCAGGTTATACGATATGAAAAAGCCCAGGGTCCAGTTGTGAGCATCGAAGAAGGAGAAGAAACCCCAGATTTCTGGGATGCTCTTACAAGTGGACAAGTCTCTGGAGCAGGTAGCAACAAAGTTGAGGTCAGAATGGAACAACCTTTGTCTTTTGGGAATGATAATATTGCTTCAGCTATTTGTAAGGTTGCTGGTGAGAGGAAGGTTGATGAATATGATAACGATTTTGAGATCTTCCACAAGGCACTGGCTGGTGGGGTTGTTCCTGCAGTTTCAGTGTTAAACGTTGGATCAGAAACTAGTCTTCCTGCCAGAGAAATTGGATGGGGGAAACTAAGGCAGAAATTTGCTAACGGTGGAGTTAAAGAGCTTATCACATCGACTAAGATGAACTCTGGTTCTTTTGAATCCCATGATGGGTTTGATATGGTCATAGATGTTTGTAAAGAAGAACTTGCTTCGGTGGATTGTTCATTATCCGGAGCTCTGTCAGAAGATCCATGTGGCTCCCCAGATTCTTTCGAGAGCTTTCCAAACAAAAGCCCTGATACTGTTGCAAGAACTAGTAATGAAGATGAACGCTCCGTCGCTCTCACCGACTCTTCAATTCCACCTCCAACACCTTGTGATTCCCCAGACTCCTTCTCATGTTTGCCAGATAACAGCCCAAAGTTCAGAAATAAGTCCCCTTCACTGTCCCCTTCAACCTCAGAATACTCATCTAGTTCTTTCACCTTTTCACCATCGTCTTCTAACTGGTCTGACCTCTCATATTTGTCTTCCCGGCAACCTTCACCTTCTGCACTGGAACCGACAGATCCATGTTTTGTCAAGACTGCTCCTTTGGCAGAAGAGTTTTACTTACCGTACAAACAAGCTCCAGAGTCACCTAGAAACGTGCTTTCTTCTAATTATAATTCAAGAGCAGAGACTATTTGCCAATCAATTGCAGAGAGAAGAGGGAGCAATCCTCCACCCAGGATGCTGCTACCTTCAATTGATGAACCATCTAAAGCCCCTAGGAACCTGGTTCGGTCATGGTCTTTTTCTCTACCCGACTTGGATGATGATTTGACCAGCGATATTGACGCAAAGATGTATGATAGTGGAAGTGACAGAGAACATTCTTAATCAGATTGGTTTCCGCGCAAATACGCCTCTACAGGTTAATACTGCTCATATTCTGAGATTATATGGGGTCTTGTTTCGCTGCTATGGCATGATAAATTTTCTCCCCAAAATCTAACATGCAGAAGACTGATGACAATATGATCTAGCTGACTGATTTCCTGATTGTTATTAATTTTGTTATGATTCAAGTTACAATGCCATGAATTGACGTCAGTTACATTTTGGGGTTGTATTTCTGCATGATTAATACAAGAAAGTTGTGCAAGGAAAAAAAATGGTAGTAGTCAGCATTAAGAATGCTTGTCTTATAAACTGTATATTATTGAATATCACATATCGCTCTTGAGCTTTTTGATATTCCTTTCTTCCATTTTGTATGTGAATCAACATATACATGTTTTTGTTTGCTCACCTTAGATCCTTAGGTATATGAATCGAGTAACCTATCAATTAACCTGTTGGTCCCAAGTTTTATATGTAATGCACACAGACATTTGGGAAAGGTGGCGGGTAGGCAAGTTTTATGAAACATCTTCTGATGGTTGAAATTAGATATAAGCAGTGTGGTTATTTGTCCAAAAGATTGAAGAGAAGAGGTGCTGCACTTCTGGCATGGGTGAAAAGTACGAAGTTTTGCTAAGTAATTGCATAGTATTACCTTCAATAGATCGTTTCATTAAGTGTCTGTTTGCCTAATATCAATTTTTAATGCATTGAAATATGCTATTACTTTCCTTGGCCAGTTTGGACGATAGAACACCGAAGTGCAATCTAATCTTGGCGTTGCATTTAGTCTTTTAACTTGAATATGGTTGTTGATAACCACTCTTAATACTTTAGACTAGAATAGAAGAATAGAAGTATGTCTCCTTTCCTCTCTCTCGCTCTGGATCACCCTCTGTCTGTAACAGTTGATGGTTACCCATTATTCTTCGAGTTGGTTTGTTTTACTGAAACGTCTATGTTCACTGCTTCTGCAGATTGTTAGAGAAGGTGAGGAGCATGAGCATTTTCAGAACCTTCTCAATAGTTTGTCACATCAAAAGGTGGAATAAGTGACGAGAGCTGAAATGGAATCTTAAAAAAGGTGACTGCTGCTGCTTGCAGAATCTGCTCTACTTGTATTGCACATTTGATGAAACTGCTTTCTTAAAGTAAAGGTCCCAGGTAGTAATGGAGCTCTTATCTGCTTGCGTGATGTATATATATTGAGGATCTAAGTTATCACTGGACGCAGGCATGTACAGAAACAACTTTTGGCATTTTTAGGAATTAGTATATAGTATCAGTTGGAACAATTGAAGCAAATCCCCCTTCGTTTCCCTGTTGTTATGGTCATAAGGGTGCATCCAGCAACTAAAGTGTTACTGGTTGTCATAAAATTCCAAGCCACAAATTAATGAGACAAATCCAAATACTAAAGTTTTTCATGTCTCTGGGTTGACTTGTATCACGCATTGTGTTTGAAAAGATACTACCTCAAAGTTTGATTTCAGGGTAAACGACATTCTAATTGTTTTTTTGGATGCAATTAATTCATCTTTTGTTCTGTCATAATATTAACGGATGAATTAGATTTGATCAAATATGAACAAATTATATATACCAGATGCACTATTAATCTTTATTATTTCGCTTATTGAGGTCAATAGTCCGAAAGGAGTTTTGTACCGAGTCCACAGTCCACATTGAAATCTCGTATGTCTTTCGGCCTCTAATAATCACAATCCACATCAGGGCCCCACATTTAGTCTGAAGATTAGTCTTCATGAAGACCTTCCCTTGGCTGAGAACTGATGAAAATGAAAACTTGTACCTTGATATTTAATCACTTCATTGGATCCACTGTTCACTTTGAAAGCACACAAGTTTTCTGGGGTTCTAAATAACGATGGATCTTTGAGGGGGACAAATGCCACTACTGAAGGAACTGCTGAGAAAGGGAGGACCATGAACCAAAATCAACGTCAGAAATTAGGTATGGAGACACTAACAAAGTAAGAGAAGTTTGGCTGGCAAAAACAACGACTCTGCATACTTCCAATTTGGGTTATTAACGATTTTAGAAAATTGAAGGTTGAAAGGTGAAGAGAAAGTCGATATCACCCTTATAACACTACTCATTCCTGAAGAGGGTTAACCACATGTGCCAAACCCAAAGATTTAGTGCCTTAATAGAATTCAGGAAACCAGAGGGATTCAAAAAGTCAAAAAAGATGACCTGAAGGTTGACGAGAATTTTCATGGTGCAGATGCCACTCCATCCATTTGAAAATGTTGTTGGACCCAATGCATTGAATTCCAAGCTTTGTAGTTGTAGGACCAGAAATTCCACTTTTTTAGAACGTGTTAAAGAGTAACAATACTTTGATTGTAAATTTGCTAAGTTACAGAACCTACTGGTCCAATAAGAAAAGCCGAACCAAAGGTTTAAAATAACATTTTTCCCATTAGAATACTCAGCAAAGGCCTAATCTACGAATCTCAGATATCAGCCATTATAATTATTAGAGAAGCTAGAACCTGGAAAGGAAAAACCTCTTGCAAGTTGCGCAACTAGAGCCTAAAGTAATGTGGCAAGAACAATCACTAAATAACACAACACAACCTTTTATGAGGATCTTCCAACCTTGAATGCCTTTCTATCTTCAAAACTATCAATAGTATATTATTATTGACTGTTATGCAAACAATTCTCTTCATTGCTTTTCGTTTGCAATTACAAACACAAAATTTCCAAATAAAAGTGACCAAAAAAAGAAAAAAGTTTTTGATCTTGGCTTCAAGATTCAGATCTTGTTCGGGAAGTTATGCAAAACTAGAAATTCCATGTTTAAAGCCTGGTCTAAATTTACCTTTTTTTAAATAGAGATTCATAGGAAAAATGCTAAATAAATTATATAAATTGATTAAATAGGCAGCATAAGATAAATGTGGAGCTAAAAAGACTACAATATATGATTTAATGATAAATAAATATATTTGTTATTACTTTTTATTTTTTAAGTCATTCAAAGAAAGGAAAAGAAATTATTCAGGTATATGAATCAATTGAGCCAAAAGATATATCCTTCTTGTATCCTTAACTTTGATTATTTTAATAATGTAAGGGCTCTTTATGCGTAAACATCTCATATTCAATTTTAATGCATGCATTTTCTTTTATGAATAAGTGTTTAGGTTTTGGTTCTTAAAGAAAAATATCTTGATCTTTAGAAACATTTTTGGCCAACTTTTAAAGTGAGTAAAGTCAAGTTCTAATCAAAATAGGGTGTTTTGAAGTTTTTGAATTTTCAAACTTGATGTTTCAAAGTGTTTTTGAATGTTGGTTTTTACTAGAGTTCGACTAGCCTAAAGATTTAGATATGTTAGTCGAATAAAGTGTCAAGAAGTCACATCATAGATGGTTTGAGTTAGTGAACCATTGGCTAGTCGATGATAGATTTTAAAAGTTATAGAGAGGTAACTTTCGATCTAACTAATGGTTCGGTAGTTGATACCTCGGTCCAATAAAGTTTGGCTAGCCAAAAGGAGGTGATTGAGTAGATTATCTTGCCTAAAACTTGTTATTATAACAATTAGTTTGTGTCTTTAATGATTATTTAAAGTCTTGTAACTTATACATACATATTTTTTAGTTGTTAGACAACTTTATGATTTTTTTTGTTACAAGAACACATTTGAGAGAGTGTTTAAGCATTCTAAACACATATAGACTCATTTTGAATCATGGTGAGACCTAGAGTATTAAAATAAGTAAGAAATATTTATTGAAGTTGCAAAGTTAACTAAGGGATATTAATATTGCTTGTAAGCTTCAAGAAAGCTTTTGGTTTTTGTTCACCATCAAGGAAGATTATAAAATGAATTATTTTTATCTAAATAAACAAAGAGAATTGTAACAAGGTTCCTTTTTTACTTGTGAAGAAGAATTTAGTGAAATCTTGAGCCTTGAAGAGTAGATGATAGATGCATATTTGTGTTGGATTTCGATTTTGCATCACAAATCAGAAAATATGCAGCAGAAAATAAAACGAAACCTAAAAAATATAAAATCAAACATGTGCCATTAGTTGTAGTAAAAAAACATGAACTTAAGATGATACCTGACAAACTCCTTCGTTCTTCGTTGTCTTCACCTCTTCAGGTTGTCGTAAACTACAACGACCAAAGGAGGACGTCTCTAATGATATCCACATGAAGAGCAAAGCCTGAAACTTCTTAGGAAGAATTGTTAGAACATATACAAAGTGCTAGCTTTGATGTATGTTCTTGAGAGAATAATTTAGAGAATAAGTGTACGTAAGATAAACTCTTCACCTTTTCACTAGTTTTCTTACAATACTATGCATGAAAATGAGTAAGTTTCTGCCAACTTTTGGCCTCCTCTAACCCCCATCATGAATGGAGGAATAATGGGAATTAAGTAGCCAAGAATGCCACTTAATTTGGCTTGAAACTTTTGCTAGAAATCTATAAATTTTCTAGGTTGGCATCCATGCAACACTTGCTTTCTTTCATTCCTTTGCAACGTTTCTTATCACAATCATATCGTGATACAATCTTGAAACATTCTCTCATATCTTGGATCACTATCCAAACCCATTTTACTCATTCTTCGCATCTCCAATGTGTGTGACCCATTAGGTTCCCAGTTATGTTGGCTACTTGAATTAACATTTAATTCAAGCAAGTCATGAGCAATATCTAGCAACATATCATGACTCCAAATTGATCGGAAAGTCAGTAGTTTGATTACGAAACCTTCTATAGACAATTTACTCATTTTACTCATTCTAAACCCATTTTACTCATTCTTCACATCTCTAATATGTGTGACCTATTAGGTTCTCAGTTATGTTGACTATTTGAATTAACATTTAATTCAAGTAAGTCATAAGCAATATCTAGCAACACATCATAACCCCTAATTGATCGGAAAGTCAGTAGTTTGATTACGAAACCTTCCATAGATAATGTTCCTATGCAATTCGTCCTTTCACCATTTATACCCCACTTGGCTCAGAACATGGTTAAAATGTCAACTCCCATTACATTGACTAAGTCACATCTAGCCCAAGTGATGTTAGTTCTTGTCCCCAAGGCTCATTACTTAATTGGATATGTTACTGAAGACTATCTTCATGAAATTTCACTCTGGCCAGAGATTCCTAAGTAATGACCCTGACAAAAGGTCGTGGGTATGATCTCCTTTTATCAGGAGTGGTGAATCTTTTGTTAGCTACTCAATTACCTTCGAATACCTCAAGCTATACCCAATTATCAGCCTATGAGCTACCTCTGAGAGATAACGAGGAATGGAGTTAAAGTACAGGATCAGTATCCAAGATATCCTTGAGCACCTCAAGTCTAAGGATATTTGCACCATTATTATGATGAGACTATCATTGACACTAGAATAGATTATCCATATGATTGTCTCATGGCAGGTCATCCAATGTACTTACTACTCTTAGTAAGCATCCACTTGTTAACTCTAAACACCTCATGCTTACAACTTATGAGATCCATTGCTTAATCTAATGAAGGAGTGTAACAAGTGCTAGTTTGTCTGGATTAATATTTTCTTGTCTTATTAATCCTATGACTATGGATGATTTAGATACTAACATTATTACACATGACAGGAATCTCATTATCATCGATCTCATCATGATTTCCTTCATGCTATGTAATATATCAAGGACTTCATTAATTCAATTTAAGATCATTATCAATTCATAAAGAACATGAACATCAAATTAACAAAAATGCCTTTTATTAATCATAAAGACTTGTATAATAAGTGCGAAAGGTGATTGCCTTTAGAACACTTCTATAAAAATTTGATTATATTTATACACCCATATTTGATGTATTTTGTTTGATATTTTATAGTTTTGTTGTATATTTGGTACTTAATTCTCTCTAAGTGCATTTATAGGTTATAATTACTTTTATGGACTAAAAGGAAAACAATTCAAATGAAAATGTGACATAAAACAAGATTTTGAAGCAAATTAGAGATAGATGGTCGTGTCTATGCCAGTGTAAGTCTTAGAGATTGTGTAAAATTATGAATTTTGGAGTTTTTGAATATGTACGATCTCTCATACGCCCGTGTGCTAGACCATGTATGTCCTATAAACCCTAAATTTTACTATAAAAGATATAAGTGGAAACAAATTAGAGAGAACTAACTTTTGTAGCAAATTTCAGACGTGCGAAACATAAAGAGGTAACGATAAAGATCCAGAGACAAGGAAAACATGAAGTTAACATCAAAAGAGATATGATAGATGGCTAAATCAAATCCAAACTTACAAGAAGAATCAATAGAATAGAAGGGAGATATAGAACTATGAACTCTTTGTATTCTAATAGTTTTTCTGCATGTCTATATTTGATTTCGTTTTCTATTATGAGTAACTAAAGTCTTTTTAATGTCTAGCTGTGATGAACCTATTTTATATTTAAAACATGCCTTAATCTTTTATTCAATGCAATTATTTTGAATAATTTATTGTGATTCAATTATGTGTTTTATGCATGTTCTAATAAATCCAAAATATTAGTGCATGATTTGATTTCATAATATTGAGATTGATAAAATCTTTTTATGAATAGATCTATAATAATTGAAAGAAGTTAGTTGCAAACCTATAGATAAGGAGTTGGAATTATCCACTTATCAACACTTTCTTCTTTGAAAATATCTTGCACAATGGAATCTACAATATCCATATAATAAATATACTGAAAATCAATAGGGTACTTCATTACCTTAAAAATAGTAAACTTCACTTTTTCTCCATCAAACTCAAAGGAAAGTGTATCGTCATGTACATTAATTTTCATCTTAGTTGTCATTATAAATAAAATTCCCAAAAAATAGAAGCTAAATGTTCAACACTATCTCCATCCATTTTCAAGACGTAAAATTCCACTGGAAATACTAAACCATTAACTTGGATTAAAGCATCCTCTATAACACCAATAGAATGCACATAAGAACGATCAGCTAGTTGAATAATCACATTAGTTTCTTGTAAAGAATTTAGATTTAAAGCTCAGTAAATTAAGTATGGCATGACATTAATAGATGCACTTAAGTCTAGCATGGCACACTCAATTTTCTTATCACCAATGACATAAGGAAGTGAAAACATATATAGATCTTTGCATTTTTCCAATAATTTTCCATTTATCATAGCTAATACATTCTTCCCTAAAATCATTCTCTCCTTACCCTCTAGTTTCCTTTTATTTGTACATATTTCTTTCAAGAAATTTGCATATTTGAAATTTTTTTGATGACTTTTAGAAGTGGTTCCACCTTTTTGAAGGTTTCCTAGATTTCTCTTTCATATTCATCTTCTTTTGATTTAGCTAACCTACAAGGGAAATGATACAAACCGCCTTTTTGGACCGTATTGGCACTAGGGAATGGGTAGGCTTAATGCCACCAAAACCCGTAGTAAGCCTAACTTTTCTATATTCTACTAAAAAAAATCCGGCATGACCCATTCATTTGTCTGATTAATCCTTATACCTGCTTAACAACTGCTTAATAGGTTGTAAGAAGTAAGGATCCAAATCTGCAATTCTCAAATACATTGTCTACTTATAATCAACCAATCTATGATCATCTCATATCATCAACCGACATCATTCTC
>JAOSBL010000001.1:5589780-5602970 GCA_027568915.1 Erythroxylum roraimae | reverse complement strand
AATTGGGCCCAATTTGTTTATGGATTTTTGTACATTAAATGGCTATGGTAATTACTGTTGAGTGTATTGTTATTACTAAAATTATTTACAGATTAAAGCAGGCCCAAAACAGTTTACTGATTTCCGCGCTTATAATTGTATTAAAAAAATTTAATTATACTGAGTTTTGATCGAGTGATGTAGCACGCTACCCTCGCAGGGCACGGACTCGGATATCACCAACGATGTCAGGTTCGGGTCACGCGGGAGTGGGGTGTTACACACAGGGAAGGGGAGAGAAGTGAAGAAAAATGTGTATGCAACAATGATGAGGTAAGAAAGATTAAAGGGAAAAGCTAGGACAACTATAGGAGAACTTAGAGAAAGATGAGAAAACCAAGCCATCTTTCTTGCAAAAATTCCTCCTTTATAATAATTTTCTAGCCTAAACTTAAGTCTTCTCTGTGTTAAGTTCTCAAATAAAAATAAAAGAAAGCTACAACATATTTCAAGATCATTTTGTTTAATTTAATGATTAATCGATATTCATTAAGCTTGCAAATTCATTTCTTTCCAACAAACATGTTGATGCATTTCATGTTCAAATTTCTATTTTAGACTTTTATTTTAAATTTAAATGAAATTGTACAAAATTAATGATAATTTGACAAAAAGGATCTCTTTAAATCCTTATAACGGTCCCATTAACCTTACTTTCCTTTAAGGGATAATTTTTATCCACCTTATTAAAACATTAAGGATCATTCATTTTTAATGTTTACATCCTTATCCCTTGTTCTTTTTATATGCCTCTTTCTCCTTTCCTTTCAATAAACTAATGCTTCGTTATTCTCTTGAGGTGGCTTTTGCAATATCTGATTATTCACTCTTCTTATATCCATCTTAAGATCTTTTAATATCTCCAATCCGATAAGCTTATAATAGTCCCTTTTTGGAAAATCCTACTTGATGGCCTCTATTTCTTCCCTTAGTGTCTTAAATATGGTCCCCATTAATAGGAGACTCTAACCATGTCTTTGGACATTATATCATTGTCTCCTAGTTGTGAGATAAGCTCAAGTGAGTCTTAATGTAGGTCTACAACAACGTATAATTTTAGATAGCCTATTCTCTTCACTGAGGTCGTGGCTTCATCCATATATATTGGCTTAACAATATAGCTTGCTAAAATGGATCAAGTCTTTGGTTGACTAATATTCCAAAGGGAAAATATGTATAGTGAGCCATAATGGAACTTGTTTCTACTTTAGCGTTTCTAGTTGAATGTTAGGCTTCTAGAGATAAAGAAAAATAACATTGTTAGAGATATGTTATGGAATAACTTCAATGATTCTTTAAGCATTTATTTTTGTGTCAAACATAAAGAGGAGGAGCTTCTCTTCATTTATGAACAACTTTATTAATACCAGTTTCTTTCAGTTCTACAACGCCTAAGAGTTCATCAGAGGGAATGTTAGACGTTTATTTAAGAAAAACCCGACTAATATTGATTCTCATTTGTATGCACCTCTCTAAGCACCTTTATTAGTGGTGTAGTAATGCAAATTTTGTAAGCCTAATATGGAGAAAAAGCTAGAGCTTCTGTGAAGGAGAAGAGTTTCCAATAACTTGGCAACAACTTCATTTAGAGGAAATGTGATTAAGGGTTGGGGGAAGTATGAGGTGGAGAAGAAGATTGAGTAAGTTTAGGTTAGTTTAGGTAGAGGTAGTTTGGAAGCTTATTGTTTAAAAGTGTTAGGGATGAAGACAAAGTTAGTTAGATAAGAAGAAGAAACAATTGTCGGATGCTTACTAGATGAAATAAAAGTTATGGATGGTTCAATTTTAGTTAGGGAAGAAAAGGAGTTTAAGGAAGGGTTGAGGGGAGGAAAGTTAGAAGTATTGAGCTAGTTAAGAACCAACAGGGTAGGGGAGATGATGTTTTAATAGGAAAATGAGTAAACTAGGCAGCTAAAAGCTTAAAAAATAGTTCCTAAAAAGGAAAGGAATAAAGGATAGAACAAGCTCCAAACAATCATAAGTGGTATAAAGATTTAGAAAGTTTGTAGGAGCTCATATTGAAAATCATGGAGAGAATAAGAGCACTTTTTAGAAGTGTTAAACTAGTTGTACTAGTTCAATTAGATGAATCTAGATGAGCATAATTGAAAAGCCAAAAAGAAGATAAAAAATATAGGGCCAAAAAAGAGGGATATGAAGAAGTTCAAGTAAGAAAAAGGATAAAAGTAATTAAGCTCCAAAAGATCCAAGCATGTCAAACTATAGAGAGTGTTTGGCATGGTTACTAAGATTGAATAGATTTAGAGGGAAAGAGGAGCATTTTCACTAAACATTTAAGCTTATGGTTTTCATAAGTTATGAAAACTGGAAAATTATAAATAAAAATAAAAATAAAAAACTCAAGCAAGCAAATATTTCTATTGAATTTGAAAAAAAATAAAAACCTATAATAGAACCAAATAAGTTCTTAATTGTCTATTTCTCTGTGACTTTAAAAATACATGCTAAAAAAATTTGCTTAGAACATATAATCTTTTTTTTCCTTAAACTATTGCACCCTATTAAAACTTCACCCTAAAATTTCAAACATAAAAGTGAATTTTTATTAAATTTGAATAGGAATAATAGTTACTCTAATTTGCTTTCCTTTTTTTACATAATTTTTTAAATAATTAAAGATATATGTGAAAAAAATCATTAAAAAACTCACCAGAGCACACATATGTTTACTATTTAAATTCATACCTATTAGAGCATAACATTAATGTTTATTAACATAATAAAAGCTGACCTTGGGACACTTTAAGTTCTTTCCTTTCAAATAACTTGATTAATTGGCCATTAAAGAAAGACTAAAAATTTAACTTAAATTGAGAAAATTAAAAAGAAATTCCATGGTTAATTGTCTCATTTTTCACTATTTTTTTTCTAGATGAGGAATGGATTGTGTGTATTTATTTTTTAAACCTATTTCTAAACTAACTAATAAATTACTTACTTTAATGAATGTTGTAGATAGTTTGTCCAATTCCTACAAAGTATGATTTTGTTTTATTTTGATAAGGAAAAAATTATACAAAGAATGGAACAATAACTTCAATTTGCTTCTTGTGGTTTAAAAAACAGAGATGCTAAAAAAAAGTTCACTTTCATTTTGGAAAGAATAAAAGAATTGTTATTGAATTGAAGTAATACCTATAGGAGTTACATGATTAAGCCTTGGAGAAGGTTACAACCTAAAAATACAATATTTATAACAAAATAAGAACAGTACTGAAAAGTAGCTAAATTTTGCCATTTTTCTAGTTGCATTTTTAAATAGGGTTAAAGAATTCCATAAGGTAATTTTCCATAAATTTTCAATTAATTTTTTAATTTCACAATTTGAATCTTTATTTTGGTATTTTGGGAAATTTTAATACGGTTAATAATTCAATAATATTTTTAATTTACTTTTATTTATTTCATTTCCTTTTACTTATATTTTTCTATAGTATTTGCATAAGTTAGTTTTAATATAATTTTATATTTTATTGCTATGAATAGGAAAAAAGAACTATTCTTTATTGATATATTTGTAGAAGGTATTGATTCATTATTATACTAGCTAATAAACAATTAATTACAAAGTAATATCCCTATAATCAAGCCTATGATCAATCATTAGGGTGTGCAAACTGTTATAATCCTATTTGATATGAATATCTTATTTGATCTCATATTATCTAATTTATAACACCTCCCCTTATGTTAGAGCATAGATATTAATCATATATAATTTGTTGCAAGTATAATTGACATAAGCTTTATTTAGAGCCTTTGTGAAAATATCACCAAGTTATTCTCTAGTTTTGACATATCCTCTAGAGATCAAGTTTTGCTACACTTTTTCATCAATGAAGAGACAATTTATCTAAATATATTTATTTCTTTCATGAAATGCAAGATTATGAGCAATATATAGAGTAGCTTAATTATAAAACCACACTTTAATGGTATTTAGGCTTTAAAACCAATTTTCATTGAGATCTCATATACCCACATTATGTCATATGATGATTATGCCATAGCCTTATATTTAGATTATGCATTAGATCTGAACATGATAAGTTGCTTCTTGTTTTTTCATGAGACTAAGTTTTCTTCAACAAAGACACAGTAGCCAATAGTAGATCTTCGATCAATCTTAAAGCTTACCTAATCAGCATCTAAGAAACACTTAATATAAGTATGTCTATGATTTTTATATAGTATCCCTAGACTAGGAGCTCCCATTAAAGTAACATAAGATTTATTCTAAAGCATCCAAATGATGAATGGTTGGAGAAGACAATAATGTGCAATATCAAGGAAAGCTACTGTAAAAAAATCTAATTTCCCAACCAATCTTCTATATTTCTTAGCATTTTGAAACTAGTCTCCATATTCGATGACCTATAAATTGGGAATCATTATAGCATGACATGACTTAGCCCACATCTTTCCATTCTCAATTAATAAATCCACTATATACTTTTTTTTAGATTAAAAAAAGCCATTCTTTCTTCTTATCATTTATACTCCTAAAAATTATTTCAAAACCCCTAAATCTTTCATGTGAAAATTAATTTGAAGGAAGGATTTTAAAGATAAAATGTACATATTATAACTACTAGTAATGACAATATCATCCACATATACAACAAGGACAATGATACCAAATACATAATTTTTATATAATATACTGTTTAGATTTACTCTTATTCATGCCAAACTTTTCTATTGCCTAATTTTTTTTTCAACCAATCAGATAACTCTATTTTAAACCATATAATTACTTTTAAAAGATGAAAAAAATTTCATATTCCCCTTTAGCAACAAACCTAAGTGGTTACTCCAATTATACTTCCTCTTTAAGGACACTATATATGAAGGCATTCTTGATGTGTAACTGATGTAAAGGCCAATCATGAGTAGTTAACGTATAAATGAATAAAAGAATAGAGATCACTTTCATAAAAAGAGAGAAAGTATCTCAATAATCAACATCATAGGTCTAATCATAACATTTTTTTTTTCATAATTCATGCCTTAAGTTGAGCCATGGATCCATTAGATATTACTTTGACTATAAACACCCATTTACATCTAATAGCCTTCTGTCTAATATGTAAGTTCACTAAATCTCATGAACCAATAACATCTAAAGCATTGATCTCCTCTATTATAACATCACACCAACTAGGATGAGATAAAGATTCATAAACAATTTTTGGAATAGTAATGGCACTAAATGAGGTGATAAAATAATAAGAAGAGGAAGACAAAATATCATAAGAATCAAAGAGAACACAGGAAAAGTGCATTGACATTTTTCTTTACAAAGAGTGAATGGGAGATCAAGATCATCAGTTGTTGGATTTGATGTCAAAGAAAAGATTGATACAAAACTTGTATAAGGATGATCTTATCTTTTATAATAAATCAAAAGAATAGGTTGTGGTTGTGGTTTTGTATAAGTATCATATGAAGAGATAGCATTTATGGTCTAAAAATCAATATTTTAAACTAACAAATCATTGTTTTTCTTCTAAAAAATTGAAGAATTATAAAAGAAAAAGGAACATGTTTCAAAAGGTAATGTCTGCTAACATAAGATATTTGTTAAGATTTTAATAGTAGCATGATACCTTTTATATATATATATGAGCGTATCTCAAAAATATATTTTTTAAGGATTTAATATTTAACCTAATGGGTTAAGGATGAACATCATAAACAAAACAAGTGCTACCAAAATTTTATATAATAATGAACAAAGATTTAGTGGAAAAAAGAACATTAAAATGTAATAGCCCATTTTCCATATTGAGGGTTAGAACCTTAGATTGTTGCTCGTGGCCATATCATTAAGAATTCACGAATTTCATTTCATTCACATGCATAATGATAGCATACACACATGAATTATGATTTAGTACACATTGCAAAGAATGTATATGCACTCAATTGATTTATTCCGGGGTATAAAAGGTTTAAAATGATCATGATGTGAATTGTGTATTATTTATGCCTTGCATTTTTGGTTTGATTGGTTACAAGTAGTAAATTTGGAATTAATTGGTACAATTGGAAAATTGATGAATTAAAATGTACTTTTGGTCTAGGAAAAATGCCAAGTAGTAAGACAAATTGACATATGCCAATAATTGAGTGATATTTGGCATAAATAAATGAGTGACATTTGGCATAGCTAATTAATTGACAAATAGCATTGGTCGTTGAGTGACAAATGGACTAGTATAAGTGTGACATTTGGCAACATATTTATGGGAAAATGGAAGGCATGCCTAGTGACATATGTCAAGGTAATAAGGTGACACCTAGCACCTAATGTGTCAAACTTATGTAGGAGTAGTTTCAACTTTGTTTATTCTTCCCACTTCCTTTACTCTCACCATTGAAGCCCTCCCAACTTTTGAACCTTGCTTCCATTTCATTATACTCACTATAAGATCCATACAAGAAAATCTGCTCAAAGATAGCTATAATCTGCTATCATTATTTTACCTTTGTTGGAAACATCCTACTTTCATCTTGTACTTCGATGATTTTGCAGCATGAAGAGCTAATTAACTTGATCATTGAGGTGGAAATTTGAGCTAGAAAAGTAAGTAAAAGATTGTTCTTTATGGCATGTTATAATAGAAAGTTTATGATGATGAAATTGGGATGAATTGTATATGATGTGATGATGAAGTGTGCTGGAAATTTCTGCATGAACTTGGTTACCTTTTTGTTGTGTTCTTAATGTATAAAAACTGCAGGTTATGAATTGTTTTATGGATGAATTATATTGGGATTTGAGGTATAATGAAGGTGAATTTATGTTAAAGAAAGGTGTTAATATAGTGATCTTGAAATGGGAAAGAACTAGGACTACATGTATGATCAAATGAATGATAGTTTCTGTTTTAATTTTGATGCATGAAAGACCATAATTTGTGAGCTACCAAATGAATTACTTGAATTGGAAATTGGAAATTGGATATGGAATGGATGAGGAATTGAAACATAATTAAGGTATAATTGAGGTATAAGTGATGCACTATGATGAAGATGTGTGAATTTTGTATGAAGATGAGAAAAGCTGGAAAAACTTTGAAGAAAAATGTTGGTGAACCTTTGGATTACTCATCCAATGCTAGGAAATATGTTTTGTGTGATGGTTAAACCATATAAGGATAAGTTACTTTATTTAGGTGCATTTGAACTTGATTAGGGCTTGAACTGAACCTAAAAAGTTGCTTGATTAAGTGATTAAGTGTTTGATAAGTTTAAGTTGTTAATTGAGGTTATAAATTAAGGAATGGATTGATTGATATCAATGTATATCAATTTGGGAAGTACGAGTTATTAATGGTATAAAGATGTTCTTATGAATGCAAATGTGATTCAAAGGATATAATTAATGAATTAGGTATGATTGAATGAGAATTGGGAAATTATGTGACTATATAATGATAGGAAAGAATTGATGAATGTATGATTGATGAATTTAGGGTAATCAAACTTACTTAAGGCATAAGCTAATTGAAAACAAGTTATGATGAATGAATGCACAAGATTTGTGAATAAGGTTACATACCCGAGATAATCAATTGAGCATTCATTGAACATAACACATATACATGTGTATGATTGAGTAGTCATTTGCTTAAACTAGTAATGTGTAAATATATGTGTATTGCATGATATAGAAGCATAAATAGATTGACAACATCCAAATATTGCCGGATCATCAAGGCAATAGCTATTTTAGAGTGTACTGTGAGTTAACCTAGACGTTTTCTCACTATATTTTAATTGTTTTTGATTAACTGTTAAATGTTGAATTATTACTGATATGATTATGATAATTTTGGACATTGATGGTCCGAGGAGTTTGACATTTGGGACTGTATTGGAAGTGTTCACAAATTGAATGTGTAATATGAAATGTGTTCTCAATTTTATGTTGAATCCTAGACTCAGATCCGATGGATATGATAAATTACTGTGCCCATTGAATGAAAGTTATTGAAGATATAGTATGTGACTAGATGCATTTCATGGCATTGATATGCATGATCAGATAAAAGAATTGTGATCGAAGTGGCCAGTCTGAAAAGAGCTTAAAACTCATAAATGTGCACAAAGAGCCATAGGCTCAGTGATCAATGAGTCCAGTATCCACTAAGGGGTACGAGACAGTATCTAAAATGAGTCTAGTATCCACAAAGAGATACGGGACAGTTAAACAAGTGCTCGGTGACAACAAAATAAAAATGAAAGTGGAGTCTCATGTGCATTGCATATAAATTGACATGTATCATATGATTGATTTGAGATGATTATTGAATTGTTTAAAATACAGTTGAAGGATAAATAAGGATGTGTTGTGATATGGCTTATATAATATACTTGTGAAAGTATGATAATCTGGATGTACTTGATGAAGTATAATGAAATGTGATGTGATATTTGATACTAAAAGATATGAAATACTTATTGAAATAGGATATGATTTGCCTCTGTGTTTCTAACTTGAGTGAAAACATTAATGATGGTTCACTCACTGAGTTCACAAAACTCATCAAAATTGCAAATGTTGATTTTTAGGTATTGAGGAGACCTAACTTATAAGGCAATTTAGTAGCAATCTAGTATTGTCAATTTTGGAAACAAGAAATGGCTCAAAGGTCTAGTCAATTGATGTCTAAGAAGTTTAGATAGATTGTGTTTGCTTAGTTTCTCATTTCATGTAGAACATTTTGTATAGAACAGTAAACTTTTGGTTGTTTTTGTAATGTAAATATATAGATAATGGAATGTAATGACAATGTAAGCTTATGTTTGTGAATGAAATAAGGAAATTTAGTCTTTTGAATACTTGTGTACTGTATGAGGCCATAACGAGTGAATATGATTGCTCTAACATGTCATTCTCATAGGGTATGTTCTTGAATGTCCTTTGGATGTTCGGGTTGGATGGTGTTACAAAAAAGAATCCCACCATAAAGAATAGAAGAAGGCATAGATTTGATCAAAAAATAGGTTGAGAAGATTGCGTCGATCCAAAATGGTTTAGGAACATGCATTTTGAATAAGAGTATTATAGAGGTTTTAAGAAGATGTTGATTCCTTTACAACAACGTCATTTTGAAATGATGTGTCAACGTACAAGGATTGATGAAGAATGTAATTATGTATCGTGTTAGTTTAGAATGGTATGAAAAAAATATTACTTAATATTAACGTTTCTCAAAGTATGTATAAGAGACATTAAATTATGTTTTTATTTCATTATAAATAGAATAAAAATGGAAAATAATTTAAAATAATTTTTGATTAAATAAGGCTAAATCATATAAAAGAAATCATCAATAAAAGTAACAAAATATTGATAGACACAATAAAAAATAGACCATAAACATCAGAAGTACTAACTCAAAAGTAAACTAGCTCATTTAATAACCCAAAAGGAAAGAATAAAAATACAACGATTTAAGGAATGAGCGAGTTACTAACATATATTAAACTAAAGAAAAGGTAGGCTCAAGAAAGATGACAAAGATAGTAATATGGTACGGCTAATAATGTTAGAACCAATAATAGAGGAAATAGATCTTAGATAAGGCAACATGGAAAGGAGAAGTGTTTACGTAAAAAAACACTACAATTACCTATTATATAATCTAAGGCACAAAAATCAATGAACCATTACGAGGAAGAGTAGAGAATACATGTAGATATTTTACTTGTGTCAACAATAAATAAGTGATAGTGTGACATGAACTTTGTAATTCTTTTTGGTACTAGGTTAAGAAAACTATAATTGTCTTCTTAACAAATGAGCTAGGTATACTAATAGTAGATACAACTTGAGTGTAATGAGTCTTTTTGAGATTTATTTAGCAGCTTTTGAGTTTTGACATATGCATTTAGTATGACTCATGATAATATCAACAAATAATTGATCTGCCATCCTGATTCTTATTGTCACAATTTCTTATCCCTTCCCCTCTGTTATTATTCCTATGAGATGAAGTTCCAATGTCTTATCTATTATTCCAACTCATAAGAGTACTAAAAGTCTAAATTTTGGAGAAATAAACATATTGAAATTTGTGTAGAGTATTTTAGTAAGGACCTTATATAGGGAAGGAATCTTAACTAGAAAGAATTTAAGAGTTAGCAACCTCTAGCTGAGAGGTAAGGCCAACCTAAAAACATTTAATTACTATACGCTCTTATTGACCTTATTAAACAATAAAACATATTTAATTATTTATAGAGCTTTTTAAAATTCATATACGTTTAAAAGGGCTGATCTTATTGTTTGGTCTGATAAAACTCTTTACACGCTCTATAAATACGTCAAATATTTCCTTTTACTTAATATAAAAATTTTAAATATTCCTTCAACTGTTTGACATACTCATATTGATTAATTAGATTGATGACCTTATTATTAATAGAATTTTGGATTTTTAAAACCACTCAGGTATTATCTCTTAGCCATACCTTGTGATTATGGTTCATTGGTGGATCATCAATGAGGAGATGGTCTTTAGAAATACTTCTATGGTCTTGCCATAATTCAGATAATTGAGACTAGGTAAGCTATATTATGTGATTTTAGTCATCACTTGAATAAAATTATTTACATCCAAGTTTTTTTGTTTTATCAATCATAGGGAAAAAAAAAAGTTAAATGAATCAAGTACACCTACAAAAGTTCTAAGACAAACGGGAAGTTTACTAGACCAAAAGTTCTCCGTAGCAAAGAAACGAATTTCGTAACGTACTGGCCAGAAACAGGTACCAGCACGGGTGTACGACGTGCCGTTATTAAATTTCGGCCAGTACCGTAGATACCAGAAAGTTTCGTTCCATTCCGGTAAATATAACAATCTGCAGGGACCTTTTTGCAAAAAATCTAAATTTAACCCTAAAAATCAACCCCAGCCCCCCGATTGCTGCTTCTCTCTGCCGCCTCTCACAGTCACTCACCCTCTTCTCTCTTCGATCTTCCATTCTTCTATCTGTCCGTCGTTGTCCTCTCGCCTCTCGGAGTCACCGTAGCCGGCGCCGTGCCTCCCCTGGTCTGGTGGTCTCCTCGACTCCTCCTCTTCTCCTTTATCGTCTCCATCGTGGTCGTCTCCTACCTTCGTCCACGACGCCTCCCTGTCCCTGGTCTGGTCCATTCGGCCCCTCTGTCGCGACTCGCAACATCACCGGCCACGACGTCTCCCTCTACCGCCGGCTCCCTTTGTCGCGACTCGCAACATCACCGGCCACCGATCCACCAAGCGCACCACCGAAGGCTTTTTCTGGGTGTGTGTCTTAAGAAATCTGTTATTTATCGTGTTATCCACTTGTTTCTACTTGATTTACCATTTTATTGTGTTGGATGATGGATTGGATTATTTCTGGTGTTGAGTTGAAGTTGAAATTCGTATGAATCGTATCCGTGGTTGAACTTTGAAGGCTTGAAGCCTTGTTTCGATTATATTTGTATTTTCTGCTGGTGTTAGTTGAAAATTGAAGTTTAAATTGGAGGCGAATGCTTGCTGCTGTGCTGACCTGAATGAAAATTGAAGTTGAACTGTTGCAGCCTAGTTGAAGTTGAAGCAGCTGCTCAAAGGGTTTGTCTTTTATGTTGTGATTGATGAAGAGTTGAAGTTGATTCTGTTATGCTATGCGGCAGGTGTATTGAACTTTTGACAATTCAGCAATGTTGAAGAATTAATTTTGAAATTACATTTTTCATTTATGTAATTGTGATTTGAAAATTGGAATTTGAAATTGGGTAGATTGGTTGTTAGTCTGGTATAGTAAATTAGTAATATAGATATTAGATTAGACATAGTAATATAGTATAGTTGTTGTTGATTGTGGAAAATTGAAAATTGCAAATATAAGTATGTTGTTTTGTAAATTGTAAGTTGTGTTTGGTACTTTGGTATTGAATTTGAATTTTGGACAATTTTTATCAATTGAAAATTTTATATTATAATTATAAATAGTTATCTTGTAAGAAGTTAGAACTTTAAAAGTTAAATGCAATTGGTATATACAAAATTAAAATATATAAAATCAATTGGTATAATTAATAAAACATAATGCATATTAACTAAAATTAACAATTTTAATAAAAATTTATAAATATATGTTTGAACTTTTTATTATATAAAAATATATAAAATCAAATCACAAAATTTAAGTATTAAATTTTAAATTTTGTGATTTGATTTTATATATTTCTAAAATCAAATTTTTTAATTTTTTTAATTAATTTTTTGTTGATTTTTTATTTTAGCAAATTAATCATTTACATGATTATATTACATCCAATTCTATTTACAATTAGTACATAGTTTACAACATAATTAAGGAAACTATTTGAATATATTTTTCACTTTTTAATTATTAATTATAATGATGAAGATGAACTATGCATTTAGGATTTATGTTGTCTTTTCATATTTGATATATTGTAAAAGAAAAAGTTGGAATTGAAAATAAAAAGTGTTTGAAAATGTTAGAAATGGAAATCGAATTATGATTTATGGATGTTTTGTCATTGCTCGAATTGGAAATGGTTGAAATAGAACTGGAATTATGAATGTTTTGTCATTGTTGTAATTGGGAATTGTTAGAATTAGTAATAGAATCATGATTATTTTGTGATTATTGGAAGTTGGAATTGGTAATGGAATTATAATTGTTTTGTAATTATTGGGATTGAAAATTGTTAGTTATTATTGGAATGGACATAGAATTATGATTGCTTTTTGATTGTTAGAATTGAAAATTGTTGAAATTGGTAATGGAATTATGAATGTTATGTGATTATTGGGATTGAAAATTGACATTATTTGGTAGGAATGGAAATACAATAATGATTGTTGGAATTGAAAATTGACATTATTTGGTAGGAATGGAAATACAATAATGAATATTTTGTGATTGTTGGGATTGGAAATTGACATTATTTGGTAGGAATGGAAATACATTAATGAATGTTTTGTGATTGTTGGGATTGAAAATTAACATTATTTGGTAAGAATGAAAAATTGGAAATACAATATGGAAATACAATAATGAATGTTTTGTGATTGTTGGGATTGGAAATTGACATTATTTGGTAGGAATGGAAATACAAT
>JAOSBL010000001.1:5535357-5554489 GCA_027568915.1 Erythroxylum roraimae | reverse complement strand
CACATTTAATTTCATTAACTCATACCACCTAACCTCATTAATGCTATCATACTTAATTAATGTCAACTTAATTTAATCTATTTAGACTTCAATTTACTCTAATCATGCTTAATAACATAAAAAAAATTCAGGGGCTAACAGTCCTTGAGTTTTCTCTTCCTCTAAGTTGTTTCAGGAGGTAAACTACACTTATATCTATTTAGTGCCTAGGAAAAATCAGGCTTTAAATTTGTCAGAATTTCATCCTATCTCATACTATAACACCCTTTTTAAAGTTATCACTAAATTACTAAATGATAGATTAAAAAAGGTGCTTAAGGAAGTTATCTATGTTTCACAAAGTGCTTTCATCCCGGAGAGGAATATTAGAGACAATATGATTCTTCTTCAAGAGTTGATCAGAGATCATGATTCAACAAAAAGAATTAATGGTTGCCTGCTAAAAACGACTTCTTTAAAGCCTTTGACACTTTCAGCTAGAGATTCATCCTAATTTGTTTAGATGCTATGGGATTTACTGATATCTTTGTAAGGTGGATTATGTCCTGCATCTCTACTGCATCCCTAAGTGTTCTTATTAATGATCTGCCCTCCACTCCCTTTCAAAATGCAAGAGGTATCAAGTAGGGGGACCCCTTATCCCCCTAACTCTTTACCAAATCAATGGAAGGTCTATCCCGATTATTAAACAACCTTATTGTTCCCAGTGGTAGCTTTACTTTTCATCATCGTTGTGTAGTTAGCGGACTCACTCATCTATTATTTACTGATGATCTAGTACTTCTATGTGGAGTTGAATCTACCTCTATCAACTTACTCATTTAGACATTGGAAACCTTTTATAAATGGTTTGGTTTGAAGATAAATTTCGAGAAGAGCCACTTATACATGTCATTGGATGTGATAACAAGGAGGCATTCAGCTCTGTGCTTGGTATGAGCTTACACCCTCCTTTTTTTCAAATACTTAGGAGTGCCTATAACTTCATCCAAATTAAATTTTTTTGATTGCATTCCCTTACTTGAAAAGCTCAAAGTCAAGATTAATGCATGGCAAAATCTCTTTCTTTCCTATGCAACCAAGTTAACTTTAATCATCTTTGTCCTAATAGCATGCATTTACATTGGTTTGCTCATATTATCTTGCTTAAAAGGTTATCAATGGAGATGGACAAGATCTTGAAAGCTTTTCATTAGTTGGGTAAAATTGAAAATGCCAAGCAAGCTAAGGATAAGTGGAGTGAAGTCACACAACTGAAAAAATGGGAGTTTAGGCATTATATCTAGTTATATTATTCAAAAGGTGTTGTTATGAATAAAAAAGATGGTGATTATTTACAGATAGAGGGGCTTTATGCATTAAATGGATGTATGAGGTTCACCTTTGGAATGTGAGTTTTTGGAAAATGTTACCCTCCCCTCAACACTCTTAGGCATTTATCAATTACTGCGACTCAGAAGTTTTATTTATCCCTTCATCAAACATTATATCAAGAATGGTGACAACACTTTACAGTGGTATGATAATTATTCAAACATTAGTCCACTTATTCATTGACATGAACTTCATCAGTTGAGACATCGTCTACCAGCTTATTCTAAAACCTCAGTTATCATTTCTAATGGTGATTAGTATAGCAATTTATATGATTTCATGCTGTAGTTGATCATCTCCCAGTCCTCCATCATACAAGCAGTGATGATACTATCATTTGAACCCCTAACTTGAAGGGCTGCTTCATGAATGTTTCTTGTCATCCAATCCTCAATAGTGTCTCTCCTGAAGTTGCTTGACATACACTCGTTTAGAAAGTTCCCTCAACCTGAACGCATCCATAATCACATGGCTTATGATAAAAATAGGTTACTAATGAAAAACAGATGGTATGGACAATATAATTCTATTGGTGAATTGTGTAAGGAACTTGATGAAGATCGAAACCATTTATTCTTTACTTGTAATTTCTCCAAAGTGGTATGGGGACGCACTCAACTTATGCTAAATATAGTCACTCAAGCACAGGATTGGGAAAACATTTTACACAAGATTATTTCTATCATAAAGCATGGACAACTGAACGTGATTCTTATCAAAACAGCTTTTCTAACTACTATTTATTCTCTATGGAAAGAAAGGAATAACAAACTATATAAGGGAATTGGTGAAGATAAATATCTAGTTGTAGATCGTTGCATAAATTAGATTAGAGTTGTGATCATCGACAAAAACATGGAGCACCACCTCACACTAGAAATCAAATGAAATGGCGTCTGTGAAATGAATTGAATTTTAATAATATCATTTCTTTCCTCAAATTCCTTTGTAACTTGCATTTGAAGCTAAGTATAAGGCTTCTAATTGAAAACATTGTAATGTTGTAATAGTTCCGCTATTGTTCATACAAGTTCATTAAATTTCCCAAAAAAAAGAATATCCTCCTTCACTAAAAACTTAAATAAGTAACATCTAGAAAATAATTTAACAAATAAATTACATCAATCAAGACACTACTTTATTCACTCAATTTCAAAGTTCATCAAATTTTTAAGTACTTAGCTACTTGCATCAAGTCGTAAATCAAATAAATTTTAACTCCACAATCCTTTAAACTTTAACTAATTCCAAAAATTCAACCTAATGCATAAAGTGAACATAAATGAGAAAGATGCTTCAATTTTAAAATATTTTTATAACCCTTACTAATAGGAAGGTAAAACACTAAATTTGAATTAACACAAGAGCATTTTAAAGGCTTTCTTGAGAAGTCACCAAACTATTTGATGCGAGAGTGAACACCTTGCATGAATTTTGTTCGTTACTCAATTAAGTCATCATTACAAATGGTTATTAAAACTTTTATTTAAATTATTTTTTTTTGTTTTGAAGCCAATTTGGTGAATTTATTTTCTACTCACTTATTTACATAATTTTTTATGAGATACTGAAAGTGCTTTAAAATATTTCCTTCTAATGCAATTGTATATCAAAATTATACAAAAGTTTCATAATACAAATCTAGATTTCATTTTAAAAATTAATGAATCAAAATAAAAATTAACTTAATTGTCAATGCTTATGGCTATTTACCTAAGAAAATTAAATTATAAAAGAAACCAAAAATAAAATGAATTATCTCAATCAATGCTCTTTAAAAGTTAAAAAAAATTCTCATGCTTATTCCCTATTACGCTAATTAGGAAACAAAAACTAGCATTATGTGAGAAAATACTGAAAATTAATGTTAAAGATCCCTAAAACTACTAAATTGAAATAAAGACTCCTAAATTGTTTGGTTTTCTCCGAAAAAATTGCTTCTTTATAACCTCCAAATATGCTACATGTTCTAATATAATAAGATCATCCATCTCCTCTTCTTCACCTTGTATAAAACAAGTCTTCAAGGGATTCTTTATGATTATTCTTTATATAATATAAGAAATATTAGCATTAATCACATTGACATAGAAAGAAATATCATTTGTATTAAGGGGATATCTCAAGTATTCAAATATCTAAAAAGCTACATTTTTTATTCCCTATTATTAATATTAATTTCCCATTATGCACTTTTATTATAACTTTAATAGTAGCTAGGAAGTGTCATCTTAAGATTAAGGGAAACTCCACACCACCCACCATATCTAATATCACAAAATTACTTGTCAAACTTAACCAAAACATTTTATATAATGCCCTTAGAATACTTAATGGACCTATCCCTTTATTGAATGCTCAACATAGTTGGTTTGGGATTACCTAATCCTATCTTTCTAAATATGTCATATAGCATCAAATTAAAATTAGCTACTAAGTTTGATAATGCCCTTTAAATTGAAACATAATCATATTACAAGGAAGAGTAAACTCCTAAAATCTTTGATCTTTTAGAGTAGCTACTTTTGTAAGATGGTAGAGCACTTTTCAAGCCTCTTCTTATTATAAAGGATATTCTTTAAGATTTTGACATATTTTTGACATCTTTAAAAGAGCTTCAATAAATGGAATATATCATATTTACTTGTTTAAAAATATCTAAGTACTTACCAAATTTATCTTCTAACCTATTTTTCTTATGATTGCTCGAATATAGAATTTTCAGTTGGTACTCGCTAACAATTTTCTTTTTTGGCTCTTCCTTATTCTCTTTATCTTTCTTCTCATTCTTATTTTCTTGGAAATTAACCTTTTCCTTCTTGTCTTTCTCTTTTTGTTCAACTTTCAATTCTTTCCACTCCTCCTTTTTTTCTTCTTCTCCACATTTTTTTTTATCATTATCCTCATCATTATTTTCTTACACAATAACCTTTCCTTCTTGTCTTTCTATTTTTCTTCAACTTTCAATTCTTTCTTGTAATATCCTAGTTCGATTATTGTATTGTGTAATGCGTTGTACATGCATTTTATAGAGTTTGCTTTATTTATGGTGTACTAAAGTAATTTAAGCGTTTAAACGTAATATTGAGGTTATAAAGGAGAACTCGGATAGACCAGAGACGGTTCTGGACTCGACCAAAAATTTCTCAGAAAATTTTTGAAAACCTCGAAAAGCTACGGAATGTGCTTTGGAGATTGAGGTGATACTTTAGAATGAAATTTGGATGATTTCAGTAACATTTAGTGATTTTTGGATTCAATCCGAAAATTCATTCGGGCAACCAAAAAGTTACCGAATAGTTTCAAAATATGATGAAAAGCTCCAGAATAAGGATTGGAGTCCATAGGAATTGAAACAGGTCAAAACAGAGGTTGTTTGAATAGAATTCAAGTAATCCAAAATTATTGGACTAAAATGCCCTTTTTGGAAAATAATGGTTATTGATGATTTTAAACCCATTCAAAATTTTTAAAAGCATCCAATCAATAAATATTGACCCTAGTTAGAGTATTTCATGGTCAATTTGAAAATAAGACAGTTGTGGAATGTTTTCTGGATTTAATTTGTTTAGTCAGTCAATTAAATGTGTTAAAGGGCAATTTGGTCTTTTTACATGATAATAGTGGATTGATGAGTCATTAAAGATGACCAATGAGATGATGATATGTGTTTGATGAGTCATTAGTGATGACAAATAGGAAGGTTACATGTGTAATCCATTAAATGAGTATAAAAAGCAAAACTATTAAGATATTTTGCTTCTTTCTTTCAACGTAAACGTGAGTGTGATGAGAGAGTAACGTGAGAGAAAACAAAAGAAAGGGAAAAGAAGAGAAGCCAAGGGTGAACATCAGCCAAGGAGAGAGGAAGAAGAGTGTAGTCATTTTTTATGGAATTTGATGGTGATTTGGAGAAATCTTGAAGTATTCATCAAATGCTCAAAAGATTGGAGGAAAAAGTGGCAAGTTTCCTAGCTTAAATTTCTAATTTTTATGGGTTTTCTTGAGGGAGATGGATATGTTTAAGATCAATGTTGTCTTGGTATTACTTTGATGTTTCTTTGTATAGAATTATTTGAATATGACAAGAAAGGAATGTGTAGTGGGATTCTGTCTTGGGTTAACTTAAACCAGTCCCAATGTTTTAGCCAAAACTCAGCATAAATACCTCATAATTGAGTGATTCCAATTGGAACTAAAACCTAAGATATAGTACTAAACATCTCTAGAAGAGACCTAGACCTAATTCGCGATAAATGATATTGAAAATTGAGATCGAAAGTGGCAACCTGATACTACCCCTGTGTTAAAACAACTTGTGATATTCGGTACATTTTTCATTATTTATAAGTTTAAATGACATGAATTTTTATAATCTAGAAACTAGAGACATAGGGGAACAAATGTCTAGAAGACCTCAAAACCTAATTTGAATGTTTACTATGTGAAAATTAAGGAACAATTGGAGGTATGGATTTTGGACATAGGTCATAACTGTGACTCATCATGCATGATTGTGACATGGTGAATTAAATTGTGTGAGATTGTGTTTGAAGGAATTGGTAAGTTAGAATGGATAAAATATGGTACTTAAGTGACTTTTGAAGTTAGATTTGGAAACGGTGACCAATTGGTTAGCTTACAGAAGTAAGTAGAAATATGATTAGCATACGTGTTACACGATTAGATACAAATCTTGAATTCGATTAAATCGAATTTATAGTTTTAACATTTTATTTTCTTATTTGGAAATAAATGCCTAAGCGAAATACGTTTTGTGTAGGTAAAGGAGAGTCACCGAGCACGTGAGTGTGGTTGGAGATATGTTCGCAAAACTGTGAGTGTATTTTAATTGTTTTATATGACTTAATTCTTTGTAAAAGAATTGATGACATGTGAGTGTTCTTTAAATTGAGTTTATGCAATTTGTTTTCATTTGATCATGAAATGAATATTTATATTAAGTTTTATAAAAATGATATTTTACAAGTGAATATTGCTAGCAAGTGTATGCTTTGGCAATATGAGTTTTAATTTGAAAGTTAAATTTTATATGATTGGGAGTTACACTTAAATAATTCAATTATGAATCCTCCCATACTTGACTTAGAAAATAAGATGAGTCGTAAATGTAAGAGTTGTTTTTGCCTATGGTACATCGCTAGGCTTTACACACATTATTATACCGTGATATTTATAGTGGCTAACCTATTAAGAGTAAGCAGTGATGAACCAACTTCGTAAATAGTGGTTAACCAGTTACGAGTAAGCGATGTAGAACCAACTCCGTAAATAGTGGTTAACCAGACAAGGGTAAGCAATATAGAACTAGTTCCGTGACTTGTTACAAGTAAGCAATGCAGAACTAGCTCTGTAACTACCGGTATGTAGCGGTTAACTTGTTACAGATAAGCGATGTAGAGCCAGCCACCGTGCATAAGGTGGTGACATCCTTATTGTTATTTTTTTCATGTAAAGTGACATAAACTTTAATTTTTTCATGCAAAATTCACAAATTAATCGAATCAACATGCATGTAATATTCATACCATTTTCATTCAATTTATCTCGCATTTGGTTCAACTTATAAGAATTTGTAATCAAAATCAAGATATGAAAGCAATTAAAAGAAATAGAAACCAGACACAACAACTATAAATTTCAACTCTACTTTATGCAACCCCTTACATTATGCTATTATAGTATTAACATACATCATATAGGTTTTCATTAAAGTTTATGAAACATAAGTCAATTCAAAATTTCATCACATTTTGTCATCTGTATAATATTGACATATCTCTAAAAATTTGTCAACAAAAACCCTTTAACATGAATTAATAGCAAAATCATATAATGTACAAACAATTTTTCTTCTATCTTTGAGAACTCTTCTTAAACCTAAGCTATATTTAAGAAATTCAGTTCATTTAATATTAATATCAACTATAATAAAAAGGTTAATTTCTAAGGAAAATAAAAAATAGGTTTAATAAAAAAAAGTAATTGGTTACACATCATGATAACAAAATAAGATATATTTGGTTACTTATACCATTTTATTCAAAAAAATATTTCTAATAACTATTCCAGAAATATTACTCTAATCTCTTTAGTAGGCTAGGAATCTATTCGATTTAGTTAATATTGAGTTTCCTTAATAAGCTAACTAAACTTAAATTAGATAGATAACAACTTTATCAATCACATCTCATGTGACTCATAGATCTGTTAGGTGAGAACTCTTATCAAAACATATCTTATATATTATTCTTAACCCTGCGATTAAGTTCATGTAATTATGTGTTTGTTCATCTAAATCACACAAATTTAGTTAAGTAAGATTCATTATTATAAGACTAAATACATTCGAATTAAAGCAACTTTGATTTTGCTTAACAAGTCTAATAATAAATAGAATTATGGTTTATTCTTATAATAATGGAAGACAACAATCATGTTTTAAGTAGATACTTACCATTTTAGTAAGGGTTTAGTTTTTATTGGTCTCATCAAATAGAAAAATACATGTAATATATATATAATCAAATATATAAATAAAACATGATACATATGCATATATAATCCAATTATATGCATAATACCAAATTTTGTTTAATTCTATTTATTAATTTTCATAATCTAAAATAATATTTCTAACTCATTGGATAATTAATTTAGATAAAACTCATTAATTGCTAAATGAATTAAATTTATATTCTAAACAGAATTTCAATTGAATTTGAAAATAAACTCATTAATTTTCAAATTCAATTGGAAACTATTTCCAATTATCTTCACTTCTTTAATAAAATGAATTAAAAATAAGTATCAATAAATTAATTTTTTTACTTATTATAATATAGAAAGCCCTTTTTAAAATTTTTTTATAAGATATTCAAATCCAATTGAAAAGACTATTTCTAGTTTAATTATAAATAAGTTTACATTAATCAGAAAACTATTTTATAATATTAAGGAACCAATAAAAATTTTTAATGAAAACACTTTAAATTTAATCAATAAATTTAAAAACCAAACAAACCTTATTCCAACCCTAAAATAGAATAATCTTGTATCTAAATACACCCTATTCTATAGAATAGAACATTCTGATACCCAAACACCTCATATTCTTTCTTAGAAACCAATCACCCCAACTCAAAACCTTGTTGCCACTAAGTTGTTCATTGCCACCAACATTATTTTACTAGCACAACTCGCCCTCGTCTGCTTGCTACCAACGTTATCCTTTGGAGGCCTACTGCAACTTAACATATAACAAGAGCAGAATTATATTTTGTATCTTATTATTGATTTTTTTTCTTATGATTTTTTCAAATTGTTTCTAAAATTAGCTCATCTCAACTATTATGGTCGTACATGTGTCTGACCTTTATGAATATCCATAGAATATGTGAAAAGAACTCTATAACTAGTCTAAAGAGGATTAGGCAAGAATTGCTAGCTTCTTTAAAGCTCAAGCTCATCATTGTAATAGGTTTTAAACTTTTTAGTAATTTAATTGAAATTAAAATTATTAAAATTATAATTAATTCTAATTAAATATTAATTAGACCCAAATAAGTTCTAATATCTCATATTAGACTTTATTTATTTAAAAATCACTTATTTAATCATAAATTTATCAAACTTTATAATTAAATCTAACTTAATTAAACCACTCTTTCTTTCTTTAACCTATTCTTTATGTGTGACCTATTATGTTCCTTAATACATTGGCAATGAACATAAATTTTAACTCTAAATCATATTTAATAAATTAAACTCTTTTAGTTTATATTTAATTCTCTAATTAAATAATTTATATTCATTTATCAAGATTGCTATTTATTAGTAATACATCATGATTACTTAAATATTTTAAAATATCAAAGAAATTTTGAATAATTTTTATATGCATAATTTTTTGGAATAATTCAATGTTTTCATTACATAATGTTTTGATTAAATTTTGAGCATATGAATAAAATTTATTTTATTTGAGTCTAATCATGTTAGTTCTCCGTAGATAATTATTAATTATATTAATTGGTGCTTTAAAATGGCAGCTTCATGATGAAATTGGTGCTTTAAAATGGTAGTTGCAAGATGAGGAAAACAAAGTTCAGACCTCCTGCTGTGACGAGACAAACAACAAATTCCAATCTACCGTTTACATCAAACAGCAAGCAAAAGCACTTGTATGTTAATTGGAACATCTACGTTTAATGAAGCCATTTTGTCTTACGTGAACCGCTTCAAAGGTTGTTTTTTCTTTCTACAGAAATGGAAGTAAACATGATTATTTTCATCACTTGACAATCAGCAAGCAACTCCATAGTAAAATGCCAGTCAGTTTGCTGCGGCTTATTGAAGGGGCAGAGGATTGTAAGGTATAGGGACTACATGCAGATCATGCTTTCTTCTAACGGCAGCACCGAAAAGCTCGGTCATGTCGAGATCTTCCTCCTTCATACCACTGGGGAGTTTCCAGTCAAAATTATACAGCAATTGTGCAAGTGAAAATTCCACATTAGCTATACCAAAAGTTATGCCTGGGCATATCCTTCTTCCTCCACCAAATGGGATGAGCTCGAAATTAGCACCCTTATAGTCTATTGAACTGTCAAGAAACCTCTCTGGATAGAATCTCTCAGGTTCTTTCCAATGATTGGGATCTCTTCCTATAGCCCATGAGTTGACAATGACCTTGAATTTTGCCGGTATTACATAGCCATTGATCTCACATGTCTCCCTACATTCTCTGGGTATCAATAATGGAAGAGGTGGGTGTAGTCTGAGAGTTTCTTTGATAATCAATTTTAAGTAGCGCAGTTCTTGGAGGGTTGTTTCATCAATAGCTCCTTTTCTATCAAAAACACTTCTCACCTCTGCTTGTGCCTTTTTCATAACTCTTGGGTTCTTCAGCAATTCAGATATTGCCCATTCAAGAGCAGTAGATGATGTCTCACTGCCAGCCACGAAAACATCCTACAATAGGATTATCAAAGGAGTTAATTAGACCTGCTAAATTTTGTATAGGATTCATTTACCTGCCTCACCCAACAACTTAGGATGTTGTGTAATCAGATGGAAAGGAACTCAGGTAAAGCTGATAAGATCCCAATACTTACCAATATAACAGCTTTGACATTATCTGTAGATAAGGGGAATTCGAGATCTCCATGCTCCTGAAGATTCAGAAGAACATCAACGAGATCTAGATCTCTTACTTCACTCTTTTCGCTGTCCTCGTTCGCCAACTTAGTGGCTTTATGCTCATGGATGATGATGTCAAGTACGCTATCAATTTTTTTATGCAACCTTTGGAGTTTTCGCTTCATCCCAGTTATAACTGGAAGAAATTTAAGAGAAGGGTAGACATCAGTGACACTGAATCCTCCTCCAGCCTGTATAATTTCCTGTATAATTGGTCCAAATTCGTATTTGTCTTGCCATATCTTACCAAATGCAGTCCTTGAAGTAACACTAAACGTTAAAGAAAATATCATCTTACTGAGATTGATCAGTGATCCTGAACTAGAAGAAATGTTTCTGATGAGATCGGACACCTCTTCTTCTCTGATTGGTCTGAAACATTGCACTCTTTTGGCACTTAACAGCTCCAAGATGCAAATCTTTCTCATTTGCCTCCAAAAATCTCCATACCTTGACATCACCATACTTGAGTTATAGGCTAGCATTTCTGCAGCAATCAGATATGGCCTATCAGCAAAGATAACATCATGAGTTTTCATTATTTCTTTGGCAGCTTCAGGTGATGATACAACGATGGTGGAGAGTTCCCCGAGTTGAACGTGCATAAGAGGTCCATATTTCTTGGCCAAGTCTCTTAGTCGATGATGAGGTAAAGACCCTCCGAGTTCAAGCAGGTTTCCTATTATTGGCAGCTTCTTTGGCCCTGGAGGCAAGTTTTGAGCCTGCTGATTAGTCTTTGATATCTTCCTTAAAATAAACATTGAAATGCAGAGAAAAATAAAAAGAAAAATTGAGAAGCAGAATTGATGCTCCATGTTGAAAAGGGAGATCAAAAGGAAGAATGGATTATGGGGCTGTTGCCAAAAGTTTCAACTCTATATAGAAAATCTGCAGCTTCCTTCTCTGACCAAGAATTTGGGTTCAACCATCCTTATATGACTTTAGATTCCTTGTAGTGTTACTTGTTTGGCGGTGTCTGACCGGCAGATTTGGCTTATTGTGGTGTGATATCTCCAAAAGATTGAAGCTTTTCTTTATAACAAGTTAACGAGCACCGATTGCTTAATCTAGTGGCCATGTGCATGTCGGTATCAGTACACACCTGTACAAGCTTAATATTATCCTATAATTAATTGCACGAATCAGGAGTGACGAAGTATTCGTTAGTTCCAAGAAATTGAAATTTAAAATTGTTCCGTGAGGAAAACATTTATTATTATTTCCTGGAGCAATGCTCCGTCTTCACAGGGAGTAATTGAGGCTTTAATATAAAATGAAGCTCTATTATGAACTCGGTTTCAGTTCTGCAGTTCAACTATCCTCGTTTTAGAAATGAAATTTGAAGATGGGGCATTTTTTACTCAAGAATGACAATATTTAATACTCTCCTTCGAAACTATAGACCTAAAACATTTTTATATTTGATTTAATTCTAGAATGACAGTATTTAATACTCTCCTGGTAAACTGTATAGCCAAAAATATTTTGTATTTGATTTGAATCAAGAATGACAATATTTAATAATCTCCTTTGGAACTATAGAGTCAAAATGTTTCTATATTTGAGGTGTTAGTCAAAAGTCTTCAAATCTGAAAGAGTAGCTCAACATCTTCGAAGTGTTCAATACCATTTTTTTAAGGAAAAAAATGAATCTATTAAGCCACTAAAAGCATCAAAAAGGGAATACAAGGAGAATTTTAAGAAGCATTTGATGCTTCATTTCTCAGTTTAGAGAAACTATTTGCTAGCTAACCAAAAACAGAAGCAAAGTACTACCCTAATTAATGTCCCACGCGTCCATGATCTGAGTATTGAGTGATATTTTGCATTTGTAAATATGCAACTAAATTATGATTTTTGCCAAAAGCTCATTAATGAAGAACTTGTTGCTTTTGCCATGGTCTTGAAACACTCGTTTGTTCCTCTCATCCTACAGGCTTGTCATCGAGTAAGAGAGTGAGATCCTGTATGTTCATCCATTTTTTTAGTCATATGCCTTATTTTGCTGCTCCATTCTTTAATATCACACCATGCATCAGTGGATTCCTTATATTGCATAGCTAAAGCATCTTCATTTAGGCATTGTTTGTGAAGGTACATTTAAACAATAAATGGTCTAGTCATTCTTGCTCTAAATTGCTTAGAGAGCATCGATTAGGTATAATCATAAACTTGTTTAGTCTGTCCATTGTAGCTAGTCTAAAATAGTTTCTTGGCTGTTGCATTAGAGCATTCATCTGAAGAAGTACCATTCCATATAACTACATCTTTTCCAGTGATTTAGTAAGATAAAATAGTAATCCTGAATACGTCAGCATTCTTGATAATAAGGATTGATATGATAAAACTTGGGAGATAGTGGCATTCTGATGAAATATTACCTTCACAGGTTGAAGGTCAGTTTTTCTCTCCAATATTCTATATGGTGTCCAATTATCATTCCATAAGGACACATTGATTCCCTCTCTAACTCTATAAGAGAATTGAGTTTTTAATCTTATCCCTGACCTTGAGTATGAACTGCATAATTGAGGAAGCATTTGTTGAGGTGTTTAGATACCAAAAGTTTGATCCTTAGATATAGTAACTATGCGACCAACGTGCCTAAATGATTTTTTTTATCCTTGAAAAGCCTCCAATCTCTTTTGCTTGTCATGGTCATATTAGTGACTCTAAGTGGAATAAATCCTAGTCCCCTTTGTAGGTATACATACCTCATTCCATTCGATTTTGGCCTAGTTGACATTCTTCTTACCTCTAGTCCTTAGTGTTTTGTCTTTTGATTTGATGATAGCAGCAGTGAATGCTAAGTGTGAGGCCTAATAAATATTGAGAGAGTTCAAAACATATGTGATTAGTTGAGCCCTCCTTGCCATTGACAGTGATCTTGAGCTCTAACTATTTATCTTATTTTTATATTTTCTCTAGTGGAGGTTTATAGTCTGCATAAGAAGGTTTGGTTGAAGAAATGAGAATTTCCAAGTATGTCTGAGGAAGATGTTGGAGCTATTGAAGCTAGTTAGGGTAGAAACCTTCATTCATTTTGAGTTGCTTTGGTTGAGAGGTACATACCACTTTTTTCATTGTTAACCTGCAAGCTTGAATTTCTACTAAACAACTTCAAAGAAGTAATAAGGGATGAGATTGAGTTAGGACCAGCCTTGGAAAATAAGAATAAGTCATCTACAAAGTTTAAGCTTAGTATTCCAAGCTTTTAGCATACGAAAATTCTTTCCATCACCCTTAAGAGCATCCTATGAAAAACCTTTATACCTATAAAAAAAGTTATATAGGAACAGATTGGATCTCCCTATCTAAGTCTTCTAGATCCTTCAATTATGCTTGATGGTTCTCCATTGACTAAGATGTTGAAAAATACTTTAGTAATGCGTTTTTCTATTCAATCTTTGGAAAACCATATGCTTTTGAAGAATTAAGAATAAAAGACCAATCTATTGAGTCATAAGCTTTTTAAAAGTCCACCTTAAGGGAGCATCTCTTGTAGCTTATTTTCCTTAGGCAGTGCTTGAACAATTCATGTACAAGCAGAATGTTATCCTCGATTTATCTCACTAGGATGTAACCACCTTGTTTATGGCCAATGGGTCATAATCCCATATTGACTTACTCTAGGAAAAAGAGGAGGAAGGAACAAAACATGGGCCACAAACCCATGTTAACATATTCCAAAAGAATCACTAAGGCAGGGAATGATAAGTCATATGTTAACAAACCCATGTTAACATATTGCTAAATACTAATAGAAATCCTAAATTATCATCCATTTACTTATCATTGGTGCTTTCATTGAGAGGCCCAATGTATGCAAACGAAAATGGCGTCATAGAAGTGGGAAGCAATGGATGCTCGTATGATAGTAGTAGAGACGAAGTTGTTGGACCATACAGTCTAACTGGGGAACTTACACAAAGGCGTCAAACTGCACAACAATCACCGGAGGTTGGGCCGAGCTCCGTTGACCGTGGGAAGTCGGTACAGACGGCAGTGGAAGGCAGTGACGTCACCTCAATGACGTTAGAAGAGTATCAACTCCAGGCAAAAAGGGTAGAGCTCCCTCCATTCCAAGGTGATTACCCGGTAAGATGGGTCTCGCGTGCAAAAGTGTACTTCACCATTCAGGGTACCCCACCAGAACTTCGAGTTCAGCTGGCCCAGATTTGCATGGAAGGCATGACATGGCACTGGTTCAAGGTTCTTCTAACGTCGAGGCTAGGGTTGGATTGGGAGACCTTCAAAAGGGCTTTGTTCGATCGGTATGGGGATCACTACATTGGGAATCCTTTTTCCTACTTGAAGACGTTGACACAACAGGGCACTGTGGACGAATACGTGGAGACTTTTGAGATGTTTATGGCTCAAGTTTCTCTTCTTCCTCAAGATCAGTATATGGGTCTTTTCTTAGGGGGACTATAAGAAGATATAAGGCTGGAGGTTTTAGCTTTGGATCCTTCTTCCCACTATAAGATGATCTCTACAGCGCGAGCAATGGAGCGCAAACTAGCTCCACCGATAACTAACAAACCGACAGCGGGCTGGAGAACCGTAGGTGTCCCGAGGTTTGGACCCACCAACTCGACCGAGGGTAGTCATAACTGGGGCAGCATACGACCCAACGTGGTCCGACCCCCAGCGCATCCTACTGGTGGAGCTGAACAGAGACCTGGTGTTGAAAGGGTTTTCGAGGGGCAAACTAAAGGGACCCGAAACCTCTCTTATCAGGAACTAATGGACTAAAGGGCTAAGTGGTTATGTTTTAAATGTGGACAGGACTATAGCCCTACCCATGTTTGCCCTAACAAGCAATTGAGATTACTGATTTGGGAAGGGGTCGACGAAGAAAAAAGGCTTCCTTCAGGTATAGGGGATAAAGAGGAGACAAAAACTGGTGAGGCATGGGAAATGATTTGTCAAGTAGCTGAGTACGAGGAGATTGTCCAGTCTAAGACCCTCAAACTTGAGTGTAAGAGGGCTGGAGTTCCATTCTTGCTCCTTATAGATAGTGGGGCAAGTCATAATAATCTTTCGCAAGACTTAGTGGCCACCTTGGGATTGAATGTGACTCCAACAGAATCCTGTGGATTGAAATTGGGTAATGGAACAAATGTTTCTCACAAGGTCAGTGTAAGGGACTTGTGGTGTTAGTAGGGAATGTAGATCTGCTAATTGATGCTTATATTCTTCAACTGGGGGGAATAGATCTGGTTTTGGGTGCAGAATGGTTGGAAACTTTAGGAGAGGTGAGAGTAGACTTCAAGTAGAAAACAGTGAAATGGGGATTTGAACAGGGGAAAGAAGTAGTCACCTTGAGAGGGCAAGGTTGTAAGTAGCCCCAACAAATTTCTGCCTTGCAAAGGATGCTTTATTCCTTTGCAATGGAATTTCAGAATGAACAGTAAAAGGATGAGGTTAGTGTGCTTGTTTCGGAGACTAGTACCACCTTAATTCCAATCCAAATTTAGGAATTAACTTCAGTTTTGCAAGCAAACCGATTGGTGTTCCAAGAACCAAAGGATCTTCCTTTTTCACGGGATCATGATCACGCCATTATTTTATATAATGGAACCAATCCAGTAAGTGTACGTCCTTATAGGTATGCCTATCACCATAAGGATGAGATTGAAAAACAAGTCAGGGAATTGCTCGAATTAGGTGCAATCCAACACAACACCAGCCCTTTCTCTAGTCCGGTAATTCTAGTTAAAAAGAAGGACAATTCATGGAGAATGTGTGTAGATTACGGTACTCTGAACAAGGTAACCATTCCTGATAAGTTTCCAATTCCCACTATCAATGAGCTTATTGATGAATTGCATGGTTCTAAGTATTTCTCTAAAATTGACTTGAAGTCTGGTTTTCACCAAATATGAATCAAGACGGAAGATATTCATAAAACAGCCTTTCGAACTCTTGAAGGCCATTATGAATACTTAGTTATGCCTTTTGGACTTATGAACACCCCATCCACTTTTCAATCTACTATGAATTTGGTTTTTAGACCACTTATAAGGAAAAGTGTGCTAGTATTTTTTGATGACATATTGATCTATAGTAGGAGTTGGCAGCAGCACCTCCAACACTTGGAACAAGCTTTACAGCTCTTAATTGAGCATCATTTCTTTACAAATCAGAAGAAATGTTTCTTCGGACAATAATCCATTGAGTATTTGGGACATGTTATTTCAATTGAAGGTGTAGCAATGGATCCTATCAAGATCCAATGTATTAAAGATTGGCCTATACCAAAGAATGTTACCGGGGTAAGAGGATTTCTTGATCTCACTGGGTATTATCGAAAATTTATCAAGGATTATGGGAAGATCGCTCGATCCCTCACTGAACTCACCAAGAAAAACAACTTCTCTTGGGGTCCCCAAGCTCAAGGAGCCTTTGACGAGTTGAAGAATTGTCTAATTTCTTTTCCGCTCGTCATTCTGCCGGATTTCTCTAAGGAATTTATTGTGGATTGTGATGCCTCTGGTTTTTGATTGGGGGCTATCCTTATGCAGGAAAATAAACCTATTGCTTATTTTAGCAAGGCCCTATCTGCTACTGCCATGTCTAAATCAGTGTATGAGAAGGAGATTATGGCTATAGTGTTAGCCATACAACATTGGAGGCATTATCTTTTGCGGAGATCCTTTAAGGTATACATCGACCACAAGACATTAAAGCATCTCCTACAACAACGGTTAAATACCCCTGATCAATACCATTGGTTGTCCAAGTTGATGGGCTTCCGATTTGAAGTGTTCTATAAGCCAGGACAAGAAAACAAGGCAGCAGATGCCTTATCACGTGTATCGGTGGAACCAGAATTTCACTATCTTGTTTCATCACCTAATTGGGTCGATTATGCTAAGTTATAAGAAGAGTATCAGAGAGACCCATGGCTAGCAGAAATTCTGCAGAAACTCCAAGTTAATCTTATAATCGAAACAAAGTTCCACTTGTCAAGAGGGTTATTGTTCAAAGGAAATAGGTTAGTTTTATCTCAAACTTCCCCCCTCATTCTAGATTTCTTGCGAGAATTATATTCTACTCCTACAGGAGGTCATTACGGGTTTACTAAGACCTATAAACGGATAGTTGGTTATTTATATTGGGCTGGAATGCAAAAACATATTCTGCAGTTTGTGAAGGAGTGTGAAGTATGCCAAAGACACAAATATCAAACTCTTGCCCCAGCTGGGTTACTTCAACCTCTTCCTATTCCCAATTCAGTTTGGGAAGACATCTCGATGGGTTTTATAACAGGATTGCCAAAAACCAAGGGTTTGAGGTTATTATGGTAGTAGTGGACATATTATCAAAGTATGCACATTTTATCCCTCTCAAACACCCTTTTACTGCCAAGATTGTAGCTGATTGTTTTGTTAAGGAGGTGGATAGACTCCATGGCACTTCGAAGACAATTGTAAGTGATCGGGATCCAATCTTTATTAGTAATTTTTGGAAGGAAATTTGGAGGTTGCAAGGAATGGTTCTTCGAATGAGCACCTCTTATCATCCGAAAACAGATGGAGAAATTGAGGTGGTCAATAGGTGTCTTGAGACCTATCTCCGATGTTTTGCATCTGAGCAACCAAAACAGTGGCATAATTGGCTCTTTTGGCCCAAATTTTGGTATGACACCTCTTTTCATTCTGCAACTGCCACAACCCCTTTTGAGGTGGTGTATGGTCGACCTCCTCCTAAAGTTCCTCACTTCCTTATTGGGGAGTCACTTATCGATGCTGTAAATGGTGTGTTGATTGATAAAGATGAGGCATTGAGACAGCTTAAATTCCATCTTATTAGGGCTCAACAAGTCATGAAATCTGCAGCTGATGTTAAATGCAGAGATGTTCAACTGGTGGTAGGAGATTGGGTCTATGCCAAGCTTAGACCTCACAGGAAAACATTAATAGCTAGGCGAATCTGTCTTAAACTTTTAGCCCGATTTTATGGACCCTTTCAAGTGATAGCTAAGGTTAGAACTGTGGCCTACAAGTTGGCTCTTCCTGACACTTCCAAAGTTCATTCGGTATTTCACATTTCACAGCTAAAAAAGATGATAGGAAACCATATGCCAGAGCCAACTCTCCCTTCAGGCCTAGAGGTCGACTCCATTGAGCCTATTGCTCTCGAAGCAATCCTAGTTGAATGTACTGTCCAGAAGAATCAAGAGCAGATTGTCGAATGGCTTGTGCTATAGTAAGGGAAACCAATTGAAGAAGCTTCCTGGACAGCTGCTGCCCAATTGAAATAGCAGTATCCTTCTTTCTGCCTTGAGGACAAGGCAGATTTCGCAGGAGGCGAAATTGATAGCTATACGGGTCATAAACCCATATTGACTTACTCTAGGAGAAAAAGGAGGAAGGAATAGAACATGGGCCACAAACCCATGTTAACATATTCTAGAAGAATCACTAAGGCAGGGAATGATGAGTCAGCTAACGGTTAGACAAGGATTAGTTAGAGGAGAGAGAGAGGAGAGTATGTAAGGGAATGGGGTAGTACAGAAGGGGTATCTTTT
>JAOSBL010000001.1:5507676-5526913 GCA_027568915.1 Erythroxylum roraimae | reverse complement strand
CTTAATTCTTTTCTCATAATTTCCTTAAAGCATAAATACTTCCATTACACAATGCATATATAAAACACTAATTTTATGTCATTTCTTATTTCTAAATTTCACTGAAAAATCGGGGTCCAACAATTCTCCTTTTCTCTACACATGAATAATCATCAATAATTTCTCATTTGATAGTCTTAACTTCCAAGAAAAGTTCGGGGTCCAACAGAATTGAAATTTGATGTCTTCATACGAAATATAGCGATATATTTCTAGTTTAATCCAAATGAAGAATCATCTCGTTTGGACAGCTAGAGAAAATGTTATGGCTAAAAGACTAAAGCATACTCAGTGAACATTTTCCAGATTTTCAAACTTTCAATATTTTACATCTAACTCATCTTCTACCTAAATTATCTCTTCCATTACAACTCCAAAAGTCACTTTTACAGCACCTAATCACTAAAAATCTATCGAAACATTAAATTAATACTATAACCACATTTTCCATCCCCAACAACACAATATTTATGAACAAACATGTAAATGCCATTTTCCATGCAGATGACAACAACTTACCAAATTTATTTCATAAATCCCCAACTCTAAAGGATTTATTCACTACTTACCTGCTGAAAACTTCAAAATCGTCAAGCCCTAAACTCCACACAATTTACGTACTTCATTGAGTACAATGACCAGCTTCTAGTTTTTTTTCTTAGGGTAGAGGACACAAATGACAAAGTAGGTTTGGTGTAGGAAAGGAAAAATATAGAAATATCCTAGAAGGTGTTTGATGGGAAACTCTATGTATCGGAAAAAAATTTGAAGAAGATCATGATAAAGAAGGAACTTAGACATATCACTCACCTTTCAAATCTCAGAGAATAGTAACCTACTTCTAGCAAAAGTACAAAAGCCTAAGTGACACTTGTCACTTTCCTACGGTCTAAGCTCTAACCAAGTTCCTTTTGAACTAAACTCATTAACTCTCATCTTTACAAACCAATTATCTCCCATGCTTCTTTTGATTTTTTTTCTATAATTTCCAAAATTTATCCCTAAATTCACCAAAGTTCACAAATACCATATTCTTACCAACCAATAGAATATCCAGTATATAAACAAAATTCAAATACGCGAAATTTCCAAAAATCATAACTCAATCCAATTATACCCGGAATTATTCATGAATGCATGTACATTTATGTTCATGTGCAGATAAATTCACTATTCATATGTATATGTATACAACATATTATGCATGAACAAGGAAATGCATCTCTAACTCTCGTTAATCACTCACATTTACCATTCTAAACTTCCCACAAGTAATGGGATGTTACAAGTAAGGTGGAGGAGGAGTATAGGGAAGGTCCTCATTCTTTTCTTCATCCTTTCTCTTTTTCTCTTGGTCCTCTATAAGGTGGGTCTTAGCTTGTCTTTCCACTGGTTCTTCTAGCACTTTCCCACTCTTAAGTGTGATAGCCTTACATTGCTCTCTTGGATTTACTTCCATATTGCTTAGAAAGTTTTTCACACTTCTCATACAGAATTCATTGGAAAGCTGACCTATTTGAACCTCTAGGTTGTGAATAGAAGAGGCATGATCTTTTATTACTTGCTCAAACTTCCCTTCTAGTCTCTTCTAGGACTCATCCATGATTACGAGCTTGTCTATGATCTTTTTCCAATTTTAAATCATAGGAACTAAACTCATCTTCATGAAATCCTAGTAGGTCTTGATTTCCCATTTGAGTCCTTGCTTTGTTAGACTAAAAGAAATTTGGGTCGTTGTGCCACCCTAGATTGTACGTGTTCAAATAAGGATGATTACTTCCCCGACCAAATTGTGCTTCACTGAAGTTAAATTTCTCTACGTTTTTTATTTCCACTAGGAATCAGTCAGTTGTAATATGACTCTCTCATCCATATAGGTCGCATCCTTGCTGAATTGTTTTGAATGGAGAGAAAGAGACGACTGCTAGACTGTTCAATTCCTTGGTGAGGTTATCATTTTTAACCTGCAATGATGTCTTGAATCTACCGCAATCATACCTCCTGGACCTAGGAAGGTTGATTGCTATCTAATTTGTTTCGATGTCAAAATATAACTATTGTTCACCATCTCTTTAAATAAATTGTGTTTCGATTGCAATGGTGGTCATATAATTCCTTAATGATAGGCATTGAACCCTGGCCTACTTTTCCAAGTATTCAGATATGGACAAAATCGAAGTGGGGAAGGAAAGGTTGAAGAGAACATTGTTGATGGAGGACGGAACAGTTCTGTTTAAGTTTGCGACAGATAGTAATTTGGATGAATTACTAGAAATGGAACCTTGACACATTGGGGGCGACCAATGTTTTTGCAAAAATGGAAGCTGGGAATGGAAGTACATATGAATAATATATAGGTGTTCCCTTTATGGATTTAGTTCTACAATTTGCCATTAGAGCTATAGATAGTAAAGGCTTTAAGCTTTATAGCGAGCTCCATAAGGAATCCTATATATATGTATGCTCTATTTTCTAGTATTGAGAGGATTGGCTACGTAAAAATCTGTGTGGAGGTGAGTAGAAATGTTGTTTTTCCAGAAACACTATCCATTAGGAGGCTGGGACTAACAGGAGGGATGGAGAAGACTAACATCAAAGTTTCTTATCCGTGGAAGCCACATAATATTACTAAGGAATGGAGACCTACTGGGAGGAAGTTCAATTCAAGTTGGCAAGATAAGTTAGTTGAAGTTGATATAGGTTCTAACAAAAAGGACAAGGTTCTTGAAATGCCTCAGGAATCTATAATGGACCAATTGGTAAATGTGAATAGTCCTACTGTTACTAACGCAAATGCAAAAGTAGTGGAAGGTGTGGAAGGAAGTATAGGTACCCAAAATAATAACAATGAAGAAGGGATATACAAAATTCAGATGAAATAGGGGTAAAGGAAAATACTGGTAGTAAATAGGCAGAGTTTGATTAGCAGATTCAGGCATCAAATAGTGGAAGGATATTAGTGCAGGAAGAATTTGCAAATAGAAAGGACAAGGGGGAATTGGGTCAGGCTGAGGAAGAAGTGGGGGGTATTCCTGATACTTCAGTGCATATAGCAGAGCAGAATGATCAGAAAGATGAGAGTTTGTTACACTTAGCTATAACAAAAGGAAGTCTGCAAGAAGGATGGCTAAAAATAAAGGGGTTTCCCCTTAGATGACTATACTTGTATGGAATATAAGGGGTTGGAATGACCTTTCTAAGAAGATGATGGTAAAGGAAATAATAGAGGAGAAAAAACCTATTTTGGAGGGTCTACAGGAGACCAAAATAAAGAATCAGTCTGATCAAAGAGGTATGGCTTTTTTGGGGGCTAAATGGAAGATTATTTCTAATCATGCTTATCATTATACTGGCAAAGTTTTATGCTACTATAATTTTGATTTTGTGAATTCTAAGGTTATTAGGATGAGTGAGTAGTTCATTCATCTGCATTGCTATCTTAGAGGTAAGTTCTATTTTGAAATAACAATTATTTATGCATCAAATTTTGCTTTTCTAAGGGAAAAGTTGTGGGAGGAGCTGAAGATCCTTCATGATGGTATGCAATTACCTTGGCTAGTATTAGGAGGTTTCAATTGTTGTCATAAGTCGGATGAAGTGGAGGGAGAAGCTGGTTTCAATACTAGAACAGGTAAACAAATTTCTCTGTTTTTTCAAAGGATTGATTTACTGGACCTTAGAGGAGATGGTTCACTTAGGAAAACAAACAACAGGGGAGTATGTTATTAAGGAAAAAGCTAGATAGAGCTTTGGTGAATCACAAATGGCTCAACTTATTCCCTAGAGCCTTGTTATTGTTTGGTGATCTTGTGTTCTCTAATCAGGCGTATATATTGGTACAATAGATGTGACAAGAATAGGAGCACCCTTTAGATTTTTCTATAGTTTAACTCGAGAGTTTTATGACCTTAATTAGCATGGTGTGGGAGCAAGTGGTCCAAGGTTACAAATCTTTCCAACTTATGAAAAAATTGAAGTTAGCTAAAATAGCTATTAAGCAATTTAGTAAGGGAAGATTTCAGGATTTGAATGATTTGAGTAAAGCATTGGCAGAGGCTCAATAGAAGTGTTATCAGGATCCTCACAATATGGGTCTAAGGAACATTGAAGCAGAGAGTAGGAGGCAATACCAAGAATAGCTGAAATTGGAGAATTCTACATTGGAACAAAAAGCTAGACAAACTTGGCTCAAGGATGGGGATATTAATTATAAGTTTTTCCACACATCTTTGCTAGCAAGGAGGAACATTAATACATTTATTGAATTGAAAGATGAGATGGATCATATTATATCTAATCAGCAAGAGTTATCAGACTACATCAGAGGCTACTTCAATAATCTTATGGGAAGGGCTGAAGTTCAATAGGGAGGTTTTGGGGTGAAAAATGTTTTAGAATTCAATCCAAATCAGTCACTCTTAGAGATGCTTTATAATATCCTGCCTCCTAAAGTTGTTAAGAGATTAAACTGTTAGATTGAGTCACATGAGTTATTTCATTTAAGAATTTATGAGGTGCATTTCATTCACATGCATAATATTCGTAACATATATGAATCATGATTTAGAAAATATTGCAAGATAGTAAATGCACTCAATTGATATATTCTGAGGTATGGAATGAAAATGAATATGATATGAATGTGCATTGCCAATGTTTTGCATTTTGATTTACCAATAACATGAATTGATGGATTATAATTAGTGAATTTGGAATTTATTGTTACAATTGAGTAATTGATGAGGTGATATGTGCATCTAGTCTAAGAAAAATGTTAAAGAGTAAGACAATTTGATACATGGAAATTTAGGTTGACTAGGCCTATGAAATAGTGAAATGTGGCATTGGGAATAAGTGACAAATGACTCAGTTAGATGGATGGCAAGTGGCTTGAGTATAATTGCGACAAGTGGCCCTTTAAGTTTGTGACAAATGGCACTTTAAACTTGTGACATGTGGAGCAATAGAATGATGACATGTGTAGCTTTATAAATGGTGACATATATAGCCTACAATTGGTGACATGTGTAGCCTTATAATTGGTGACATGTGTAGCCTTACAAGTAGTGAAATATGGAGGCTTAAATGAGTGAAATGGGGAGCCTAAAGTAAGGGACACATGGACAGTAGAATAGTAACATATGGACCAATAGAAGGATAACATATGTACCAATAGAAAGGTGACACATGGACCAATGGAATGGTAACACATGGATTAGTTTGACTTCCTTTAAAATTTCTAGAGAAAATGGATGAAAATGGCAATAGAAGGGAGAGTGAAGGTCGACCATAAGGTTAGAAGATGGAGAAAAATGAAAATGAGAAGAGAAGGAGAGAAAAGGGGGAAGAGAAGAGGAGAAGGAAAGAAGTTATCAAAGTAAGTTGAAATTCTGGGTTCAATTTCATCTTTCTCTTTCGATCTATCTTTCATATTCTTAGAGCACAAAATTGAAGAAACTAAAAGAATGAAAGTTGTAGATATAGGTCTTAACTAGACCTCTGTGAAAGTGACTAGAGCTCGAGTTATGCTTGTTTCCCTAATACTACCTGTGATAGACCCCTATGCCGGAACCTTGTATTATTTCCCGATTTTTGAGGACCTTAGAGGCCGAATTAGTGAAATTATAAAAAATGAAAAATGATTATTAATATCTTATTAAAGCTTCAGTGAAACAGTTTTTTTAGGAGATGTATTGATAATGATTTATTGAGTATTGGTTGCCAATCTATTGCATACCTGAAACAAGACATAATTTGGATGGAGATTATATCTTAAAGGGAGATGTTGTTTGTGTAATTTTTAGATATATTAAGACTAATGGAAGTCTAGTTTCGGGAGGCATAAGAATCATGGCATTTGGATTTTTGTAGAGAGAGTTATGATTAAAAGAAGACAACTTGTTTATAAACGAACATTAGGAAGAAAATGATCTAACTATTGCACATAAGGTTAGGTTAGCTTGATGGTTGAGAAGACATTGAGCTAAATTAATAAGTGAATTATTAACCTATTGACATATGTTAGAATAACATTTGTGATGATTGATTAGGGATGAATTTGGTTGTGGTGGTGTATGAATATGAGATACATGTTTGAGTAATAAATACATTGTATATTTGTATGTATAAAGGCTCGGAAGCTGTGAATAAAAGAGCTCATATTGAGGATTGTTGAAGTCAAGGGAGTATACACCTTCTTTTCAGGTGAGTTGGGAAATTCATATCTCTCAAATGGGATTAGGGCACCCAAGACATGCATGATGAATTGTATGTGAATTTTGAACCTAGGTAATGCATAGTAGAATTGAATCTCAAATAGATGTAGTATACTTGTGTATTTAATAAATGACATTGTTTTGAATAACTCTTTGCACTTGGAGTGCAACTGATATTTTTATTACGTATTTTGAGAAATGATATTATTTTCAACAAACCTGCACTTGAAGTGCAACGAACAATGTTTTATTTTCTGAAACTAAATTTTTGAACAAATCTGCCCTCAGAGTGCAAAAGATGACTTACATATCCATAACCGAGTCATGTATGCTACGTGTATGTGTTCTCTTTTGGCTTAGAGTCATGGCAAGGTTCCATTTTATCGGTTGGATCGTTAAATAAAGGTATAGTGCCTTACTTGATTTTAGTACTTAATATTCGTAAATGACTTTTGTGATTGGTGAGGTAACGATTTGCCATTCGTATGCTAGGCACGACAAATTAAGCGACCCCCATACCCTTGACACTGGTACACAAAAGTCGAGTCTCCGTATCGACACCTTTCTATGGGACTTGCGGGTGATTGCACACCTAGAGGTCTGGTCACTGACGAAGTCATCACCTAAGGTCGTGACGCTCTTGTCGATCGTAGTTTAGACTCACCATGGATGAAAGTCAAGCCAACATCAGGAATAGGCGGGTGTGTACACTAATTTGGCCGACTAGTGGCGGCATACATGATTGTTTTGCCTTATTCTGAGATTTAGTTTCTAAAGAGATTTGATTTATACATGTGATGCTTTTCTGTTTTTGTGTACTAGAACTAGAACCTATGTTCACTGGATGAGTGATTAATAGGCTAGGCCTATGTGATTCCTAGCAAATATATATTGAGTCATAGTCTAGGCCTATGTGTTTCTGTGACAGGTATGTTCACTTCATAGGTGGTTATGTGCGTGCTAGATGCGTGAAAAACCTGCCTTAGGTTATCTAGACTGTCTTGGGTTTTATTTGCGATATATATTTTTCTTGCTCACTGAGTATATAGTGTACTCACTCGCTCCACTTTCCAACCATGCAGGTTAATTTGGTGAGGTTGAAGCCCCAAGTGTATCGTGCGTCCTTTTGACATTTTCAGGGCATTACTGCATGTGGGTAGTCTCTGTTTTGTACTTTTGTTATATAGAGGCTCATGAATTGTTTTTTAAGTTGGTTATGTTGATATGCTTTATGATTTTGCAAATTAACTTTTGACTACCTTATGGTTTGTAAATGACCTTATGTATAAACCTTTTGTACTGTTGTTGAGATTGCTCTTGAGTGGACTTAAAAGTCCACAAGTTGTAGTAGAGTTTTAAATATGAATATAGAAGTGCGTTTAAAACTGATTTATAGGTATTTTAATTAAGTTTTGGGATTTTCAAAATACAGCCATTGCACTGTCCAAATGTTTTAAAAGGATATTCAGTTATCCTTGCATAGTTGGGTTAAGGGTATCGTGAGTATCCTAAGCTTGGGTATGTGGTCGTTATTATATGCCCGATGTGGGCCCGGGTCGTGACATGTGCAATGCTCCCTTTAATTCACAACAGGTGAAAGATATATTATTCAATCTCAACAACTCAAAAGCTCTTGGGCCTAATGGGTATTCAATTGGTTTTTTTCAAAAAACTTGGGATATCACTGACCCCCTTCTAACTGATGCAGTGTTGGACTTCTTCTCATCTAATTCAATACTGAAGGAGCTTAATCATACATTCATTTGCCTTGTCCCTAAAAAGGACAGACCTATGATGATTTTATATTAGAGACCAATTTCTTACTGTTCGACAGTTTATAAAATCATTGCTAAATTGCTGGCAGATAGATTTAGAGATGTTTTGGCTAAGGTGGTGAGCTTGACACAAGGTGCTTTTCTTCCCTCGAGAATTATTGGTGATAATATATTGATTTTGCAAGAACTGATGGGTGAGTATCATTCTCGAAAACATATTAAAAGTTGTGCTATAAAGATAAACTTGTTAAAGACATATGATACAATTAGTTAGGAGTACATACAAGATTGCCTATAAGCTATTGGATTACCTATCAGATTTGGGATGTGGATTATGTAATGCGTTCAAACTACCTTTTTAAGTTTTTTAGTGAATGGGATACCATCTAGACCCTTTAAAAATACTAGAGGAATTAGGCAAGGGGATCCACTTTCTCCTTACCTTTTCACTCTAGCGATGGAAGGGCTTTCAATACTTGTTTCCAAACTTATGGAAAGCAATGAACTTTTCCAATACCATTACAAATGTAGGGAAATGAAGCTATCTCACTTGCTATTTGCAGATGATGTGATACTACTTTACAAGGATGATCATCAGGCAGTTCGGATGATGCTCAACATGGTGAAAACTTTTTCTAGTTGGTCAGGGATGAATATAAATATGCAAAAAAAGTATAGTGTATGTGTCCTCTGATGTTAGAAATCCTGAATGGATTGGCAATATGTCGGGTACGAACTTCAGGGTACTCCTTTCAGATACTTGGGGGTGCCTATTACTGCAGGGAAGCCCAAATACTATGATTTTCTCCCATTGATTGAGAAACTGAAATGGCTTGACAAAACAGATTCCTATTTATAGTTGCTAAAGTAACCCTTATTACATCAGTTCTGAATAGCTTGCATGTCCATTGGGCAGGGTATATGGTTATTCTGAAGATAGTGATAAAGGAAATGGATAAAGTGCTGAAATCTTTTTTATGGTCTGGGAAAATGAATAATAGCAAACAGGCAAAAGTGAAGTGGAGTGACATAACTATTCCAAAGAAGAAGGGGGGATTAAGGATCATTTCGGTCAATCAAATACAGAAAGTGATGCTTTTCTAGAGGATTTGGAGATTATTTCATGATAAGGAATCTTTGGGGGTAAAATGGATCAATGCTTATCACATTAAAAATCAAAATTTGTGGCAGCTACATTAGTCTCGAGAATGCTCATGGATTTTCAATTATAAGTTGAACCTAAGGGAGCAGTTTATCCATATATAAAGCACCGATTAGGAGATGGGGAAAAGTTTTGGCTGTGGTATGATAATTGGACTGACTTTAGTCCTCTTATACAAAGAGCTGAACTAGCTTTGATCAAGAATAGTCCTAAAGATGCTAAGGTGGCTTGGTTAATACAAAATAGAGAATGGGATGGAAGGTTTAGGAATTTTCAACTACTAGCCAACTATCTACCAAGAATACTTGTTGAAAGTAGAGAGGATAAAATGGTATGGACATTACATACTAGTGGGCAATTCAATAATAAATCTAGGCACTACTTACTGATAAAGCATATAGAGGTAGTCCCGTGGCCAAAAACGGTCTGGAAGCAAATTTTGACCCCCAAAGCTACCGTTTTTACATGGTTAGTAATAAAGAACAGATTGAGAGTCAAAGATAGATGGTTTCGGAGGTATGATTCGTTATGTGTACTATGTAAACTAGTGAATGAAAGAAAAAACCATTTTGTCTTTGAGTGTAATTATAGCAAATCAATGTGGAGCAGGATCTTAAATATGATACAACTCCCTAGCTTCAACTTTGGATGGCAAAAGACATTGAACATTATCATTAGATGCACTAGAATTAGCCAGAGGAATGGTATACTCATCAAGACTTCATTTCAAATGGTAATTTATAGCGTATGGAGAGAAAGGAATAGGATACTTTACAGGAATGAGGAACAACGTAAGTATGAACTTATTGAGCAAATAGTTAACAGGATTAGAGGGGTCATTATAGCCAATGGGAAGCAATGCTCTATTAGCCAAGATATTAGAGAAATGTGGTTAATATAATGTAAATTTTGTATCTTTTGTATATTCAGAGGAGAGTAGGCTTTTTAGTTTGTAAATGTATGATCCTTGTATAGGATCTGGGGTTAGCTTTCACTATAGTTTAATAAATATTCCTTTTAATTTTCAAAAAATATATATGTAGTTTGAATATTTTATAAGAAAGTATTTAAATTTGCTTGCAAATAATAATATTAAACAAAAAGTCATGACAAGTAGTTTCTAGTCCCTAAAATTCATAAATTGAATTAATCATTAGAGTGGTTAATTTTAATATGATATTATAACAAGAAATAGTTATCATTAATTTGTTACATTTATTTTGACAATATCCTTTGTAACAAAAAGTTGATGATCAACTAACAACATTCTTGTCAAAAATTACGAATAGTTGTGACCATAATGATAGTTCCATTTTTATGACAATATTAGGTAGACACTAACTAATTAAATTTGTATTGACAAAAGTTTTCGTCACAAAAAGTAAAATATCGTGTGACAGTAAACCGTTTCGTCATAGTAAGAGAAAAATATTAGTTACCAAACTATATGTTGCCACAACAAATATAAAATATTAGTGACCAATATATGTTTTGTCACAATTATAATTCATTCCGTCAAATGACTTTAGTGCCAAATTGCATATGTTTTTCGTGACAGAAGTCAATGATGAAAGAAATTTTGACATTATTAATATATTAATAGAAAGTAATTGTCACAATTATCGTTGTATTAGTAAAAAAAATTATCATAGTTAATCTAAACAATAGTGTCAATCAATTATTTTGTCACAAAAAACCTCATATCTATGACGAAATGATAGTTAGTCACAAAAAAGTTATCATTAAATGTCTTAACTCTTGTATTGTAAGCTCAGGTCATTTGACCTAAGTTATGTTATTCTTAATGATTCAAAACTATTAGTTGCCACAAATGAATCGAAAACACAATGATTACGTATTGTATTTGATTTTAGAAATGGGTTCATACATAAGCAATTTGATAATGAGAATATGATCATTCATAAATGAAAACCCAAATCCATTAGCATATGATAACATAATCAATCCCTAAAGAAGAGAACAACAAATACAATGGAGAGAAATGCTTAACTGGGGTCTTTTAGTCTCGATATCACCTCCGAACTGACATCAGGAAGCTAGCCCTCTATGGGTCTCCCAATAAATGGATCTTTGCCCCTTCTCTTCTTCAAAATCGAGACCTTACGACTCCAAAATGATTCCTTGAACCTTTCATAAACGTTTCTACCATCACATGTTCTTTTTTTACTGAAAAGTAGGGTTTTCGACTGCTAAGTGTGAAAGTCATGGGTGTGAGAAGAGTCTCACGCTTATGACAATGTGTCTCATGGTCATAACATATTTTTCATAGCCTTAAGCTATTGACCATGTCAATTTACTCTTTATCTTCATGCATTTTCTTGTCTCCTATTGTTCTAATCCTTCTTCTTATTCCATAGAGACAAGTGAGTATGAATCTCAAGAAGACGAGATTGTGTTTTCGACTCACTTTAGCTCTTTCACTTCTAAATTGTACCTAAAACCAAATATGAACTGAAATGAATGTCTTAAGCAGTTCATACATTAGTCACTAAGTATTATGCAATAAATGTATAAACAATTAAGCACATATCAGTAAATTCATGAAAAAGTGACGAATAATTTGTCACTGCTTCATCCACTATGGAAGCAAAATTTGTAGCTTGTTTTTAAGCCATAATTCATGCCTTATGACCGCAAAACTTTATTTTAAGACTTGGGGTTGTCGACACCAATACTAAGCCACTGGAAATTTATTGTGATTTTGCAACAATTTTCTTTTTTAAGAATGACATGTATCTAAAGGTGCTAGACATGTAGAGTTGAAATATTTTACCTTAAAGGAGGAATTTTAGAAACAAAGAGTATGTATTAAACATATTAAGACAAATCTTATTATTGCAAATACCTTAACTAAAGGCCTTCCACTAAAGATCATTGTGCCAAAAAAGTTTTAAAAATACCTAAGCTATCTTACTCGCAAGTATATGAGGTAGTGGTAGTTGATTACTTAGGGTCATCTGCTACAGAGATGAAATTGGTCTACTCAAATTAATCTTGAATAAAAATAAAAACAAATGCAATCCTAAACATTCTATATCGATTTGTTGAGTGAAGGCTTTAAAGGAAATCACAAAATTAACCTAAAATGTAAACTGATTTAACTGGGAGCAAAAACAAATTGATAAATTGATGAGGGAAACTTTTGAGAATTAATTTCACTAACTTAATATCCTATGCATAACTATAGGGAAATGATTGGATAATTTTCTTACCAAAATTACCAATTGGGTTCTAAAATCAACTCAAATAACAAACTAATCTAACTTTTGTATTCGACAAGTTTATCATCCAAATTAATTGTTAAACCCAACTATTAATTACCACTTAAGTTAATATATTTCTAATTCTCAGCCTAAACATTTATAGTTCCTCATTCCATATTAAACTTTTTCTCTTAATCCTTCATTCAATACTAAAATGATGTAAAGTTTGGTCATGCTAGTATGTCTATTTAGTTCAAAAACTATAGCAAACATAAGATAAAAACATATTTTCTCAATCATGCATATTTGACAAAAATAGCTACATTTATCCTTATGAAAAAGAGATCAATCCATCATGGAAATAACAAGATTCATCATCTTCATAGACTTCAATCTCATCTTTATCAGTATAAGAGAAGTATTAAAGCAACAAACCAAGTAAATAACCAAATGAACTATCAAAAGCTAAAGAGTATTAGTCAGTTAAGCTAATAAGGTAGTAAGTTTAGTTATCAACAAAAAAATAAAAAATAGAGAAATAATGCAACAAATGAAGAACAGAGCAATCGAACAAAGATAGAATAAGGGAGTTGCAGTGGTCTCCTACACTCTCAATCTCTCTGCATTGGCTCATGCCTTCTACTCCTACTTGGTTCTCACCCAAATTATCAAATGCTCAAGTTGTTTCCACTCTCTATTGTCCTTCTTCTTCACCTGACCCGACTGGTCTCTGCTTTCTCTCCTCTCTTCTCCTTCTTCTTTTTCTCTATCTATTTTTATGTCCCAAAATGTCCCAGTGTGTCTCGGATGTGAAGAATAAGTGTCACCCTGCCGCTAGCCTCTATTCCTCTACTTTTTAGTTTGTTTTTAGGTTTAGGTTTTCGAGCCTTCAACTTGCGGATGCCATGTAATAATTAGATTAATGCAATGGAAAAACTTGTCACGTGGTAAGTATGGCAATCACGGGTGTGACTCATTGTCACCCTCGTGCCACACATATAAGTTACATTGTCACGAGTGTAACCATGTAATTCATGTGTCATGGGTGTGACCATGTAATTAAATGTGTGACCATGCAATTAACGTGTGTGACACGCAATTAATGTGTCCCACCCATTTTCATGCAAAATTCTTCTTATTTCCATGCAACATTCACAAGACAATCCAATTAGCATTCATGTAATATTCACACCGTTTTCACTCAATTCACCATAAATTTGGATTAAAAACACAAAAATTTGTAATCAAAGTCAAGGTATGAATGCAAGCAAAATTCAACAGAATTAGACACAGGAAAGATATTTAAGGAACATGTTCAAAAAATGGGGCTTAGTTATATTGATGATTACTTTTGATGACATTTTGACACTTTTGAGCTCAATAAAGTTTCTGATTGGCAATTTTCTTATTTGTTACGAATGTTCACATATAACTTTAATTAAATAAGAAATAAAGACATTAATGTGGACCTTTATGATTTTATATATCACTTATGTTACCAAACTTTATAAATTACTAGTATTGTGGTATATGGAAAGAAGTATGAAAAGTTGATGTTCATGATTACCATGACCCGCAGCAATATATGGTTTATTGCATTGAGGTAAATTATTAAGATATTAAGAGATTTATTTATGTATGCCTAATGTTTACACTATTAAACTAAAGTTTGAAGTATCAGGCTAAAAGGGAGAATGTTAGTGTGGCCCGATTGGTGGCCATAATCTATATATATTAATAATATAATTAAAGAGTTCAATTTGATCTATATTTCTTTTTTAATAATGGAATAAATCTTAACCAAATTTTGGTTACTTAATGGACAGACTAGATTAAAAGTCGTGTATATATATATATTGGTTCTTTCTCTACTGGTTATACATTAATTTTCATCAAGTTTTTATAGTAGCAAGAGAGTCAAGAGAGGGAAACCGATTTTAACCAAGAATATAGTAAAGTTTCTTGATCTCTTTACGATAATGACACCTTCCATATCATGTATACAACATTATACTCTTATGATTTATGACAAATGTTTATTCAAGATTCTAAAATTAGCAATGTCAATTATAATTTTATATCATAAATTTCACGTTTTTACAATAATTACTTTCAGCTATAAGGACTAATTCGAATGATAACATGTTTTATTTTGTTTGGGTAGTTATTGCCATGAAAGTGGAGAAATATGGAAGTGGTTCATGGAGAGTTTGGAGCAAGATAATGGGAAGAAAAAGAAAAACGTTGGAATTTTATGTCCGTCAAACAAAAGGTAATGCTAATTAACTTAAATTTATGTTTTTTAATAGACTTATGTTCACAAAATAAGAAATTTATGTGTGTTGTAGCAAGTTTTAATGTAGATATGAAAGGAGTTGAGCTATCAAAGACATTGTATGGAGCGCAGTTAGCGGATACACACACGATGAATATGAGCGGTACATGAAACAACTGAAGGTGTTGGATAATCCATCACATGATTGAGAGCAAGTTTAGAAAAGATAGCCATTTGGACTGAGAAAGTTTAGGGATCTGAAATAAAACTAAAGATAAAGTCGTACATCTGGGGAATAACCAGAAGGTAATAGGGAGGAAGGCATAGCTCAACAATCAAGAGAGCAGGGTAAGGAGAGAGGTGATAAGAAAATCACGTAAAAAGAACACCATTATCATTTGTTTTTTCTTTATTCGTTGTCTCGATAAAAAATTCAATTCATTGTCCTGTTATATTCTTCAAAATTCCTCCTTTATACCATCTGCTTTGACTGGGGGGGCTTCCTTTTATCTTTGATCGTCTTCTTAGTCCTTTTCTTTTCTTTGTTTTCCCAATTGTTAAATATTTGAATTATAGAAAAAAAAATTCGGTAAAAGCTAAATATTACCTAAATTGCTCTTACATGCTTCAAATTGTTTGTTGATGTATGATAGAACATTAACGTTAACGGCCATAAAAATCTTTCTTTTTCTCATAAAACTGGTGCTTTTCTTTGGTTTTTGTTTGGACCCTTTGGTGGTCCATGATGCTCGAGTATATTCTTTTTCTCATAAAACTTGTGCTTTTCCTTGGTTTTTGTTTGGACCCTTTGGTGGTCCATGATGCTAGAGCATACTCATCCAAATGTTGTTTCCGACGAACCAAGAAGGGGTTATGAGAATTGGTCATTGTTAGTGGAAATGGTAGAGTTCAAGTGATCAACTACAAAGCTGCTTGAGGCTGTTTGTAGGGTTCACATCTTCAATGCCTGCTTTTAGAGGCTTGCAGTCCTTGGAACCAATGTCTCATGCCTCACCTTCAATAGGTATGAGTAGGCTGTGTGATGCAATGGTCCATTCATTGTCTTCTTGTGTGTGTCATGAGTCTATCCAAGGGAGCAAGACGACAAGTTAGGGAAGCCACTGAGAGATTAGGCGGTCAATATAGTCATATTTGCATCTCCAATGTTCCCACTTGGTGTTTCAGAGCTATAACGGACGTAAGTTTGAGCATGCTTTAAAGCACGGATCTAAAATGCCCTTCATGCGTTTCCACTAGGATGGTTTGTTGACAGTGTCGAGAGGGATGTGTGAATGATTGAGTCACTGTACAGTGTGAAGGAAGATATGGAAGGAATATTTCCCTTAGAAGAATTAAATCATGTCATTGGCTTTTCTGGCAGTAAAAGTTCTTGTCTTCTTGCTGGTATCAGTGATGCCATACAATTTCGTAGGAGAGAGACAACAAAAAGACTGCACTAGAACGATTTCCAACAAAGATACTGACTCAAATTTGATGAGTAACTTCACGATCTCAGAAACTGCACATGACCTGCCGACGAAGGTTCACGAGGAGTTTAGAAGTGAGGGTGCCATAGTTTCGGATCGATGTTTTGTTGGTTGTGCAGCTATGTAGTACATGAAGGGGCTACTGTCCAAAAATTTCTTGGCCACTCCAAGAGCCTTGTTCCATTGGCGTGAGTTATGAAAAGAACGCTGGAGAAGCATGTGCATAAACTTTGTTCAATATCAGCTACTTTGGCCAGGAAGTTGGAGTGATACTTGAAAACTCCCAAAATGGTAATGCAAGAAAGGAAGTAGATGCAGGAAGGCTACCTTCAAATATTGCGATAGGAATGGAAGAAGTGTCCCAAAAGTAGAAAAATGTTGTTTTGCAAACTAAATGGAATTTCTGAAGCAAATGACCTTGTTTTGTCCAATATGGCTTTAGCATTGAATTATATTTCTTGATTGATTTCCTAAAACCAATTGACGAGTTGTAATTCAATGACGTAATTATTTAAAGACATTCTTTTTCTTGTACATATTCAGATAAATATGATAAAGTCCACAATATAAATATGCATTGTAAATGGAATTACGGTGAGATCATAATTATAAGATTCATATTATATTTATGCATTATCCCTAAATTTTTACTTGTTATTTTTCTATTAAGACTGAATATTAATAAAATATAAATAGATTAGCACATATGTTATTCTTTATGAAGAAAGTAGTCAATCTTATAGATTAAAAAATAGAGATTCCTAAAGAAATGTGGAGGTGCTTGTTAGGAAAAAATTTCATTGAACTAACCACAGTTGAGAATCTCATTTAGAACATTACTTGTATATCTATGGATATTCTCATTGTGATGATTATAGAAGTAATCGTTAGACTTAAATCTCCAAAGTATCTCATATAAGGATTGCTCTAATTTGATACTATTTATGATATATTCTGGTCAAGAGTAACTCAGTTGGAAGTTATTAGAATATAACATGAACCATATAGAAATAGTTGAATGATCAATGTATGATTCATCGCTTTAAAGTTACTAGAAAAAATGTTTCATTATTTTTAGTTAGTATTAATTTAAAAAATCTTTGGCCAACCTAGAATAACAATTTGTAAAATAGTTTACAATTACTCATATAATCAATTACTAATTCTACGCTTAGTTAACTACTCCTATATATTAGTCGACCATTGTGTCTGAAAGCATATGTCCAAAGAATTTTTAAGTAATTTCAAATATTAAACTCCTCTTCTTTAACCAAAACTTAATCAAAAAATATTTCAAAAGTTTCTCAAAGAGTATTTTAAAGATCAAGAATGTTTCCTTTGAAATTAAAACTTTAATTCCACTTAATAAAAGAAAATGTTTATACACTAAGTTTAGAACATGATATGCTTATGCATGAAGAGCCCTAAAGTGTTAAAATAACTTGGTAAGAAATACAAGAAAGATTACAAGTAAATTATAGGCTTATTGTTCCTTGACATGACATGAATATATTTGGACTCCATAAATTGTTTCTTTTTTTTTGATACAAGGTAAATGGTATATTGCATCAAAAGTATATGTACATAGATCTTTGGGGCATACCTCGATCCATTGTGTTATCCAAAAAACCTACATCAATTACAACCACTTCCCCATTACACCCAAAGTGAGGCTATAAATAAAGATACTCCCAATTCTCCAATACACCCGAAAAGAGGCTAGAAACAAAAATACATCAACCAAGACAAATTCCATATCCCCCAATACATCCAAAAAGCAGCTATAAGCAAATTACATCAAAATCCCTCATACAGCCGAAGTGTCAAAATGTAATAAGATCCATAGGGTACAATATATATAAGATTCTATACATAACTGTTTTAATTTTTAGAACCACATCTAAACTCGTGACAAAAGCAGACTCTAGCTGCATAACATTCCTGGTGTTCCATATCATGTATATGGTACACATGAATGCAAGTCTAGCGGCTTTGCTTCTAAGACGTGCTTTAATGTAGTCTTTCCACATCCATCTGATGGCACTAGCTAGAGTTGACATGGTACGAGTCATTCCTAGCCATACCTTGACTGCATGCCAAAGTTCACCTGTAAAAGGGCACTTAAAGAAAAGATGTTCAATAGTTTCTAATTCAACATTACACAAGATACATTTTCGGTCTATCTCTAAGAAGAGGAGATTATCTTTTGTAGGTAGTCCATTCCAGAGGCTAAGCCATGCTATGAAGGAGAATTTTGGAGGAATGTAATTCTTACATATGAATAGCTCATAAACTTTCTGTGGTGAAAGGAGCCATTCTCCACTCCCCCATGGCCTCCCAGTTTTTTCACCAATGTATCCCGAATTAAGGCTAGTTTTTTCAACAAAGGTGAGTCTCAGCTATGTGGTCTGCAATCCCAAATAGATGTATTCTTCAAATACACCTCATGAATCCATCTTACTCATTGCGAGTCTGCCTTAGTATGAATGTTCCATAGCACTTTGGCTAGTAATTCCGAATTCCATAGCTTGCAATTTTTCAACCCTAGTCCCCCCTTCCTCAATTGGAGCACAAATGTTTTCCCATGCAATTCTATAATGTCTACCACCCCAGAAAAACACTCTGCAAATGGATGTTATCCTCTCCAGGATTGTAGTTGGAATGGGGAAGGCTTGGAGCCAAAAAGAGAGCAGCCCTTAAATAACAGTCTTAATAAGCTCAATTCTGCCTGTATAAGATAGTGAATGACCAAACCATGAATTAATGTAAGCCTCAATAGATTCAATAAGCACATAATATTGAGCCACCGAAACTTTCATTGGTGCCAGAGGGACACCCAAATATCTGATAGGAAAGTCAGTTGTTAGTTACTCCACCATTTGTAAGGTACTCTCCCTCTCATATCTGTGTACCCCTGCTAAGTATATGCTTGATTTTGACACATTTACTGTTGGACCCCGTTTCTAGAGCCCAACATTCGGAGTCCTAAACCTTGAGCTTATTACCCTGTAGGGTCATGATCAACAATTCCCAAAGGTGGTGTGCCCACATCAGTCAAAC
>JAOSBL010000001.1:5488933-5507576 GCA_027568915.1 Erythroxylum roraimae | reverse complement strand
GCTTCTTGATTCTTTAAAGAAACGGTTATTCAGTTGAGTTCTGTAACTAACTCAGACTGATGCTTCCGTCTGCTTTTGCTTCCGTCTGCTTTTCTACTTGGGTTCTGTCTGCTTTTCAAATTGCTTCCGTCTGCTTTTTTAATTGCTTCCGTCTGCTTTTCTACTTCGCTTCCGTCTGCTTTTCTAATTAGCTTCTGTCTGCTTTTCAAATTGCTTCCGTCTGCTTTTCTACTTGACTTCCGTCTGCTTTTCTACTTGGCTTCCGTCTGCTTTTCTACTTGGCTTCTGTCTGCTTTTTGCTTTCGTCTGCTTTTGCTTTCTTCTGCTTTTTGCTTATCATCAAAATTATTAATCGTAAAGTCATTTTTCATTTTGACTTAACACTTTCTCCCTTCTGTCTGTGTTTGTTGTCCACTGTCTTGGTCTAGGTTTGTCATATTATTTGGCCCCAAGTGACCTCTCATTTGTTCAAGAATCTCTACTTCTATTCCCTGCTTGGACTGATTCTTAGGGCCTCCATCCTCATTGACTTCACCTTTGTCCAGTGAGTTGCCATCTGTTATGCCTCCCACTGTTGTATTTTCCTTCGACTGATTCTTATTAATACTTCTAATGGCTTTACATTCAAAAGGGTTATGCCCAAATTGCTTGCAATGGCAGCAAAAACTTAGGAAAGTCTCAAAGATCACCATTTGAGTGTATCTACCACCCCCCGGCATCTTAACATCAAAACTAGTCACATGCTTTTTTGATACATCCACTTCGACCAAGATTCTTGCATACCCGATTCTTGATTTCTTACTTGTTATCTTGTCCGTGCAAATTGGCTTGCCAACTCTGGATCCTAGCTTAGACAAACCTTTTTCATTCCATAGCTCTAAGGGGACATTCAAAAATTGCAACCAATTGGTACTTCCATAAAATCCTGGTAATTAAAAGCAAAACCTTGAGTGAGTTTTTTCAACAACAGGGTCTTCCCATATAGGACGTATGGCCCCTCTGCCAACACATTCAGCTGGTCTTCTTTTGCATCAAATTGGAAAACTATCCAACCTTGATCATGCGGCAGTATCCGACAATGCACTCCCCATTTTGTAATCAGCCCTTCCAGTGCTTTTATTCCCAGGAATCTCCCCGTAAAGCATCCTACAAGGTAGTAACCCCATTCTTGTTCAATTGGTATGATGTCCTCTTCCTCTATAGTAACTTCATCCTCAACCTGTAGATATTCCATTTCATCCCTTATTTCAACTCTCGGTTATTTCTGAATAGACTAACAAACGAAGCCTTCTTTTTTCCTTCTTCAGTGTCTACACAAATTGGAGTTTGCATTTTGTCGAACACCTTTTGTATGGGCTCATCCTCTTTTGAACCAACAGAGTTTGTTAAGTCTACACTCCCCACATCAATATCCTTACCAGCTGTGGATGCATCATCATCCCCCAGCTCTTCACTACATAACACACCAGTGCCCATATTTTTCTCATTATTCAATATCTTACCTTCCCTATTCTGGAAACCCGTCTGCTCTTTTTCTCGGACCCTACCTTGTTGTATTGTCCTTGTTGCCCCAGCTCTGTTTACACTCGAAACTATGTTCACTACTCTCGCCTCTACATTTCCCAGGGGCCTACCTTTCTATGTTTCTCTTGTCGCGCCCTCCCTGTTTACTCCCAAGGCAAGGTGCAATCTGTCCCCTGCTTTGTTCTTCGCATTAGCTAATTTCATCAAAGGGAGGTTCGACTCACTAACCTCTTGCTCTTCCTCCACGTTGTTTCCTTGTTTTCCCATAGATTGCCTTCGAGGACTCCCAACATGTAAACCCGTTACACAATCGGCTGTAATGTCTCTCCCTTTATGCTTTTTCTTTCCCATACCTCATAACCAAGGAACTTGGTAGGGTATAACCCTGAACTAGATCTTAAATGGTATCTCTTTCTTTGCAACACGCTAAATCGACGCAGAATCGAGCCAAGGAGAAGAGCGTTGGTTGTCGTAAAGTGTGCGGTGCCTTGGAGAAAAATCGTCAAAGGTGAGAGCACTCACGTCCGAACACTTGGAAGCGACTCTTTTACTTGACTTGTCGTTTTATCTTATCAATATGTGAGGGTAGTTTTGGATGTAAATTCTTATGACTCCATAAATTGTTTCTTGAATTCATCTTATGTTGCTTTTTTTTAAGAAATCAAAGAATAAATCATTAAGATTAATTATGCTTTTTTATCATCAAAATATGAATTGTAAGCTCCATTTGTTCAACAATCTCCTCCTTTTTATAATAACAAAAACATATTGTGGTATCAAAAATTCAATAATAAATTAATCATTAAAGCACATATAGTCTCTCAATATCAAAGTAACTTAAATATTTTACTTCTCCTTATTTCAAGGATCACAAAATAATCTCAAAGGCTGAAAGATAAACTAGCTCTTATTCATACAAATTTATAGTCAAAAAAAGTAAGAACACAAGTTTAGTTTAGTGAAATTAACCATTAATAATAAGTTTGATGTAACTGTACATCCAAAAAGAACCACTTAAAGTAAATACTACATCCAAATAAAATAAGTATAAGTCTTAAATACAATAAAATTAATAATAAGTCAATAATTTCCCTAAATACAATAAACTCCCCTTAAACATATCTAATATTAGTAATATAAATACTGAAAACTTTTAAAAATAAAAAATAACTTAAAAAGTGTATAGATAAACAAAGTAAAACCAAAGTCATAGTGGTTTAGCAAACAATCCTTGCTTATATCCACTATTCAAGACCCTTCTTAGAATTTCACTAATAATCTTCTTTAAATAAGGTAAATAGGAATCGTCTTATAATCAATTCTTTTTTAAGTTAAAAGAAATGGATTGAATAATCTATAAAATGAGTATTAAGGCCTAAGCTACAACAAAGCTATAAGGATGCTAGGAATATATCTAAATAAACAAGTTCTTGGTTAATTAAGAGCAATTATTAGAAGAATTCCTCATTCTAGACCCAAAAAAATACAAGATCTAGAGAATCAAAAAAAATTTATCCTAAGCAAGAAAATTTTGGACATGTTCAATTTTACTCAATAACAACACATATTAGGGCTTATATATCAAACTAAAACTTTGTAACATCTTTTGCAACTTAGCCTAGGGATATGTTTAATCCTTTTTCTTCCTCTGTTGATAGAATTTAGAATTTTATACAAGAGATTTAACAGCTAACCATTTCCTTTAGAGCTATCATTTTCTACCTTTGAACTTAGAAATCTATCATTCTGGATTGCTGGCATCAGTGTAGTATCCTTTCATTATAGACTCCATATTTCTTAACTAGTTAGAAGTAGTTGAAGTGCTTGTCTATCATCTTCCAATTCTCCATCTCCTTAACATGTTTGCTAATACTTGGTATATAGTTATGCTTTTTTGGAGGAATTTTCTTATCGAATCAATTGTGAAAAGATAAAATATCTCTTGTTTATGTTTTTATTGTTGACAATACTTGGTTGATATTTATACATTTTTGGAGGAATTTTCTTATTGAAACAATTGTGACAAGATAAAAACCTTTTTTGTCTATGTTTTTATTATTGAAGATTCTTTCATTTCTTTCTTTCTAGATACCATATACTCCACTAAAGAAAACTTCTTTTATTAAGAGCTATCTTTTAAGGGCCCAAAGAAAAGTTTATTCCCTATCATCATCAATGCAGTATTGATTGCAATTCTCTTAGATTTAAACCCTATTCCTCTAGTGGAATCACATTTAAAGAGTGATCTCTTAATTTAGGTTCCTTATTGCATATTTTTTATTTTTCATTAAGACTAAGAAAGCCTTTGATTCTATCAAGATTATTCAATAGTGAACCATATAATGAAAGATAGTTAAGGAGGGATACGATTACTCTAAACTAGCTTCTTCTATTATATTATAATAGTTGAATTTTTGAAAACTTAATAGTAAGATTGATTAGTAAAAAGTGTAGAAGAATGTCTATGGCATCTTAAGTTATCCTTTCACTATTTATTCAGGTCCTAACTTATCAAATTGTCTAAAATAATAAAGAATCCTTTATGTTTAATTTGCTACTCGTATCTATTTATGAGCTCACTAACCTTTACTTTAGGATTTAACGTATGCTTTAACAATGTAGGATTCATAAAGTAAATATAGATGGCCAATTTCAAAGTAGTTGTGAAACCAAATCCAAGTGTTTTTTGCAATTCCCTATTATGCACTTTAGCTACCACAAAACTTCCTGCTCAACTTGAATATTTTTAATATAGTTTGAAAAGAGTATGATATTGATTGAATTTCCCAAAAGGTTTAGTTTTCCAAGTAATGAGAATGAATCCATTAAACCCATCATGTCTCTTAATTTTTATATCTTCAAGATATAAAGAAAGCACTTGAAGACTAGTTAAAGGCTTGTGAAGAGATGATCTGCGATTTGTTAGTGCTTAAACATGCCATATCTAAGCATGAATTAGGATTTTCATTAGAAAGCACTCTGGTGAAGATGAGAGAGTCCTAATTTTTCAAATGCAAACAAAGTGCTAAGAAGCTTAAAAACTTCTTATGGGATATAAAGAAATACTTTGCAGTAGTAAAGCTATCGAATTAGGTGAAGGTGTTGATCACGGTTGTACATAGTGGACGATGCAAAGGTATGGCGGAGGATGCTAACCTCTAATGATATTAATGCAGGTATACCTTTCATTAACACTAAGGAGAAAATGAAGATCGAGCTAACAATTCCTCCCTAACAATACTTCATAGCTCATGAGGGAAGCTTTAAAGAAGTTGAAGCAAGATGGCTCAACGTAGGTGTTTGTGAGGAAACTCACATCTTTAATGTTAGACGTGTATAACATATCTGAGAAAGACAAGTTGTCAATTTCATAAGCGGCTTGCAAGTTTCGAAAAAATGAAGCTTCAAAGGTAAAACATGAAAGATCTCCTAAGCACGATAGTGGTTACAGATGCCTTAATGGATATCTAAATGCCACCACCAATTCAAAAGAACAATGAGAACAAAAAGAAGGGTGGGACACAAAATGTCTCAGAGAAAGGTAAGGAAAAGGTGTGTGAATCTTTTCACTATAAGTCTAATAAACAAAAAAAAAAAGAATAATGCTTATTTCATTTATGAAGAGCCACACTTAACTCAAAATGGAAGGTGGGTGAGAAGCAAGTGACTTTCATAGTTGCGAAAGATTAAAGAAAGAGAGGTGAAGATTTAACGAAAGAAGTCTACCTCAATAAATATGCTATATTTGGTGTAATAAGCCCTATGAAGGAGTGTCTGAACAAAAGTAAAGACAAACCTGATGGAGTAGCAAAATGGCACATTAGAGATGTGCTAATGACTAAGGAGTCTTTAAGAGAACCACATTCAGAGGAACCCACAGATTATTTTGACAAAGGCATCAAAATTTTCTGGTAGGGGTCATTGCTAGACCCATAACTCTAAAATGCGGAATCATGCAAATGTTGGTAATCTTTGGGCGATAATTGGTACTTAGGTTAATAAAACAAAAAAAACTTGCGAGTTGGTAAGGAAAAGTGGTCATATTCAATAAAATTTTAAGAGTAGGTGAGTGTTGGCATGCCTTGGTACATATAGACAAACAGCTTTGACGAGATACAAGATTTAGATTCAAAACTAAAAGATGAAAGATGCAACTAATTCATGGTAATTCTAAGGGTGTACTAAGGCATTTAAATTTGATGAGGAGGTCATAAGGTCTGTAAACATGTAAGGTTTACTATACAATGACTCGAACTTTGGCTAAGTTAGGTCTTCTAAGTTAGGTCATGAAGCAACGTGATTGCACCATGGACGTGCTTCGATGGACTATGCATAAAGATGGCTCAGGATGGCTAAACAGAAGGCTTATCAAGGCACTTAACTTCGCAATGAAATAATATGGCGACATATAGCAAGAACATGTAATTAGTAACCTAAGAAAGTGAAAGTACTACCTTAGAAAGTACGAGGACTGCTTTAAATAGTGGAAAAGTGGGTTGAATGATATGGCAATGGATATGAATCTTCTAAATAGTCCTCCCATATGAAAAAGAGGAGTTAGTGGCATAAAGTGATCACTAACTTAGTAGAGTTAGAGGAAAAAGTGACATCTCCCCCTACTTTCGTGGAGTTAATGGAAAAAGTGAGTAGTTTAGCTTACTTGGTCCCTAAGTTCTTGTAAGCCTATATAAAGGCATCCTTTGTAGTTCATTTGGGTGAATAATTGGACATTTCAATCATTTAAAAGAGAGATAAGAGCTTTCATAGAAAGTTCTTTATGAGCGCTTCAAATAAGGAGTTCTTTTGAGCAGTGTTCCTATAGAGTGCTTCAAGTTAAAAGAAACTTAAGTTCCTTTGTATTGTATCTTTGAGATTTGATCAATAAAAGATTGGTTATGCCACAACTCTCTTAATTGTCCCTTTTTATTGTTTCTACAAAATACTTGTGTTATAAGAGTATAGTGAAACACTTAAACACTAGTGACATTAGGTCTTTAGAAGTAAATAGAATTGTTAGATAGAGATTAAAAAGCCGAAGCTCAGTTGAGCTTTATGATTTAAGCTTAACTGTCACATGAAGACCTCAGAAAAATCATTCCAATTCTACCATGCTCATAAAAGTCCCTATGACACTAGCCTCGATAGGTTCAATGTGCTTTTTAACTAAAAAAACATATAATCTAATAGGTAATCAATTTACAAAGGCTATTTAAGAATTTTTCACTAAGAAAAAATTGCTAAATAAAGTGAAGATTTTTTATTTTTTCTCATTTCTAAATCCCCTAAACCCTCCTCCTTGTAAGATTATAGGCCTATTTCTTAATATATTGTTCTTTATCAATTTATCTTAAAGCTACTGGAAATTAGATTGAAAATAATCCCTAAGCATATCATCAATCCCTCTCAAGGAGCTTTCATATAAGGAAGAAGTATTGGCAAAAATATAATGATTGCCCAAGAATTATTTAAGAACTACCACCAAAAAAAAATCAATCAGGAGTTTCTATATAAAGATCGAGTTCCACAAGACATTTGACTCCATAAGTTAGAAGTTCCTCTTTGATATTTTATAAGCATTTGGTTTTTCCTTACCAATTCACCAAATGGCTAAAGCAATGCATTACAACAATTTCCTACAACATCTTGCTTAATGGGGAACTAACTTAAGTCTTCAAGAGAGCTAAAGGCTTAAAATAACGAAACCTTTTGTCACCTTATCTCTTCACACTCTATATTGAAGTTCTAATAAGGCTTATAGCACATAATTAACCAAGACAGGTTATTCAAGTATTACTAAAAGTACAAGAAGATGAGATTATTCAACCTACACAATTAGTGAAAACAATTATAAATTTCTTACTATTTTTAATGAAATATCAAGCCCCTCAATTAATTACAACAAAAGCAACTTATATGTATCAACTGTTTATTTTGATTTAGCTAGCCAACTCTCCTCTATATCATAACGCAAACTTCTACTACCTTCATTTAAATACTTAGGTATCCCCATTACTTCTAAAAGACTCACCTTTAAGAATTGTCTTCGTCTACTTGATTCTATAAACAAAAGAATAAGGCATTAAAAATAATTTCTTTTCCTTTATTGGTAAATTTTAATTTATCATTATTGTGCTTAATAACTCTTACATATACCAATTCTCATATTTATTTCTCTCTTAAAACTTAGTAAAAGCAACATAATAAGTTTTTAAAAACTTCCATTTGACAGGTGGTTTTACCAATGATGTTGAAGTAAAAGTCAAATAGACTAATGTTATTGTACCTAAAGAGGAAGAGGGACTCAACATTACTTCCATTAGAGCCTCAAACAAAGTGTTATTTATTAAGAGAATTTGATAATTATTCACAAGACAAGAATCTATATAAGTCAAATGGATGCATTTTTCATTTCTAAAATATTAAAACAAAATATTATTCTTCTTTCTTAAACTATCAATTAAATACTGAAATTGAGAAGCACCATATGCAATGAAAGAAAATGGTGATTAAGAATGAAAGAGCACTTAGATTTTGGTTTAATAACTAGAATAGCATTGGCCCTTTTTATCTACTTCCTGATTTTAATAGTCTAAAACACACAATTCTAGTGTAGCCAAAGGTTAAGGAGATCATCTCAGTGGACGAGTGGTTGTGCAACAATACAAGCTTTACATCCATTACCTAATCCAAACATTAATGATACCACTATTTAGTTAAAGTATAACACTAGGAGCATCATAATCACATCGTGCATCTTGTTGTTCAAAAGTCATATGCAAAAGTCTCTTAGAGAAACATAATATGTTTTAACAAAAACCTTCTTAAAACATTCTTTACATTATAGCTAACTATCAAAAATAGACTCATAACTATGTATATAATCAAAGTGAACCCCTCCCATTAATTTAAGCTACAAACTATGCAATCAAAATTATAAGGCTTTGAAGTATATGTTCTTTAAATGACACTACTCACTTTTGCTCTAGAAACAAGTTATGAGCTTATGCAATTGCTATTGTCAAGAGTTTAACTAGATTCAAATAGTGGATTGCTCCAAAGGAGCTACTATAAAATCTTTAAACTTGCCTTTAGTTATTATGTATATATCTTTTAGAGATAAGGAAATGCAAAACTCTTTCAAAAAACTTAAGGAAATTTGAACTTTATGTAAAACTCTTTCACAAATCTGCAGGAAATTTAAACTTTATGTTTAATCACATTCATTTGAATTAGATAAATCATTACATCTAATAGAATTTAAACAATTTGTTGGCACTGGAGAGCCCACTTTCATAGGAGATCTACATCATGAGCCTAGTGAAGGAGTATATTCGTGGGCCTTGATACCACACTTCATCCCAAAACTTTAAGGGGTTAGGTTTGTGGGTCATTTCCACTTATATGCCCCTCACTAGTTACATCTCTTTCCAATGTAGAATTCCCGCTCACACTTGAATTCCAACACAAGTAACGGAGAATACATGACAACTAGATAGAACCTCCCTTAATTTATTTAGAATTTTATCATTTCATCGCAATAAACAGTACTTGACAAATCTTACTTATCATTTAAGAGATTAGATGGCAAGCTCAATAAAATTTAGCATATTGTTAATTATTGATCTTTTTCATGAATTTATTGTTAAAGAACGAGCCTGTTACATGACCTTTATGAGGGGATGATTTCCTAGATTATGATTTTGTTGTAATATTCATATATAAGACCTTATAAGAAAATTAAGGCCTTTTGTTGATGAGTTGTATGCTTTTAAGTAGGCTTTATACTGTCCTTAAGATTTTTAATCAATTCTCTTTTAATATCTTAAAAAAGATTGAGTTAAGAGATTATTGATTTTAGATAGAAGCTTTTGATACACAAGTAGTCTTCCGAAGTCTCAAAATTTCTCAAGGCTCAAAGGACTTAATGATGTTCACTCTTCATTTAGTCTATGACACACAATGAAGCTCATGTTTAGCAAATAGTGGATTGCATTAGCTGTTAGCTGATTATATTAGTGGTTAGCTGATAGCTAATATCTGATTTGGCCAACAGATAACATCAGTTGTTTATTAAAGATCTTGAGTAAAAATAATTGTTTAGTATTAGTTATTGATGTGTGAAATGATTTATGAGGGTATGATTTTTTAAAAATTAATTATAAAGGCATGAATATTATATTTCTTAATATTTCGTTGAATATTTTTATAAGAATTTAGATTTTATATATTTAATTTTACAAAAATTAAGTTTATAATAATAATAATAATAATAATAATCCAACGTTAAATTCTTTATTAATATGAATGATGCAGCAGGCTACATCATATTAATATTTTCATATAATATGTATAAATTTTATTATTTAATAAATTAAAAATATCTATAATTATAATATGACACAAATATGATATATAGCAAAATTCAAAAATTATAAAAGGAGAGTATAATTAGTTTTTTACCTATTAAATTTTGGTTGATCATCAAAAAAGTTCCTCTTATGGAGTTTTTAGAAATCAACTTATTGGAGTTAAATAAACTAACCAATAAGTCATTCACTAAACATATCAATAAGTTTTTAAGATGGTTAAAAAGTTAATTTTTAGTCAATAAGCTAAAAAACAACTTATCAGTTGTTTGCTAGACACCTCCAAATTATTGGCATCAATTCCAAATTTCTTTCGTCATTAGATTTAACATAAGTGCCTTCTTGTCAAAGTTTTTCCATGTTTTCTATACTAAATTATCATTGTAGGTTTATGGTGAAATTATTTAAAAATATGAGGGGAAAAAAGTGAAGTTTACACTTTAAATAGACTCGCCAAATTACATGACGTGGTACATTGATAGACTCGTGCGACCCCACTAATATTGTTATAAACAAAAAATTACGGATCCAAAAATTCCATTATTTTTAGTAAGAAGCACAACATGCCATAATTTTGTATCTTCGGCAAGAAAAGTGTTTTAAGTGAGGTAAAGCAACTTGTTTTGGGGCACATGGTGGTTGTTCCCGCTTTTGTAATGGATGGATAGATGAGGGTGGGCACAGAATGACACACAGAAACGAGAACAAGAGAATTGATCCCTTTTTTTTTTTTTTGTAACTTTCAAATGTAATTGTAAACACAACTGATGATGTAATGCCTATTGTTCATTATATTTGTCTGATTCCTACTTCATCATAGTATTGCCTTGTGGCAATATTGAATAATTGTTAATTAACTTTTTATCTATTTCTGTTTGTTGCACAACACTTCCTCTATGCCGATTTTATTTTTAAGTTTAATTTTCTATTTCTATATGTATATATATTTTATGGATAAACATGATTATGTACTAAATGGCAATATGATTTCAAACAAAATAAAATATGACTAGATAATAAGGTAGTCCACTAGATAAAGCTCATTCCCTATAAATAATGGATATAATATAAATCATTGCCGGATCATATTACCATTCATCAAATATTCTCAAATTGAACACTCTAAAATCAATATTAAGGATTTAGTTTAATTCAAAAGAATCCTGTTTTATTTGACAAGGTATGCCTGAGTTTTATACTCAAATACAAAAGGGAATATCTTAAATCTTTTCGGTAAAAATTCCTCTTAGTGCTGTAATCTCTCAACCATTGGGATCGAACCTAGTAAAATGATTATTGTACGAAACTGTCGACCAACGATAAACAATATTAGAGTGATGAGACTAGCAAGAGTACTACTACATAACAATAAAAACCTATAATAACGGGAAAAAGAATCCATAAAAATTAGGGTAATTCATTTCTAAATACAGTATGAAATTTTCTAAACTAATTGTTCGGTCATGTATGCCTAACATAACAAGTTGTGGATTAGTATTGGATTTGGATTATCGTAATTGCTTATCTTTTGAAAATATAAAATGAAAAACACATATCAACTACTTTGGAGGAGAACTAATAGAGACACTTGCTTCACGGCTCATATCATTTGTTACTGTTTAGCCTGATCTAAGACCGCTCACGTCATACTCATACACCTATATATGTACATATGTATCTATGTAGCACGTCCATTACTTTCTTCTCGCTTGTTTTACACTTGACTAACAGCTTAGAAGAGCAGTTTTTAGCCTTATCTCCTTCAATCATGGGGTCACACTCCTCAACTTTTTCGGCCTCTATCATTGTCTTCTTGGTGAGTTTGGCACCACACTGCACCGTGTTAGCCATTTCTCATTGCCAATTCCCAGCAATCTTTAACTTTGGAGACTCAAACTCCGACACTGGTGGCTTGTCTGCTGCATTTGGCCAAGCCCCTCCACCTCATGGAGAATCTTACTTCCACGGACCCGCCGGACGATACTGTGACGGCCGCCTCATTGTTGACTTCATAGGTACATACTAACACATTCAAAGATGAGTCGTTGCCATAGTTTTTTTCTCTTTTTCGCATGGTTTAATGGAATCCAAGTCTGCACGATCTAGCCTTTATTTTGGTGTTAAAAATGTGCTTACCTCCTATGAAACATGGATGGTTTTGATAGTGAGTGTAGTCCAACTCACATTTTTTGCGTATACATTGATTCTGTAAGATCCATACTATAAAGTGATATCAGACATCAGAGTAAAGTATAGTGTCCAAAATCATTTACCTTATATTACTACTAGGAAAGCTTCGATGGAATGTTGTATGCTTTCCATGGCATTTCTAAGTGTCCTCTGTCCTCAATCGGTAATTCAGACATGAAAAAGAAAAAAAGAATTACAGACGATCAGAGAAGAAGAAACTGAGTGTCTGAGTGATGAGGTGAGATGGGGAAGGAGAAGAACACACTGGTTTGCACTTGCCCAATCATTCTGTTGATCATATGAAAAAAGAAACCAAAATTTTGTTGTCTTCTTAGGAATGACAGATTACATTATCTTGACAATAGCCAGTGACGCCTTGGTCGAATAAACTTGTTTCAATGGAGCAACCTTTCACGGATTCTTGCATCCTTTTTCCAAAAGTTTCAATGAACAAAAGGGTCCACCACCGAAACTTTTTGTAGCTGATGTTGACAGACACTGCGGGGCCGCACGTTCAGTCTGCAATTTTTATCCTATTTGGTCAAAAGAAAAATCATTGGCTCATGCTTCTTCTCCATAACTAATTCAATATGGTTCATCATGTCCGATATACTAGTTAAGGCTTGTTCTTAATGTGTTGAATAATTTCCATGAAATCCTTATGCAGAATCATCTAATTAAACTAAGGGTATTGTAATCTTTTATTCAGAACCTTATGCTAGCCCATTAATTCTCAAGTCTTTCACATGGTCAAAAGTGAAAGGCTTAATTCACCCCTTGTTCTGAGTTGCACTGGAAATATAAAATGTCTTCCATATCATAGATTATGTCAACGTTACCTCAACTCCCCTGGAACTGATCTTGTATGCAAAATCTGAGCGCCTTAAATACTTTGGAATTTGGATTATAAGTATCTAAATTCTTGCTTCTTTAACTACTAAACATATCACCTTCAGTATTCCTAAATGCTGCTAAGTTCTGATCATCCAACCATGCAAAGGCAATCATATCTCCCTTAATGATGATAGATACTGGATTAACTCTGATGTGTAATTTTCCATGAATACTCAGCGGAGCACCTTGGATTGCCATTCTTGAGCGCATACCTTGATTCTGTGGGAAGCAACTTCAGTCATGGTGCCAACTTCGCAACAGCAGGATCAACCATTAGACCCCAAAATGCTACCCTCCGTCAAAGCGGGTTTAGTCCTATTTCCTTGGATGTCCAATGGAACGAATTTTATGAATTTGTTGATAGGTCTCAGGTTGTTCGCAACAGAGGTAACAATACTACCCAGAGATTAGCCCACAGAAATTTCGAGACCCTAAAAGAAGTTTCGTTTGGATGAATTGGTGCAGGTGGAGTTTACAAAGAACTGCTACCTGAAGCTAAAGTTTTCTCTGAGGCTTTATACACATTTGATATCGGTCAGAACGATCTTACATCTGGTTATTTCTCAAACTTGTCTACCATTGAAGTTAAAGAATCCGTCCCGGATGTACTCTGTCAGTTTAAAAACATTGTTACGGTTAGTGATACCATCTCTTATTATTGTCGATTAGTATCAATGCTTAGAGTTTTCTTCCTCTTGTTAAAATAATGTGTCTCATTAAGATTGGTTGTGTTAATGACAGTACATATATGGGCAAGGCGGAAGAAATTTTTGGATTCACAACACAGGGCCATTTGGCTGCCTAGCCTATGTTTTGGAGAGGATACCAATATTAGCTTCTGGAGTGGATAGAGCAGGATGTGGATCTCCGTTTAATGGTGTGGCTAAGTACTTTAACCGTGAATTAAAAAAGATCGTTGTCCAATTGAGGAAGGAATTGCCAGAAGCTGCTATAACTTATGTTGACATATACTCCCTCAAGTACAGCCTTTTTAGTCACGCAAGAAAGAATGGTAACAACAACCTAGACATTTGCAAGCATTCCTATAACAAACATAATGATACGAGTTTGATGTTTGATAAAGTGTTGTTGATGAGTTTGAGATGGGAATTGCAGGGTTTAAGGAATCCACAAGAGCATGCTGTGGCCATGGAGGAAAGTATAACTACAACAAAAACGTTGGATGTGGAGGAAAGATTAAGGAGAGGGGGAAAGATGTGGCTGTTAAACCATGCCATGATCCCTCAGTTTGGATCAACTGGGATGGTGTCCACTACACTCAAGCTGCTAACAAATGGATTTTTGACCACATTGTGGATGGTTCATTTTCAGACCCACCAATTCCATTGCACATGGCTTGCCATAGGCAGCCACCCATCCACTGATTCAGTTTCATTTTCAGACCCTCCAATTCCATTGCACATGGCTTGCCATAGGCAGCCACCCATCCACTGATTCAGTTGTCTTCTTGTTACATTGCGTGCTTGTTCTTTCTTTTCCTGAATTTTACTCAAAGTATGACTCAAGCATGACACTTTCTGCCTCATGCTTAACGGAATATTGCCTTGATCTTTCCTCGTAACGTTTGAGGCAGTACTTCTGTTTCCTGGACATTATACGGCTCAATGGCAACTGGGTTGTCGGTTATATTGATATGTGACTGCGGCTGTTTTCAGTGCCACACAACAGATCCACTTGAAGCAAATAAGAGAAAACAGATCCCAGAATCCCATTAGTATTATGCAATAATGCGTTATTTGTTAGTACGCATGGGGAGCTTTATTACGTACCCGGATCTACATGAAATAAATTTAGAAAAATCAAATTATTTCTAAATTCAAATAATTAATTATTTTATTTAAAAGTTCAATCGCTTTCATAATTTATTACAGAGATAGATCATAATGTTTATATCATATAAAACACTTGTTTATTGTGAATTTAGGTCCAAAATTTAAGTCAAATCATACATTTACCGTGCTTAAAAATAATCTTAATGTAATATTATTCTCATATATTCAACTTAAAATTTTAAATTCTTATCAAGATTATGCCAATTTAAATTAAATATAATAAAAATAAAGAGAAATAGTCTAGCTACATAATCTCGTTTTTTTTTCAATCATTATATATGTTTGTATGTGTAGATAATATTACATTAATTAATTTTACATCATTATAATTTTGGTTTCTTTATTCTCAACCTTTGGTTAAAGACATTAAGGTAATGTTTTCTTCAATGTAATTAATTGTAGGTGTAATGTAATTATCATAACATACTGTAGTACCATGTTTCAAAGATTACGTGTTTCAAAATTTGCCTTTTACCCGTATAATTATCACTAGATAACTTCTTTCATATAACATTTATTTTATTGGATCTTCTATTCCGTTTAAACTTTAAATTTATTTTGAAATCAATTAAAATTTATCAAATGCAATAAATATAAATACTTTTATTAATTAAAGACACCAACTTTTGGGAAGGAACCATTCTTGTCCACGCCACTCTTTTAATCCCTTGTTTCAGCAATTTACATTATCTTTTTGTTTGTACTCCCTCCTATTCAAAATAAAATTCGTTTTAGAGGGATTTTAGTTATTCAAAATAAGAGTCGTTCGTGACTTTTCATGCATGTTTATGATTTTACTTTCAAAATTACCCTTTAATTTTTCTCAAATCTTAATTACACAGATTATATTTTCAAGACAACTAGCAAGTGATATGAGATGAAGATAAGGAGAGGAATAAAAAGCTTCAAACAGAAAACAATAATGACAACAATATGGAGACAAGAAATTGCCGCTTTCTTACTTTTATTGTAAACCAAGTCCTAAATTATACAAATTATAAAGTACAAATCAAAGTAATTACAATAGAATATTTAAATTGATGTCTTAATTAAAATATTTAATTTTTTAATTCTTAACTAATATTTTAGAGATATATAATATTTTAAGTATTTAAATATCAAAAAAAAATAGTGATGAACTTGCTAACTTAAGTTTGTGTGGTATAATTTATGTAATAATATCTTTTAGACTTCTTATTTAAAAATTATAATTATAAGAATATATACTAAACGTGTGTGAGAAATATTTTTTTGGAAAGGCACTTTTCTAAAAGGCTATGATTATGTAGAATCATTATGGAGATAATTTTTTCTTTTCATCAAGTATCTTTTCAAAACTATGTTTTGCAAATTAATTATCAAACACACATCAAACCTTTAATTTTTTTCATATTACATTAAAAAATAAGCACTATTTTTTAGTTTAGATTTAAAGTTTTGATGGGTGTTTGATAATTAATTTGCAAAACACAGTTTGCCAAAAGATCACCTTTTAACGATGATTTCTAGAATTGTTGCCATATCTCAAGCATTTGGCGACAATTCAGAGAAATCATCGCCAAATAGAAAGCCTTTCGCAATTATTTTTCGAAATTGTCACAAGAGACTTATCTTTTGGCGATGGTTTTGAATGTATAATAACAAATTAACTCTCTTATTTATAATTATGAATTCACTAACTTTGACTTGACCAATTTGTGACGGAACATTATATTAAGAAAATTAAATTTAATATTATTGACAATGATTCTAAGTGTAAAAATAAATTTACCTAGCAAAAATGTCAAATCATTTAAATAATTTATGAAACTATAAACTCATAATTAATTAATATTACATAGATTTATACTTTTTATTTTCTCTTTTAAATTATATGATTTAAAAAATTTATATGATGTCACAAAATTTTCAAATAGTTTTAACATGAAGTTTGTAATATAATGATATATGATTCTTACAGAAAAAAATAAATAATGATATATAGTAAGTAATATAATATAATGATTGATGGTAAGTAATGCAAGATTTTAATTAGAACTTTAACAATTCTTAAGGACAAAAAAAAATTTCACGCCTATCTTTGGATTCCTAAGAAGGCTCTTTGCACGATCAAAGACATCAATTGAAACAGACAAAGATCTTCCCCCAATTGTTGGTTTGTTGACATCCTTTTCTAACAACTTCTTGGCTTTAACTAAACTAACAGAAGATACGGTGAACGTTTTTCTAAATGCAATATGGATCACTGAATTAGATGAAGTACACATATCATGAGTGTCACCTAAGGAACAATTAGTATAGAACAATGACGTTAATTTTTTTCACAAACTTTTGAAAAATTAAATCCTAGAAACTTAAAAAGTTAAATCAAACGGTATAAGGAACCTAAATTCAAACACATGCATATCTAATTGAATGACTCCATCATCGTCGCAATGAATAAACATAGTTTTTGTAATTGACGACTGTTCTAAAACAACTAATTTCCCTAATCTTGTACGAATCATCTAGACATCGCCACGACCTCCATTTTCATGTACTATAAAACTTGAAGAAGAAGATCAGCCATTGAAGGCAAGTGGTGATTAGACTTTGATGAGTAGATTTGTTGTTCATCGACTTGTTCTTCAGAAGGGAGAATTCTGCCAGATATCTCTTATCAAAGCTCATTTTCACCATTGGAAACTATCTGTCACATAGACATTTCACGATGAATTTATGTTAACATTTTTATTTTGAAAAGTAAATAGAAACAAAATCAAGTCATATATATAATCAATATAGAAACAAAGTGTAGAATTTAAAAAGGAAATGAAAAATTATATGAAGATATATGCAATTAACAAAATATTCACAAAAGAAGCAAAGATCATCGGAACTTAATTTTTTACGCGGCCAGAAATCCCTGCATAAACACATTTTTTGTTTGCCACTCACCCTTAAAGATAAATAAAACCCACAGCACATGCCACATAATAATAAGTGATCTGATAGCTTTATTAATAGAGGACTTCTTATTTGAATGTTACAACATTCTAGTAATGTTAATTTTATGATATATTAATTGAGACAACTTTATATGATAATGCTGAGAACGTTAACTGTGTATGTACTATGCTTAGGGGATGCAGAATTAAGTGTACTATCCTCTAAAACCATTATTATGATAAAAAAAAGTTGGATCCTCTGAGCCCCTCATCAGATATGAAGAGAGCTACTATTGTGGAATTCAAAATAAAAGGAAGTACAAAAACAAGAAGGTCGACCCTAGCTTATCAATAAGATGTAGAAATCACACAAAAAATGCATGCAAAAATCCAAGCAGATGAACAGATCAACTTTAGAGTAGTTAAGCACCTATGATCTCTAACTACTAACTGGAAATCTGGATTAAGCAAGAAGGCACTGACTTTGTACAAAAGAATCAAGTAATTTCATACCTGAATGTTAGCTTTCACCTGGGATGGGAGTGATATATGACTCCTCCAAGAGAAAGCTAATGACGTTATTCCAAAACAATGACCAAAAGTAAAAAGAAGAAGAAAAGGTAAGCAGCAAGATAGAGGAACCCATACCTAGCAACTCGACCAGTTCAGAGAAGAAGTGTAACACCCCACTCCCGCGTGACCTCGAACCCGACATCGTTGGTGATATCCGAGTTCGTGCCCCGCGAGGGTGGCGTACTACATCAGTCAGTCAGACGATACTCAGTAAAAGTATTTATTTTTTTAAAACATTTATTCGCGCGGAAAACAGTAGACAATTTGAGCCCACGGTAAAAGGAAGCATTTTCAGTTATTACATACAGTCAACAAT
>JAOSBL010000001.1:5448980-5460686 GCA_027568915.1 Erythroxylum roraimae | reverse complement strand
ACATCATCACCAGACAACTGCAAAGGAGGGCACAGATTGAAGTCGGGAGATACTGCTGAAACTCGCGCCACCACCAGCTACCTTGATTATCCAGGAGAGAAGCGACCGTAGCTAAACGAAGGCTGTCCGGGATCGGAGCACTGGCTACGTGGATAAGAGGCCCCCAGCCTTCCAACCAAAAAAGAATACGCCGCCCATTACCCCTTTGCCAAAAGAGGCCCTATCGAACAATGGACCAGGTAGCCGAGATACCTCTCCAAATACTGGAAGCCCCGTGCCGGGATATCCGGAGGGGGACCGTTGTAGTATCAAGACGATATTTGGCTCGAAGGATCTGGACCCAAAGGGCGTCAGGCTTAGTGAGGAGGGCCTAGCTTAACTTAGCGAGAGTCGCGTTGTTGGTAGCCCGAATACGTTTGATCCCCAGGCCTCCAACGGCTTTAGGAGTACACACGGACGCCCACTTGACCAGATGCATCTTGCGGCGATCCGCAGTAGACCCCCAGATAAAGTTACGCATAAGTTGCTCCAGGTCATCACACAACTGACGGGGAAGCCGGACCGTCTGCATCGTGAAAATAGGCAAGGCTGAAATGACCAACTGGGTTAGCGTGACCCGTCCAGCAAGGGACAACATCTTGGCTCGCCAACCGGCCAACTTCGACTGGGCTGTATCAAGAATATGCTGATAAGTACGACGAGTAACCCTCTCATGGATCAGAGGAACCCCCAGATACCGGCCCAAATTATTCGTACGAGTCACCTGAAGCCCTTGACTCAGTCACTGCGCAGTTTCTGGGGAAACATTCCGCGAGAAAAATATCCGGGTTTTGGCTCGGTTCACTTGCTGACCAGATGCTAGGCAGAAGGTCTCCAGGGTACGAGCAATGACTTGCATCTGGGAGTTCGTTGCTTCCGCAAAAAGCATGAGGTCATCAGCAAAAAAAGGTGGGAGATAGGGGGCCCGTACGGCTGAGCTTAATCGGCTTCCACTCCCCACAGTCCACCCCTCGAGAAATAAGGTGACCCAGACGCTCCATACAAAGAACAAAAAAATAGGGCGAGAGAGGGTCGCTTTGCCGGAGGCCCCTCGAGGGCCTGAAAGGCTCAAAGACCGTCCCTTGCCAGGCCACCTACATCGAAATATTAGTGACGCACTGCATGATGACCCAGATTAAATTCGCAGGAAGACCAATCTCAAGAAGGGTCTCCTGTATAAAAGGCCAGCGAAGACGATCATAGGCTTTCTCCAGGTCCACCTTTAAGGCTAGAAATTCAGTAGAGCCTGTCCGTTTGCGCATCGAATGTATAACCTCCTGGGCTATAATAATATTGTCAGTGATATGTCTGCCAAGAATAAAACTATACTGGTTAGCCGCCGTGATGTGATCCATTTGGTTTTTCAACCGATTCACCACCACTTTCGAGATAATCTTGATTGGCATCATTGTTTATGCATTTCAAAGAAGTTTTCTTGGGCTAAGGACCGCTAAAGTTTGACCATGCATGGTAAAAGAAAAAAACACAATTTGCGGGCTTTAAAATATTTCACAAAATATTATAAAATATAATTTGCGACGATTTAAAAAATGTTATAAAAAATATTACGAGATGTGGTATAGATAAAAGTTTCTATTACGTTTTTTTATAAAACATCACAAAAAATACAAACATTTCGTGACTTTTAAAAAATATTACTAAAAGATTAATCTTGGAGAATTAGTCCTCGTAATCAAACGAGTTAGAGTTTAATAAATACACCGGTAACTGAAGAACTACAGCTTTGACAAGCAAACTGGAATAACTAAAGTGGTGTACGGTTGGGGAATTTTTAATAGTATTTTATTCCCATAATCAGAGGAGTAACAGTGAAGAGTTTAGTATTGATTTAGGTATTTGAGTTTTGAGGGGATTTGTTTCCTCCATGGTTTTAAAAATTGGATCGAATCGGTCGGTTTGACCGGTTTGATTGGTGACCGGTCGACTATCCGGTCCGGTTTAACCATAAAAATTGGTATGCAATTGAACCAGTCAAAACCGGTCAATTGATCGGTCGGACCGGTCCGGTCCGACCACTGGTTCAATTAATTTTTTTTATTTTTTTGTATTTTTTTAAATATTTTAAATATTATTTATAATTAAATATAATTATTGCATAATTATGATGTCACACCGGTTCGACCTGTGGTTGAACCGGTCTAACCGGTGACCAGTAAGACCTCTGGTTCGATGACCGGTCCAGGTTTCAGAACACTGATTTTCTCGGAACAACAATTAAAGTGGTAAATGGGTGATAAGGAAAAAAAGACTTCTGAATATAGCTTTAGTGAATTAGGCTTGGCAATGAAGATTTTTAGAGAGTAAGGAAAAATTCATCATCTCTCCTTTGATCATTCCCCTGTTGAAATACACGAATTAAACTAAAAACGTTTGGAAAAAAATCCTTTTTAGGTTTAACAATTATCTAATCAAGTTTGAAGGTTTTATAGAAGCAGATAAAAAGGGTATAGAGCAGAACAACCAAGATTTTGAAGCTTCCAAATAAGGAAGGAAACTTAATGTTGCAAAGGAAAAGTTGAAGAAACTCTATCAAAATAGAAATTGCAACACCAACATAACAATTCAAATTTTGAGAAGAAGCCTTAATCCAAATTAAAAAAGAAGCAGTCTTAGATCCTAAGCATGGGTTGAAGAAAGCTTTTAAAAAAGGGTCATAAGAGTTTCCTTACTAATTCCATCTTGATGTAAATAATTTTCACTGACCAATACATATTCGTCTTTAGAAACATTTAACCACAAAATAGAAGCAAAAATAATAAAAACTTGTGACAAATTGCTTTATTGCCGCCTTTACATTTTTGCTACTTATCACGCTCGTACTCAGATAATTTTTTGCGACGATTGTGTAATAACGTCACGTATAGTATTTTGCTATCGGGCTTTTGCAACGATCTCAATCACAATTTCTAATCGTCACTAAATAGATTTAGCAATGTTTTTTTTTTAACTTTTAGCAACGAAATTTTTCATCGCTAAAAGCCTGTTGTGTTGTAATGTGTTCAAGCTTTCAATAACCATTACTCACTATTTAAAAACAATTGAAGACCATTATGGAGGTATAACTTAGAAGTATACGGAGATTAAAATAGGGTGCATCATTCCTTTCAAAGTTCCTTAGAGGAAAGACTAACTCTCACTTATCTATGTAAGTACATAAATCATTCTTCAGTCACATGATTGGAAGAGAACAAAGCGACGCTTTCACCATGCCTTTGAACTCAAATGACTTGGAAATTGAACCCTAACAAAGCCCCTGTTCCAAATAGTTCAAGTAATTTATTTCTTCCAAAAGTCATTGCACCTAACAAAGGAGTAAGTCATAAAGTGCGTATTGGAATTCTTCACCAATGAGAAAATGTTAAAGGAATTGAATAGGAATTTCATCACTTTGGTACCTAAAATATTAAATCTCTTCCTAGTCTAGGTAGTTTAAATAGTTTTTTTCCCCAAGTAACATTATGATTTCCCTATATTTATTCACACTTTGTACAGAGGTATTGAACAGGCTAATAGATCATAATAAAAAGAGTAACACTAGATTATCCTTTCACTATAAATGTGAAGAATTGAACAAAGTGAGCCTATCATATGTAGATGACTTATTATTTTTGTGTGTGGAGCTGATACGTATTCAATCATGTTTCTAATGAACTCACTTCATGTTTTCAAAACATTATCAGAACTAACAATTAACATGAAAAAGAGCTATATAATCTTATCAGTAAGCTTGAGAAACCAAACTTAATGGTTTAGCTCCATCTTTGGTTTGAGTCTTAAGGAACGTCTATATATATATATATATATCTTTTCCATTAAAACTACTTGTTATTTTGATAAAGTTTATAATTTTCACATATGGGGAAGCATTTTAGGTTAAATCGATCCATGTACACTTCTTAAGAGAGGTAAATTTTCTAAAGAAAAAAATAAAGAACTTACTCCTCTTGGTCAATTGTGCAACTCTTTAAAATAAAGAACAACTAATGCAGTGATGAATACTAAAATGAGTCCTACTCGATATGCTTTTGGTTTGACAATTAGAAATTTTTTTTAGACTCCTCTATCAAGTCCCTACATTATTAAGTATGAGACATATGTTTCAAGGTAACACTATGATTATATAAATCATTCAAGAGAGGGAATGATGCTGCAATATAAGAGGCATATGCTTGGTAATGGGAAATCTCCTAAATCATATACCAAACCCAAATACAAAGGACATAATTATTTGGCTCCTACACTCTTCCAAATGTTTCATAAATAATACTTGTCGGAATGTCTTTAGAATACCTTTGCAAAAAGTTCTTTAGCTCACATTGTTATATTATAAGCAGGCTTTCTATGACATCCTTTGTACAGTGGTTAACCATTAAAAACAAACTTAAAGCTAAGGATAAATTTAAAAGAGGGTAATGATCAACAATCTTAATCCAAATTGTAGCCTTTATGACCTACAGATAGAAAGTATTAAACATTTATTCTTCAAATGTCATTTTACTAACATAATTTGGAGGAAAATTCAATAACCCTACAATAAATACTTTTTGCAAGATAATTGGAATGAGATTGTGAAATGGGTTTCCAAACCACACAAAATAAACAAAGATAACCAAAAGATTTTTAAATTTATTTTGGTTGCATAATTTATGCAATTTGGAGGAGGGGAATGCTCGAATTTTCAAGCAACTTAAAATGGAGAAGCAAACATGGAGAGGGAACACCATTAGGTAAATTAGAGAAATCATAACGTTAAGTGCCTCTACGATCAATCTCAACCTAGAAATGGCTAGCAAATGGAATGTTCCTCAATCTCAATCTCATCTAGGAACTTGTATCTTAAAGATAAAGATTTGAAAGCAACATAAAATGTGATCAACTCCTAGTTTAAAACAAGAGTGGAGGACCATGGAAGGAGACACCAAAGAAGACACCTCGACCAAAGGAATCACAAATCATCATTAAGTTAGGAACTGATGTAGTGATTTCATGATGAGGAGTCTCGTGCAGGTATGGAATCTAATGACTCTCCGACCAACCAATTCCTTTTGCTTATTGCTCACAAGAATGTTGGTATTACCAACAAAAACAGGAATTACCTTATGTTAAACTCGTAGACATAACAACTTTAAGTTAGTTTCCCTTGTATTGTTGTAATTAGCATTCCATGTAGCTAGATTGTCACTGTGGTTTAGGGCCAACTATTTTACCATCTTTGGGGATTTTTATATTAGTCCACTTCAATTTCAAAATTTTTTTTAATTAAGATAGAATTATTTTTAATTAGATTAGAATTTCTTGTTAAATTTTGAAAAGAAAGTTTTTCTAAATTATAATAAGTAAGAAGAGTAATTATTGAATATTATTTTTAGTGAAATTTTATTAATGATTCAAAATAATTAAAAAATGGTTTTCAAATCGAATTTGAAAATAAATCAAATCAAATTTTGTTTGTAAAGGAATTTAATTTTTTCAAAATGTTAAAAATATTATTTTATATTATGAAAATTATATCCATAACTAGAACCAAAATTCTTGATATTTTATGCATATACATAATATGCACATTTTTATATATTTGATATTTTATACGTGCATATTGGATTACAAGTTTAAATGTATGACATTTTACATGTAATTTATTAAGTACATATTTAATTTTACATGTTTAAATTAAGTACATGTTTAGAACATGACTGTTACCTTTTATTGTTATAAAAATAAATTAGTTTGTTTATTAGTAGGCTTCTTAAGTAAACTTAAGGTTGTTTTAACCTGAATCATCATCATCATACCCAGTCTGAAGTTCCGCAATAAAGCAGAGTTTGAGGAGGACTAATAGTACGCAGCCTTATCCCTACATAGTAGAGAGACTGTTTCCGGTAGACCCACATGTAAATGTGATAATAAAAGAATGATGCAGGTTAAAGAGTAAAAAATAAAAAATAAATAAAAATTTAAAATAATTTTTGAATTAAAAAAGAATTAAAACTTTTTTAAAAATAATAGCTTAAAAAAATTACATATCTTCATTAGGAGATGCAAATCTAGACAACAAAGTTTTAAGAAATTTATAAGACAAATATACCTTATATGTTGCAAAGTTCTGCTTATACCTGATGCGGTGCAAAGTTCTGCTCGCCATTTATCTGAGTTGTGTGCGCTAATCTTGCGCAGGGCCATCCTTGGAATCGAAACTTTGGATAGCTAGCAGTTGAAAAAGCACCACATAGCTTGGCTAACCTACCTCTCTTTATCCAAGCAATACCAAAATCTTTTTAAGCGCTTTAACTTCAACAACGGTTTTGGTGTCGAGTATCAACCAAAATACCTTTATGGGAATTAAGCTCCAAGAAGAATAGCAGAAGATTTATATACAAACCGTTAAAGGACCAAGTGATAACATGAGAGGAATGCTTCCATCATCATATTTTCCAACCAAATATTTTATTATGTCATCTGATTCATACATTGCAGCTCCAGTATTTGAATCCATCAGTATTTGGATCCACTATGTAAAGGCACAAACTTTATACTATTAAGTTAACAAACAATCAGCAACATGCAACACAAAGAAACACCTTTAGAATCAAACCAGTAAGACATGGTAGATCTCAACCTTAATGGTAACACTATAAAACCAGATCTGCCACTGAAAACAAAATAGCAATGTAAACAAAAGCATAAGCAAACCAAATCTAAGAGATAATAGCGACAAACTGAAACCCTCCAATTAAATAGCGACAAAACCCAGTATCCTTTACCTCAAGCTCCAACACATCAATCTCCAAACAACTAAAACAGATCTAAATCAAAACCAACATCAACAAAAGTAAAGCAAGCTTCTTGGAATGTGTACGCAACAAAGGAAAAGATGGGTTATCAAAAAGGAACCTCCTTTATGCTAAAACACAATCAAAAGGTTATTTGAACGAACTTTCCTCTTTTCTTCACACAGAAAACAGAATATCTATGATCTAAAAACACAAACAAAGACAATCACACTTACCATAACCAAAAAAGCCCCAAGGCAGAGACAAAATATCATTTTATTAAAACAAATAAAAACTTCGTTGACATCAAAATTAAAATTCAACATTCAGAGTAACTCCCCACAGCTCCTTTGGTCCTTGACCTCGGCAACGGCTCCTTCCTTTCTCCAATCAACGAAATCTGGTAAAGACTCTCCAACACGTGGCGCGTATTTGCTGGTTATGTTAGACAACCTCTTCTTACTTTTGCATCGGGCACCCAGGAACACAGCTCGGTACTCTTCATTAGTGATGTCAGCAAACCGGTTCAACCCCACCCTGTAAGTATGGTTCTCGAAATTATGCTCATCGATGAATCTAAGGTTGTCCTAAAAAATCTGAAACCTCCTCTCCTTTTCCCCCAAACCGTTGTATGCTTTCCCATGCATGGCTAGCCACTCCTCGTAGATCACCATAACCTCTTCATCAGTCTTCGAGCTCGACTTTGTACCATGTTGTTGGTCGTATGATGTGATGGTCATGTCCAAAGCCAACGATAACTTGTACAGAAACTGAGGACAGAGACTTGGGGTTTGAAAAGAAGACCAAGCCAAAGACTGAAGATGGCTTGGTTTGTTGCAAATCATCGCATTCCCCATCATACCCGCCTTCGCTCTCCGACGTTGCTCTTCCCACTGTGAAGCACAGGATAGCAATGGAGACAACATTGTCCGGAGGAGTCGCGTTTCTATCTCCAAGTGTAAACACCACCAAAGCTCTGACACCTTAAAACGCTAAATTTTATAATAATGGTACTACGTAACTAAATTTGTATAAATTGGATGAGTAAATTCATAGTGATACAAATTTAGAGATAAGGTTAACAATATCATATGAGATAACTTTGATAGGAGTTATCCCTAATAGATCTAAAATAACATATGAGGTGTGATTGATAAAGTTATTATCTACCTAATTTAAGTTTAACTAATTTAATGGTAAAAATCAAGGTCAACTAATTTTGGATGGTATCTTAGTCCACTAGAGAGATTAGAGTAATTTTTTATAATAGTAATAAGGGCTATTATTTCGAATAAAATACTAGGAGTAACCAAATATATAATTAACCCCTAATCTTGTTTGGTTGCTATGACATAAACTTATTACTTGTTTATATATATGTATGTATGCATGTATGTATATATGTATTTATTTATTTATTTTGAGTAGAAACTAAATTTTTTTAGTATAGTTAATACTACATTTTAATGAACAAAATTTTCTTAATCATATGTTAGGTCTAAAAAGAGTTTTCAAAGTTAGAAAATGTGTAATATGTCCATTATGCAACCTTGCTGTTAACCCCTATTAAGAATTTGGTGACAAAGTTTTAGAAATATGTCAATACTATATAAATGACAAGAATTAATGACATTTTGATTTGAAGAAAAACTTATAAACTTTAAAGGCAACATTATAAGATAGATGTGAACTTTATAATAGCATATTGTATTTAGTTATATAAAGTAGAGCTGACAGGTATAGTACTTTGATGGAATTATTTCACTCAATTTAGCCTACTAAAAACATAAAGAAGAACTATAATAAAAGGCATTTGCTATAGTATGAAACTCTTAGAATATCTTTTGGTTACCTCCCTTTGTCAACCACTCACATGTCTTGCATTTTGTAGAAAAAAAGGAACAAAGAAAAAATGAAAAAATTCTTTATGTCTTTCTGTATGTGTTCAATGTTATGTACATCCATCTATTCATACACTTTAGGTGACTCCAACTAAAGAAACAAATCAACTAAATAATTACATAGTATTAATGTACATGTTTCTAGGAGAAAATGAAGGACAAATATATATTGATGTTTGACTTCTAAAGATTACGTTAATATCCCCTCTCAAATTCGAGGTGGTAGTGAAGATAATAGCTTGATTTTGGAGACTAGCTTAACAATATGAGCAATATCTAAACTAGTGATAGTAAGAAGGTATATAAGACTAGTTGTTGATAAAGTTTACCATCACTCAAAGGAGTTCTATCAGTGGTAGAGATGTGATCATTATAATCCAGTAGAGTGCTAGTAATCTTAATGTTAGTAAGACCAACACAAGAGATAAGATTAGTAGCCCACTCAACTTGAGATAAGTAGTAGCTAAATCATTAGAAGATATTTCAAGACCTAAAAAATAGCTCAGGGGGCCTAAATCATTCATGTCAAATTATTGACGAAGACAAGATTTGAGAGTAGCAATCCCCTGAGTGTTATCATCAATTATTATCATGTCATCAACATATAGAAAGAGAAGAGTGCACTATTGATATATTTTTCAAATAAATAAAGCATGATCATAAAAGCTAGATGTAAAGCCAAGAAGGTTTATAATCTAACTAAATTTAGTAAACCATGCTCAGGGAGCCTATTTAAGACAATACAAGGCTTTACGAAGACAAAAAACTTTCTTAGGTGGATGAGCTTACCCAGATGGAGGTTGCATATGTACATCTTCATGCAGATCACCATTAAGAAAGGCATTCTTGACATCCATATGGAATATTTCTCAATGCTTACTGACTACTACTATAATAAGACCGCAGAATGAAGTCAGGCGAGCGAATGGAGGAAAAAGTCTCCTCGTAGTCAATTCCATATGCTTGAATAATCCATTTTGCAACCAACAGTGTTTTTTATCTTTCGACTAATCCATCAACCCTAGTCTTGATTTTATAGACCCATTTACAACTAATAACAAACTTATCTGGAAGTAGGTCACCTATTTCCTATAGAGAGACAATAGTGGAATTAACATGGAAGTCTTTAAGACAAATAGATGGTTGACTTACTCGAGAGGATCAACGAGGGGTTATTGGGACTTGATAGATTCTGGTGAATGAATAGAAGAGGAAAAGCTATTTGGTGAAATTGGGGGATTTGCAGTAGGAGAAGATACAATCGAATGAGGTATTGATTGCTTTGAGCTAATAGAGCTATAAAATAGGCCTGGAGAGGAAATATCAGGAATCAAAGATACGGTAGGTTCAAAAAAATTGTATAAGGTTTCATTGAATTGAAATTTTGATATTGTGAAATTCATCTTATGTTCACAAAAAGTGAACTGTTGAGAGATTTAAGGACTTTGAGATAGTGGATTTCAGCATTTATATCCTTTATGCTCTATATCATAACCTAGAAAACAACATAAACATGCTCTGGGTTTGAGTTTAGTGTGCGTATGAGGTTCTATTAACAAAGCATTACATCCCAAAAACTTTAAGAGAATGATAGTTAAGAGCACGATTAAATAAGCAGTTATAGGGAGAGATAGTACCTATGATAGAATAGGGAATGTGATCAATAGTATATACAACAGTAAAGGTTGCTTCTCCCCAAAGGGTTTCAGGACAAGAAGATGATATAAAAAAGGGTCAAACAGTGTAAAGAATATGTTTATGTTTGTGTTCGGCCTGACCATTTTGTTGAGACGTGTTTAGATAAGATCTTTGAATGATGGTCCCTTGTTGATTAAGGAAATTGATGAATTTTGTATATTTGTATTCCATGACATTATCAGTCCAAAATAATTTAATCTTGCAACAGAACTGAATGTGAATCATATCAATAAAATGAGAGTAAATGGATAATAGTTCAGATTTATGTCATATTAAATAAATCAATGTATAGTGAGAAAAATCATCAACAACGATCGCATAATATTTCATGTTACCCATAGTTTCATAAGGTCCAAGATCTCAAATATCAAAATGAATTAGATCAAAAGGTGTTAAAGAGATAGAATCATTAAAAGAAAAAGGTAAAGTATGACTTTTAGATAGTTGATAAGGGATATAATCAAAATGTTCAGTCTTAACATGACCTAGAGTACCGTTAGAGATTAAAGATCCTAATCTGGAGGTAGAAAGATGACTTAAGTAAGAGTTCTATGTATCAAAAGTGATAGAACCAGCAAAAAGCTTTGAAGGAAGATTTAGTAAAGTAAGCTCAAACAGTCATCTAACCTTACACCCTTTCTCAAGGATCTTGTTCATCTCCGGATCTTGCACAATGCAAAAGGATAAGTTAACACCAAGTTCACATAATTGTTCAATAGAAATAAGATTTAATGAAAGCTTAGGAACAAGAAAGGTTTTACTTAAATGTAATTTGCATATGTGAATAGTACCTATATGGATCTATATGTGTACATGCATAGTAAAATTATTAGTAGCATGAAAAATGTGTGAAATTGATGGTATTGTTAAAGATTCAAGAATGAAAGAATTAGAGGTCATATGATTGCAATAGGTAGAATCGAGACACTAGGAATTTCAGGTACTTAATGTGACAAATAAGATAATGGATGAGACTTTACCAAAATTTGGTTGAAGTTGTTGAAGAAGGGCGTGGAGGTCCTTTAAAGAGAATTTAGGAAAGGTGCTTATATTGGCCCCACAGTGGTAACAGTAGTGGAAGCAGGTTAAAGAGACTTGGAAGAATTACCTCGTCTAAAGTTCTATTTAGGTCATTTTCTACATTCAAAGATGTGATGTCCGACTTTTTGCAGTAGCTGCAAGATCCTTTATAGAACTTCTTTGTAACACCCCACTCCCGAGTGACCCGAACCCGATATCGTTGGTGATATCCGAGTCCGTGCCCCGCGAGGGTGGCG
>JAOSBL010000001.1:5422494-5441696 GCA_027568915.1 Erythroxylum roraimae | reverse complement strand
AATATATTTATGGTTATTGTGTAAATGGGCATTTTGCCTATGTGTGTGTATATGCTAGAATTGCTAAATTGTGAATTTCTATGATGTGTTTTATGCCATGCCTTGAAAGATGTATGACATTTTGATATAATTGAATTGTGACTTTGATCATGTTATGCCTTGAAATATGTGACGACATTTTATATAAATGAAAAGAAAGGAAAGAACATGAAAAGTATGATGAAATGATTCGAGCATTTGATAAAATAATTTTGAGCATGATTATGTGCTTCTGTTTGGGCGAGAGTGGAACCAATCTGTTCATCACGTGCACGTTGACAAGAGCCTTCTCCCGGCTGCCCACTTGTGGCATATGAGCTCTAAAAATGGACTCATTCTGTTCATGGTGCAAACTTTGATTTCTCCATTATGTTTCAATAAAACCCTCAAGCCATTTGTTTGTGCATTACATCATTGAAATGTCAAGTATGATGCATATTTGAGTGTTATGTTTTAATGCATGAATCTTCATGATATGTTCTATGTAATGACTTTTGAACTATGAATTTTTTGAGCTAGAATTTTGAATAATCGAATTGCTAAATTACATGAGATATTATATATATATATGTATGTATATGTATATGTATATGTATATGTATATGTATATGTATATATATATATATATATATATATACATATATGTACATATGTATGTATGTATGTATGTATGTATATATATACTTTGATGTATGTATAAATATTTGCTGAAATTGTATGGCTCGTTGCCGACGGCTATAAATATATATGCCACTGAGCTTCGCAGCTCACCCCATTACTTTCCACTCCGCAGGTGAAAAAAAAGCAGAACAGCATTGATTCTTGCAAAGTTTGACAAACACCAAGAATAGAGACTTTTGAAATTAAGTTAGTTCAGAAACTTTTGGTATTTAGAAATCATATTAAGCATAAGCATTCAAATGTATTTTGTATTTTATATCTTGTAATAAGCCAAAGGGGGCGGTTTTTTTGAAATGTAAAGATATTATGAAAACAAACATTTTGTTCTGTAATTGGCCCAAGTGATTACTGAAACTCTGATGTATTCAATAAGGTTTACATCTTTTGTAACTGAAATTGTTTTGAATAAATCGGGTCGATTTGATTATTGATTTTTCGTATATATGTTAATTGTTTAAGAAAATTTGCAATAAGATTCGACCATTTACTGGCTCCAAATGTTAGGCTCCGGAAGTGGGGTCCAACACTTGTTGTGTTAAAAAAAATTTTTGACATAGACAGGAGTAATTTTTTGTATAACTTGTATTCCTAATCTTATAACCATGTTTGGATTAATCAACCTAACTTTATTTATGGATGGGATAATCAACATAATTACTTCTTTGATAGTATACGGGCACACAATAATTCCTGTATGAATAAGAAGCTTCTTATCACAACTTAGTTACATCTCTGGACGACTATATCAAGACCTGTAATGCTAACAATCTTCAATTTCAACAAGGTAAGCATCAACTTCAAGAGAGTATGCAACAATTTTGACATAATACTCTGCAATTCCAGTAGGATGAAAGGCAATGCTAGCAAGATATAAGGTCTAACGTCCGAGATGTGGAGAGCCAATAAGATTCAAGTACATATCTGGAAGAATTAATTAGTATTATGAATGCTAATACTTTGCAATTTCAATAGGGTGTACAACAATAGTTGTAACAGTTCCAAGAGGATATGATGCAAATTCAGCATAATATGAGGAAATTCCACCAGGATACAATGTCTAGACTCCATAACATGGCAAGCCAAATGGTTGAAATGGCAAAGAGGATCGAACGCCTAGAATCATAAATTGAAGAGGAGCAACCATATCAACCTGAGGTGTACCCAACGGAAGTTAGTGCGAAAATCTTACAAAGTGATGGAAAGCTTGAGAATCTTAAGTGTAATACTCAAGGAATTGTTTGTGTCGAAGAAGTGGAGGAAGAGCTCGAAGTAGAAAAGGATACATCTTTTAGCTCTGTGGTAAATAGTGAGTTCTAATTTTTTGTTAGATTGACTATTTACCTTTTCGTAGCATGTTAAAGAAATTAAACGAGGAGGAATAATGTGAAGAGACATTCGAGATATTAAAATAGTACAGGGACTCAGTAAAGATTGAGAATTTGGGGGTAGGGCATATGCATAATATGAAGGATTATCAACCAAGGCCCTATCCTGAACTAGCTCACGTGGAGATAGCTCAAACTGTGATAGCTAAAGACCATAATTTTTTCATGTGAGGAAAACATAGAGTCGAGCCAGCAACCCTCAACAAAGGCGTTTCTTGGAAGGCAACCCAAGAGAAGTAAAATTCTTTTCCTTTACTTTTTCACACTAGTTAAATATGCATATGTGTTTCCATGTTGGTTTATCTCTTGCTTGTTTTAAGTTTTCAATCAAAATGAGAGAGAGAATAAACAAATAAATAAATATTCACTTGTTTTCTATTGCTTCTAGGACTATATAGTCATGAGTAGAGAATGAATTGAGAAGAGAATTTCATGGCAACTTGAGCATGTACTTTTACTTTTGTAATTGATTAATTTGCATTATCTTTAGAGGAGTAGTGACTAGCGGTAAACCAATCCAGTAAGATTTTGAGCCTTATTAGATGGATACATCCATATCAGTCTCATTGTCTTTGTTTATGTATGACCTTCATGGCATGTACATCCTAACTTTGCTTTGATTTTCTGTTCGAAACCACATTTGTATCACATTAATTAACATGGAAATGATTAAGTATTCTTTGTTTTTCTGAACTACATTAGTCAAATAGCGTAACCTATTGACATGATTTCTCTCTTGTTAAGGCCCTTGAGCTTTATTTACCTTTTCTTTATGTATTAACAACATTATATGCTTTAACCCTAACCAAATGTCCTTCCCAAGCCTTAAAGCTAATGGAACATTTGTTGATTATTGAGTTTGTGGATATACAAAAGTATAAGTGTGGGAGTGTACATATGTGTGGGTTGGTTATAATGTTGGGATGCTATTTTATGTCTTATCATTGAATTTCCCATGTTGATGTAGTTTCTTTTAATTTTCATAAGAGAAAAAAAGAAAAAACAAGAGAAAAGGAAAGGGAAAGAAGGAAAGAAAAGTTTAAATAAATGTAGATGTGTTGAAATTTATTTATGATTAATCTTTCCTCGTAAAGTTATATTGAATGGGTTACTTAAGTACGGTGAATATAAGGTAGATGTTGTCTTGGAAAGTTCACTCCTTATAGTTTCAACGTAGTGTTATCATCAATCTCTATGAGTGATCCCTTTTTATTCATTATGCTTCATATGGTTTGTGTGTGTTAGAGTTAATTTGAGTTGTGAAATATAATTGTTACATTCATCATACTGACGGTACCCAGTTTTGTATGAATGTTAACTTGTGCACTCGATACCTCATTGAGTGTTACTTTTGTTTCATTAGCTTTAATGGCTTTCATGCTACTTTACCCAAATACATCTCACATTACCTTTACCCACATTACAACCTTGAAAAGTCATTTGATTCATGATTTTGTATGTGAACATTAACGGTGGGATATGAAATAATATGCAAAGTTGTAGAATGTCTTAATCATGAATGGTGTTAAGTGTACCTATGGATATATTTTAGTTAAACACATTTTTCAAGTCTACCATTAGATTACTCGATTTTTGAAGATGATGAATGTTGATTGATCATGAGTAGAAGCATTGAATGCTGAATTCTTGCTATGATTTTTTAAAGTCATTCATCTTTGCTTATGATTATGTATTCTTGGAAAATATGGGAATTGAGTAAATGTTTTGGGTCTATGTGCTTAATTTTAATGTTTTGCCCAAGGACGTCCAAAAGTTAAGTGTGGGAAAATTGACATGTGCTTAATTAATTGTATAATTATTCAATAACACTTAGCAATCAATGACATGAAATTGCTAAAGATACTCACTTTGACTCATATATGATTTTAGGTACGATTCGGAATTGAAGGAGCTAAAGTTGAAAACGCTATATTTGGGTCGTTTTTCATAGAATCACACTCACTTGTCTTCATGGAGTAAGAAGAAGAAAATTAGAGCAAGAAGAAGACAAGAAAAGCTCTTCAAGATAATGTTTGTTGGGCTAGAAGAAAATCTAGAAAATTCAGTGCAAAGGAAGAAGAAAATAGCAGCTCATAAGGAGGAGAAGAAGTGGAACCACAACAACTGGGAAGGAGCAAAACGTAACGCAGATGGGAAGCAAGGAAGACTAAAATGATAGTCGTAGATGAAGAAAATGCCAGTAGCTGGGAAGGAGCAAAACGCAGCACAGATGGGAAGCAAGGAAGACCAAAACGACAATAGTAGATGAAAATGCTAGCAACTAGGAAGGAGCAAAATGGCTATGCATGGTACTGCATGGTATCTCACTTGAGTGAGACACCACACACACTAGTTGTCCATTTTGTAAAACCCAGCTATATATTCGATACATGTGTGAGGGCCGACTGCCAAAAGGAGAATAAAGGTGGAGGTGTGTGACAGCTGCTAAGCGTTTAAGGTATAAAGCAAGGAGGACAAAACACAAGCAACATTTGTGATTCATGCAACAGCTGGAACAAACCATGAAATGCATACGTTGGGCCTAAACATGAACGCAAACATTAGGGCAAAAACGAAGAAGTAGCTGGAGAAGAATCGAGAGAGTGAGAGGGAAACCTCACCAAACTTTAGAACCCTAGTGTTTTCAATATAAGAGAAAGACATGTGACGGTGAGGCTTTTGATGAAAGAATAAAATGTCTTCGTTTGGGAGTTGAACCAAAGGTGCTCTTGGGAGAACACGAAGAGGGCTATGGAAGCTCTCAATTGTGAGAGACCCATAGAGGGGTAGCTTTTTTAACACCGGTTCAACGGAGATATCAACGCCGACAACCTGATTAAGTGTATTTCTCTTTGTATTTATTGTTTTCTCTCTCTCTTTAGATATTGATTATGTTATCCAATGTGTATGGATTTGGGTATTATGAAAAGATAATTTTAATGCGTTTATTGGATCGTTTTATTATAAACCCATTGCTAGAATATTTAATGAAATCCTTAATTGTTATGTTGAAATTCATTTGTCGCGATTAATGGTTCATAATCATTAGGGAACACATAACCTAAGTTAAATGACACATCGTATGTAGTTGTTGCCTTGATTAATCGATTTTTCTAAATTGTAATGATACTACCCATTGAATCTAAAGATCGTATCCTAGGTTATTTGGTAGTTTGGTTTAATTAACGATTATATCTTTATTAAACAATACTTAATGGAAAATCAGGTTAATTATTAACCCACGATTAATAGTTTCTAGGAGAAGTTTGAAAACACAAATTATTGAAATATGTTTAATTAAGGTGTAGGCTGAGATTGAACCAAAGAATCAAGTCCCTACTGAATTTCCCACTTTCATCATTTTTTACATGTTTTCTTTAAATTGCTTTTGTTAGTTATTTTAGCTTTATTTTACTTTCTTATTTTTAAGACCAATAACTCCCAAAAACCTAAACAGTAATTAATTTCATTTCAACAACTTTACACACACTCTCTATGGGATCAACCTAGACTCACTACTGCTATAGTAACAGTTTAGCTTATTTTGTCTAGTGTTACGATGCGCTACCATTTGTTAGTTGCACTAACCCCTTTGCACAATAATCTTACTTAGGTTCATTAAAGCAAGATTCAGCCTTTCCTTGTGATCGTTGACCAACCTACTTGTTCTCGAACGCCTCACAACTATCACAATATTTCACTCTTACACCCTTGCAAGAAAACTACGAAAAAACTAAATATTCATGGCAACAATAAGAACAAGAAAGAGATACGACAAACGCCAACCTTTATTACTTCCCTCAAAGTATACAAAGGATGCTCTCTCAGTCTCCCTCTCTCTGTGTGTCTAAGAAAAGCAAGGCTCAAATGAGTTATTTATAGACACCTCTAGTTGACCAAGTTAGAATCCTAATAAAACTCTACTAGCTAAGATCATATTTTATCTTCATCAAATTACATCACACTAATCAATAGAACGACATCCTCATCCAAATAGGACTCTATCTAATAGGATTGAGTTACATCACAACTAGTAAGATAAAAGATAACATCTACATAGGAATGATCTATCTATATCCACGAAGATCTCCTCTATCTTCAGATGACCCTTCCATATGAACATTATCTCTTAGAGCTGATGTTCATCCACTATAATCTTATCCGCCACATCATCCAAGATCTCCTCATCTCTATCTATTGATGATGAATTATCCAAGCTAATAGCACACTGATCCATCCAATACTTTCCCATGCTAACTCCATTAGTCATGCTTCATCCATTTGAGCACGCACTAAGTCCTTGGTCCTTTAAGAACCTAGCCTTAGCCAAGTCAGCTCGTATAAGATCCAAAATTCTGCCAAAACTCACACTATGCTTGATCTACTCGCTAAGTTACATTGGAACTCTCGCATATTCCCGTCATGCGTTTGATCAAGCTAACCTTCCACCTGATGTCCATCTCAAGCCTTCATTTGGTCTCACATTTGAATATTGCATCTCGTTGAGGATTTCTACTAATGTACACCAATGCTTGACATTGTCCCTTTTCTTCCTTGCCTCCTCGTAAGTCTTTGCCTTGTTTTGTTGCGCTACGAATCGAACATTGGCCAAGGCTTGCCAATGCTCGCATGATTTTGCTATCTCAGACTTAGGGATCTAACAAACCACTCCCACTAGAAAAACTTGACGCCCTTGTCAAAATAGCCTATGGACACTCATCCAAATATGGTTTCATCGAAGACTTCTTTATCATTGGCACATTTCCCATGTACCATATTCCATCTCCATCAGGTTTTTCCTTTCTTTTGTTCAAACAATCCTTCACAAGGTCCTTTACGCCCAACATAGCATAACTACCAAGGTAGATTTCTTTCCTTATGTCCTTCTCTCCTTCTCCTTGATCCTTCGCGACCATGGTATTTACTTGCTCCTCACACACCTTTCATCTTTGGCATTCACGAGCAAAGTTTGACCCTTCACAAATGAAACAAGCAATATCCCATTTTGATTGTTTCTTAGACTTATCTTGAGAAGATTAACCTACCTTCTCCTTGCCTTTCTCCGAGCCATTCTGTGTCCCACCATTCTTCTTGCACTCGTAGCTAGTTTGAATCGGTGGTGGCATTTAAAGATCCACCAAGGTATTCGTAGCCGCCATTACGGTTGGAAGGTTTTTCACATTCTACCTCCGAAGCTCCATTTGTACCCAACCCTAAAAGGTGCTTACGAAGTTGAACAACTTATCCTCCTCCGAAAGCATTAAGGATATTCCCGCACCGAGTCATCTTGCTTCGACCTCTTCAAAGCTTCCCTCGCGAGCCATAAGGTGTTATTAGGGAGGAACTGATATGTTAGCTCCTTCATCTTCTCCCAAGTGTCGATGAGAGCTCTACCCGCACTAATTTCTTTTGAGGTTCTCATTCTCCATCCTAACTTTACATCCTCCGCTAAATACATCGTCGTGATCAACACCTTCTTCAAATCAGCCACCTTTACCACTGTAAAGTTCTGCTCCATGTCCCACAAGAAATTTTTGAGTTCCTTGGTACTCCGCTTGCTGTCAAAAACTTGTGGCTGTCGCACCTTCACCAAAGTACTTTCAACACTTACAACATCTTGCGTTGCAGTGGCACTCCTTAGGATCATGATCTCAAATCTAGAGTCCTCTTGTGCCTTCATCAACTTCGCTATTTGATGTTCCAACTATTGGATTCGTGCCTCCAACATCTCAAATTGAGTATTGTAAAACGTCACCTCTTCCTTCCCTTGAGGAATCGGACCAATGAGTGCCTCCAATCGGTTGACATGCTCTATCAAATTACTGCCCCCCGCCATATCAAAACTTGGCTCTGATACGAGTTATTACAAAGTTTTCCTTCAAATACCAACTTATCTACTATTTGTGCCAACCTCTTTGCACGATAATCTCATTTCGGTTTATTAAAGTAAGATTCAGTCTTTTCTCGTGGTCGTTGACTAACCTACTTATTCTCGGACACCTCACGACCCTCACAATATTTTACTCTCACACCTTTGCAAGAAAACTACAAAAGAACTAAATATTCATGGCAACAATAAAAACAAGAAAGAGATATGATAAACGTCAACCTTTATAACTTCCCTCCAAGTATATAAAGGATGCTCTCTCAATATCCCTCTCTCTGCGTGTCTAAGAAGAGCGAGGTTCAAATAAGTTATTTATATGCACCTCCAGATAACCAAGTTAGAATCCTAATATAACTCTACTAGCTAAGATCACATCTTATCTTTATCAAATTACATCACACTAATCAATAGAATGACATCCTCATCCAATTAGGGCTCTATCTAATAGGATTGAGTTACATCATAACTAGCAAGATAAAAGATAACTTCTACCTAGGAATGATTTATCCATATCCACGAAGATCTCCTCTATCTTCAGATGATCCTTCCATATGATCTTTATCTCTTATAGTTGACGTTCATCCACTATGATCTTATCTGTCACATCATTCAAGATCTTCTTATCTCTACTCGTTGATGATAAGCTAATAACACGCTAATCCGTCCAATGCTTTCCCATGCCAACTTCATTAGTCATAGCCTGTCCATTTGAGTACATACTAAGTCCTTGGTCCTTTAAGAACCTAATCTTAGCCGAGTCAACTCGTACAAGGTTCGAAACTCTCCCAAATTTTGCACCATGCTTGATCTACTCGCTAAGTTACCACGGAACTCTCGCATATTCTTGTCATGTGTATGATTCAGCTAACCTTCTACCTATTGTCTATCTCAAGCCTTCTTTTGATCTCATATTCGATTCTTGCATCTCGTCAAAAATTTCTGCCACTATGCACCAATGCATGTTAATGTTATATTGTCCCTTTTCTTTCTTACCTTCTCGTAAGTCTTTATCTTGTTTCGTTTTTCTGCGAATCAAACATTAGTCAAGGCTTGTCAATGCCTGCATGATTCCGTTATCTCCAAATTAGGGGTCTAATAGTTGCTTCCTTAGGCTTCTTCTACTTGGTTACAGTGCTTCCTCTGTGGCTTCTCTTGCTTGGTTGGTTACGGCGCTTAATTGAAGAAGGAGCTCTTCTTTTGGTCCCTCTTCTAACAACTACAATATGAGGACAAAAGTGTGAAGATTTGGAGAAATTAGATTAAAAATACATTTGAAAATTTTTTAGGTTGATTTAGCTCCAGTTTAAAAGATTAACAGGGTAAAAGGCAAGTTTTGAATTTAATTAAAATTGGAATACACATCACTTAAATTTTATTGGCCCACGTGTACAGGATTTGCCGCAAAGAAGTTTTTGTTACTGGTTTTTTTTTTTTAATTTCTCTCACTAATGAGGTGATTTTGTCCTTACCCGTCAATCTTTCATGCAACGGGAGTCCTTTTGCATCAATTTTGATAAAGCATTCACGCCCTAAAAAAAAATCATATGGTAAAATCAGAATGCTATCGATCATGGAGTTAGGATATTGAGTACAATGTCTCGGAACAAAACTTCCCAGAAAGGGAATTCGCTGAACCTCAGACTACATTTTAGAGTATGCGGAGAACCATGTAGTCGCATCAGTGCTAGATAATGCGGGTCCTTGCCCAGTCGGATGGACATGCCCCAATTTGAATAAAAATCAAACCAAAGAAGCTATGTACATAATCTGACAGTAGTTATGAAAGCATTTGCCCCACTCTCCGGATATGTCTTCCAAACCTAGGTGGACATATTGCATGACGACATTGGTGGCAGATCACCTCAGATGTTCTGTTGGACCCCTCACAGTACAGAGTCGCTCAGGCTGCAGCTCCTCCTAGCCTTAATGAAAATTACACACTTTCTCTCAAGCAGTTCCCAGGTAAGAGAAATTTATACTTATCAGCATTCTCTAAAAGATAGGATGGAAGATGAACCGCTGAATAGGAATGAGGAATTGGTCCCATTTTCCCGATGATTTCCTTAAATGTGTACTCCTCTGGAAGCATATCAAACAGATCAGCACCTTTGCATATCACTCTCTGGACCCTTTCAGGATTCAGGAAACGTTTAAACCTAACTCTGTCATGATGGCTGTAAGCCTTCATCTTGAATATGAACTCACTTATACGACGGAAACAAAAGCTGCAGTGCCACCCTGCATCTGCCAAGATGGTGTCTCCTTGGCGATAATGTGCATATCGTGTCTTCCCTGTCTGATACCTGTGAATTGAAGCTCTCCAGCTGTTACTATCCACAAGAAACTCCAAGGAATAGAGATAATTCTTGAGGCGGAGATGAAGGATATCAGGTATGCCATCGCACCACCTCAAGAGGTTAATAGTATGTCTGCTTGGTATCTCATCAACATCTGACATAATCAACAAGTCATCATCAGAAATCCCAGCCACTTTTATAAGCTGATCTAAAGCAACTCTTTGATAAGCTTCCTCAATAAATGGGTTCTCTCCTCTCTTAAACCTGCCCCCAATGGTTCCGTAAGTTAATCTAGGTTCAACAAATTTGAACTTATCTCGGTTGTTGGCAAAATAGAGAGGCTTCGGAGTCCCAGTAAATGTCGAATTAGACTCAAGGAGAATAAACTGTGTTATATATGGATACAATTCTTTCCATCGGATGGTAAGAATGTCCACCTCATTGCTGAACAACACTGCATCATAAACACGTCTTGGGAACTCACGAATTCCCCAACCATGGAGCTTGCACAGATTCTCCATAGAAACGTTCTCATGATAGTAATGGGGGATTTCATTGAAACGTTTAGGTGGTGATTCCCAAAGTGGCCTCAGGAAGTATGAGATCTTTTGGCCATGCACGTATATACCATACACACAAGTTGGCACCAGTATAAAAAGAAACAAATAGGTCTTCAAATCAACACCACGGAGAATACAGCGAATTCTGGACATGCTCAAAACTCGGCCTGAATCCTGCATGATTGGAAAATCCCCAGTCTAAGTCAAAATTGTAAGCATGAAAGGAAACGAATGAGACAAACTCGACTCATGATACTTGTACATGTAATTAACTAGATTCCATACGCCAACCTCAGATAATCATGTTATATAAGTGATGTGAACCCACTTACGAAACCTCTTTTATAACGAAAGGTTAGGAGATATATAAAGAATGTTCATCTAGAGGTGGCTTCTTTAAAATGAATTTTTCATCATTTTCATTAACCTTTTACAGTTGCCCCATAAACCCCAGTAAACAACGATATTTATGACCAATGGTTCCAGCAGTAAGACGCAAAAAATGTAAAAGCAATTTACAATCCAAAAAATCAAGAATTTCGGTAATACAGTTTGTTGAATATAAATCGAAGTCCATGAATTCACAAGCATAGCACCAAAATTGCAACTACTTAAAATCCAAATCGATATTGGACCGAGTTTAAACGGCAGGGATTATAATCAGAGATCTTTTTAGACAAGCACATGAAACATCCCCCTTCATATGGAAATTCAAAGATCCAAACTTTACATCTCCCCATCGGAGGGAAACAAGATTTAGATAATGCAAATAAATTACAAATCACAATCACCCACCAGACAGATCAATTGGTCCCAAAATCCCACAAATTCGACAACAAACAAAAAACCAACATTATTTTAAAGGAAACAAGTACCTGGCCACAAACCTCTCCACAGATATCATCAGTCTTCTTTGAGCAGTAATGGCTCCCACTTTCACCCATCATCCACGACATTCTTGTTCGTTGAAATCCCTGATAATGAGAATCAAATCCCACCAATCTCAAAACCTCCTCCCCACTTCAAATATATCAACTCTGTTCACAAAAAGTCCAAAACATCCACTACGCTCACGCCACCGAACAAAGTAATGCCACCTCAAAACCCGCTGGCGAATTTGCAAAAGAGTGCAGTCTCTTCCGCCGTCAAGCGTCCTCGATCTCCGGTATTTATCAGCAGCGGAACACGCAAGAAGTAGCCGTTCCCTCTTCTCTCCACCACCAAGATTGCTTTCTTTATAAACCAACGGCGGGTTTGCCACAGAGGGTTCCCTCAGGAATCTCCAAAATAACGATCTTTCAAAGCTTATAATAATTGAATAAACTAAAACTCAACAACGGGTCAGTCAGAGTCTCTCTCTTTCTCTCTCTATCTCTACGGAGAGATAGAAACACGAGAACGATAAAACAAGGAGTAGTATGTGGCCTCTCTGCAAGTTGGGGGCAGTTGGAAACAAAGCACTCGTTTTTTACAATGGAAGAGAAACCCACTAAACATGTCCAATATATATATAACAATATAAAATAAGCCTTCAAAAATCCTTATTTTTATTTGACTATAACGCCCCTATTTTTTTGCTCGTTGGAAGACTCGTCCATGGGTAACTTGGTAAATGATTGCGTTGTCTCTACCCTACGCCTACGCGTCTCTTGACCTGACCGGCTCAAGACAACTGTGTCGTGTATCTCTCGATTTTGTCTCCGCCAAGTTTGTGCATATTATTACTAAACAATAATAATGTTATCGTTCAATAAATTAGAAATAATAATCATTTAATTCCATGTAATTTACCAAAATTCAACGTGCTGATTTGAACGTTAAAAAATGGGTACGACATTGTTGTCCTCTGGACACGTGGCATTCTGGGTTGGATCTAGCGTCCCATTCTTCTCCGCTGTGCCCGGTCACCGGCCCTTTCCGCTAGGCCCTTGAAATTTTTCTACTCCTTCCGTGCCACATCGATGCTGGTATTTTAGCCAATTTTGGAAATAGTTGTTGTTGCTATTCGATTGCAAGTCATATCTAATAATTAAGCTCCTCTTCACTTATCTATATGCCTGTGCTATATTACTTCTGGAAATTGAGTAAATGCGAATTAGGTTAAGGCTAATTGACAGTTATCCATTTTAGTTAGGAACATATTAAGATCAAAATTTGCGCACATCGAAAACAAGATTGGGAAATCGAAAACAATTAAGGGTACTACGTCTACGTGCTATGTATACATGCGTTAACGAGGACACAAACTTTTGATTCGTAACATGCAGCTGTCAACGTTATAAACTAGTTCAGATTCCTTTTAATATTAATTAATATTAGCGAGGGGTTTTAATAGTTTCTTTCACATGGTAGGGGCAATAGATAATCGCCAGAGGTTATGGAATAATTCAATATTATAAACACAAAAACGCGTGGCGACTTGTCTATAATGACAGAATATTAGATAACAAAGAATCCAGAGAATAGGGAGGGAACCATGTAATAGCATTTTCTGATATTTAGTGGCAATATAATAGAAGCTCATTTTACCTTGACCGAGTACAGATTACTCATTAACAAATAAAATGGTCATCTAAATGATAAGATGCTTGAGATTGGAAGGCATATATGTTAATGTTTTGTTTAGTTTGTGTCCGATTTGTATAGGATCAGCTTCTAGTCGTTTTAAGTAATTATTTATATTGAGAGTATATTTGTTTAAACTTAAACCAACCGAATTACTTATGAGAGGAAAAGTCAAAAACTTTCTGTGTTTTTCAAAAAATAAAAAAATGGGAACCTTTAGTTAAGGCACATGGACCTAATGAAAAACATACTCGGAAAATAGCTAAAATGTGGAATTCATTTGATGGGGGGATGTCGTGCAGTGAATTGGAGGGAGCTGCGTTTCTGGCATAATCTATCTCCTCTATATTTTCAAAGTTTGTAATTTTTATTTAAAATAACTAAATTACTTAGTTTGGTTTAATTGGTTAAAGGCAGTTTGAATCGGTCATGGTTATAATTGAATGGGTCAGTCAACCATCAAATGGCGTAAAACACCAGGGAAGAGGTCCTTTAAGTCAAGACACTGAAATTTGGTCACCCTACCCTATTTAGGTGAATTAGAGGCAAGTTGGTTTCTTTTTCCTACTGTTTAAAGAACCTAGGAAAAGAGGATATGGATTCCTTATTTAAGTGAATGTCCAAACTAAAAAAATCACTTTAAAAGGTATTTCATCTTTACAATACTTCATATTATACTTAAAATTCTTAAATGAGTACTTGCATATTTTTTTCAATTAAATATATCCTTCAACACACATAGATTTTCTAATCAAATCCCTTCAATAAACTTTATTAAAAGAAATGCAATTGTTTTATCGTGTCAGTACGATGATAACTAAACAAATTTTGACAAATTTTCAATTAAACGGCGTTATTGCTAATAATTTTTTAATTAAGCTCTTTAAATTAAAATAAGAATACTTATTAATAATACATTTGATATTGTGAGAAAATTAATTTAAAATATTGATAAGAATACTTATTAATAATACATTTGATATCGAAGAACTTAATTAAAAAAAATTAAAGTGCCCTCTTAGAAAATTTAGTTTAATAAAAATATATCAATTAAAAGGGAAATAGTTGAATTTAAAAATTTTAATAAAGGTACTTAAATCCTTTTAAAATTGAGAACACCATAACTAAGTGATGTATCACATTCTTAAATAATTAGGATTATAACACTTTCTTTTTTTTTCTCATCAAACAAAAAGTTCAACCCACTCGAAAAATTAGACAGAGTTACAATTATATCCATTTTCAATTCACTAGTCCAATTAGTCTTTGCGATGGTGATGTATAACTCTTTATCATAAAGGAAGAAGAAATGTGAATTTGTGGTTAGAGATTTCAATCGGAGATTATCAAGTAATCGAATTTTTATTTGGTGTAGTTAATTTAAATTTTTATTTTAATAATGGAGACATAATGGCTCAGCCTTTATTTTCGTTTATTTTAACAAAAGGAAGCTTGTAATTGTCGAAATTCAAAAAAGCAAAACACATCTTCTAACGCCTTTTTTTTTTTTTTTGCATGAAATTTGATTTGTTAAAAGTTTTTCCAATGTTTCTAAAATCAGACCGGAAGTCAAACCAGTAACATAACTCAATTTTGTACTAAGTAATTATTTTTTACTTAACTCCATTTTGTACTTTAAATTGTAGGATAAGATGCAGGAGTTGTTGCAAACATCATTGTCTCAGGGGAATCAGCCCAATATTGATGACATTTGCAGCAATGTCCTTAGTATAAGATCTTGATATATCAAAGGCCTTAAGTATGACCCTAAGTCTGTTGATGCATCTTCGTCATGATCAGCATATGTCACGGCGCTTCAAGAAAAGAACCAGTCAATAAAGACTAAGTTACAATGTACAGAAGAGAAGTTAAATCGTAATGTAAAAGAAGTCAGCAAACTTAAAAGGATAGTCAAATAATTACTTGGCTCAAACCATGTCACTAGTAATAATGATGAGGAGTCTTAGTTTGTTTATAAATTTTGTACAAATTCTGTAATTAACTTATAATTTTTTATAAAATGCATTCCATTTTTAATTTTTATTTTATTTCACTTTATTATTATTTAAAAAATATGTTACCAACATTAATTATAAATTGTAACAATTTTATATTTCAAATTGTCTTAAAATTTGTAATAAATTAAATTAAAATTGTGTCTTAAAATTTGTAATAAATTAAATTAAAATTGTTTTTAACAATTATAATAAAATTAACATTTAAAAATAAATCTTTGTCACAAAAAGGAACTAGCTACCAAAACAAATTCTTCACAAAACGTTATTCCCTACATTTCGAAGAACATCTCTAAAAACATTTACCAACAATAAACAATTAGTAGTTAAAACTATTCTGCTATAAAAACAAAATCGTAAGTAAAAATAATTATGTACAACTACGGTTTCGTAGGTAAAAACTTTTCTCTACGAAATATATACGTTGCAAATTCCTATGTATAACGTTTTTGGTTTTCGTTGGTTATATGTTTTACTGATGAATATATTGTGTATCCAAAACCTTTCTGCGACGATTTTACAAAAACGTTGCAGATATTATTTTGCTTCCAGATTTGGCGACCATCAAGACAACGATTGTTTTTCATCGCAATTTATAATTTGACACGATTTTTTAATATTTAGCGACGGTTGAATTCGTCGCTAATAAGCTTATCTGTTGTAGTGTGAATAGAAAGTCATTATTGCCTCAACTAAAAAAGTATGCTAAAAAAGAGATAAACGAAAACCTAATCTTTGTAAGAGAAAAAGAATAGTTAGGGTAAGAGAACCTGTTATACTAATCCCTTTAAGTATATAATCCGACTCTTAACTTCATACAGAAAATAATAAGAAAGAAGAAGAGGTACAATTACATGCATAGAGCAGTGAAATATGCATATATGTGTAGAAGAAGAGGTACAATTACATATAGTAGTGAAATATGCATATATGTATAGTGGTAAAAGATATAATCAATTATAAATCATGTGAAAGTTTTACATTCGGCTGACTTCAGATATGAAGCGTGGCTGAGTATTCATTACTTGCCCGTAACGATCACGCTTAACATGGCCAAAATTTGCCAAGCTAAATGCTCGCAGAAAGCAAACGAAATTAGTACGACAACCGGGACTCATCGATCAAACTGGTTTTTCCAAGAGACTTAAGGTCAATGGTTAATTATAAAACCTTTGGAATTTGGCTACTAGGGTCGGCAATAACAATCAAGTCAACGCATAGAAAATGATTATTTTCAAGTTACTTGCAGATATTTGGTACCTAAAAGTCGCCAAGTCGGCAGCTGAAGCTTAATCTAAAAGGACTAAAAAAATTAAAACCGTCCATGGATCCATTACAACGTGTTTGAAGCTTCCAAGAGGTTTCCATGCAAAGTTGTCCATAAGTTTCTTTCTTCGTTCCTAAGAATAGGAAACATCCTGGATGATAACAGGTTGCTGTTTCATTTGGTTTTTAGCTGAATGGCAGAAAGAAAGTTGTCATGGAGAATAGAAGCTGAGCTACCAGTTTAGTTATTCAATTTAAATAAATTTAGTAATTTAATAAATTATTAAAATGATGAATTTGAAGACATAATAAAGTTAAAAGAGTTTCTTTAATATTTTTACCTTTAATTAAATTTCTGTTAAACATAATTAGTTAATAGTGGTGAAGTTCATGTGGAAGAAAAAACTTGACCGTATAAATTTTACGAAAACGAAGTGCTCCTGTAATTGTAATATTAGTCTAAAACATGTGGACATTTGTTTTGACTGAAAATAAGTGTCAAGTGAAGTAGGACAAAGCAGAGGAGACGACAGACTGTAAGAACTTGGGAAAAAACTTGTATGATACGTGCCTTATTTAACCTGTTTCTCTACTTAGAGGCGAAGCTAGCTAACACGACGTGACGTGCTTTGTGCGTTTAGAAAACAGATGGAAAAGGCCGGCTAGATAAGAATAGGAAAGATGCTCAAAAAAAAATCAACGAGCACGTTGCAGTTTGTACTCGGAAGTAAAGCAATTTGAGAAATATATATATATAAATAGTGAAATTTGCTGTTAAAAGCTAAATTCTTAATTGTTCTGTAAATTAATTTAAATTAAATTTGCCCGTAGTAGAACATATTCCAATTCCATTCCTAATACTTTGCTTAGCTGACGTTCTTCATCCCATTCTCCAAGTCTACTTTTTCTACAATTCTACCACATCATATGGGAGGGGTAAGAACAGGGATGACACACCAAATGTGAAACAGACGATTCCTTCCATTTTGGAAATAGTTGTCGCTATTTAATTACAATTTTGTCTAACAATTAAGAACCTCTTTATTGTCGATGTCGCTGTGCTATATTAATTCTTCCTCAATATCTATTGGTAATTAGATATATTATCAAAATTGAGTAAATGCATCCCTCAAAAAAAAAATTGAGTAAATGCAAGTTAGTTTAAGGCTAATTGATATTTTATTACTTTTTGTAAAACGTTAAAAAAAACTGTGTAAAATTGATGTCCCTCTCTTGCAAAGCAAGGAACCTTACGTATTGAAGTTGTTGTTGTTTGATATTTTATTACCTTTTCATTATAGTTAGGATCATTTTTAGCTTAAATTTTGAGCACATCAAAAATTAGTTTCTAAAATGGTAGAAATTTATTTATAAATTAATATTTAGCTTTTAACATATTTTAGTTATTAAAACAACTTTTATTTGAAATTTATATATTTTAATGATATTTTAAATTTAAAGTAATTACTAAATTAAATAAAATTAAAATATATTTATTATAATTCTTATATTAATTAATTTTAAAAATTTAATAATATATATTTAATTAACCATCTCTGACGATTAATGCCTCTCTGAGCATATTAAAGTAACAACTATGGCACTAGTGTAAACCTACTGATCTATACACTAAACCAACTGATCCGTAGAATAAACCCTTACAGATCCACACTCTACCATCTTCTCCCCAACAAGGCAACCCATAGTCATAGGGCTCGGGGAATATCGGATCATGTGCTTAGGAACAAATCATCCATCAGAGATCAGCGAAAACTAAGCAAGATTGGAGTGTAAGTTCCAAGAATGCTAGCCGAGATAAACAAGCCCTTTCTCTTTGCGGGAACAAAATCTCAAGGCTTGCCTCTTAGGAAACTTACACCGTCAATCTCTCCCGTTTTAATGACCTCAAACAGGATCTACAGTTTAAGACTTTCTGATACACAGGATCCTCATGGAAAGGCAAGTGTAGAGTATACTTGTCTTTTGTATGAGCCAAGACTACATTATTTAAGAATCAAGCTTTAAAGAGAGAGAGAACTTAGAGAGAAGCCATATGATGAAAACACACCATATTTTCTATTGATTTCAGGCGTCTGAGTACAACGAAAGAGAAGCCTTGCTTTTATGGACTAAGCAAGGGAAACAAACAACTTTAGGGAAAAGATTCCCTAGTTATAATCATTCACACAACTTTTAAAAAGTAAATAGTAAAAAGTGAGAAACACATGGGTCCCAAATATTCCTAAGGGATAAGAAATTTTTTTAAAAGTGGGTGGAAAGATAAGGTAGACCCCAAAGATTCTTTTACAAACATAATGACACTTTATAAAAGACACATAATTATAAAGACAACTAATATATGTTGGGACCCGTTACCGGAGCCCAACTCTCGATCCGAAAACGATTCATAGCTTAACTAATACCGCGTCATCATTTTTTTTTTCATTTACACATCATTCAAAGCAGCTCCAATTTCCAATTTGAAATTCATCAATTCATCAATCCAT
>JAOSBL010000001.1:5392030-5403436 GCA_027568915.1 Erythroxylum roraimae | reverse complement strand
GGCGCTACTCCCACTAAGATTTTCGTATAAGAAGCTCGGCGTAGGTTCCAAACTTAACAACTGAACTCTAGAATAGTTTAAGGCATGGCTAATCTGAGTTCATCTCATTGGGATTTGATTTTTCTTAAAGGACTTCGAAGGCTAGCCAGGCTCATCCACGAAAAAGGTATCCAGTTCAAAGATTTTGAAAGCTTCCTTTCTTTTTTCTTGAAACCTCCACTAATTAAACATTAATCCGTTAATAACAGGGATTTGGATGGATAGCATGGATCTTCAAGCAATGCTCAACCTAGAAAGGAAAAGATCTTAGTAATTCCAGGTGAGTCTAGATCTGAGCAACCCTCGTTTGTTCCTTAGAGAATGTGAAAGAATAATCTGCTTGTTTAAAGCATGAGAACTGTTGTGAAGAACTGTTTTTGGATTTCATTTCTACATGTGTGAACTGAGTAACAAGAACTTAAGAGAGATCAAATAGGGTTAGGGCTATATTCTCCATAGAAGGGCCATTCTCCTGCTATAGTGTAGGTTTAACTGATTGATGATCAGTTGCTCCCTTATGCTAGCAGTAGTGAGTTCTATAAGAGGTATTAGCGAAGTAGATTTGTCTTTAAACCTTCTACTAGTCCTCTCATTCCAGATTACTTGAAAACATGTAGCCACCGAGAGTAATATAATAGCCCTATCATACTTAGAAATATGCAAATTAGGTCATTCTTATAGGATATCTGTGAGTCTGCCATAGATAAAACCAGGGGCACATAGAGTAGAAATTTTAGCCCAAACTTCTTTGAAGAAGACACATTCAAAGAAGAGCTGATCTCTAGTTTCATCCTCTAGATTGCATAGGATACATAGCTTAGAGAAAGTTAGGAATTTCAGCCTATCCAAGGTACTAAATCTGTCCCACATTGCTAGCTAGAGTAGAAAACTGATATCCTAAGTTTTGATTACCTTCTCTCCAGATCTGATTAAGTAATTCCAATTGAAATAGAAAATAATTGAGTTAAAAAATCTCTCGATTCTCAAAACTACTCCTAACTACTCAATTAGATTTGAAGCAATCCTAAGAATAATTAACTCATAACTAAGATCTTTCTTCAACTGTTTATTAATTTGATATTTGTAAGTCTATTAAGGTACTAGCTCCTATTGTGCAACTTAACACTAATAACTTGGATTTAATCTCTTGATTTATTATTAAGTATAAGTTCAGCAAATGCCACAAAGCAATACTATATTGAATTCAACAAGGTAAAAGTTAAACAAAAAAATTCAAGAATAAAACCTAATATAGATTTAGAATTCCATAATCATGTCCAAAATAAGTCTACTCAGAATTAACATCCAATACATTGAAATAGAATAAGAGAATAATGAATAAGCTTGAAAGCCTTAATTTAGAAATTCTGGAAAGCTGGAGTTGACTTGATGTTTCCATTATTTGATATACTCCTTTATTATGTGTGTGCTATTTTTGTGTTTTTGCTCTTCCTTTTCAGGTGTCTTTGGAGACTCTAGTTGCCTCTCTCTGAATTAAGTTGCTCCTAATCTGCCTATGTTTTGTAGCCTTCTTAATATCCTTATATTGAATTAGGGTTTATGAGATATACACAGGCATTTACACTGTCATGTAGGTGATTGTGTATCTCCAAAAGACCTTAATTTGTGACTTTACACGGTCACAAAGACTTACATAAACTTTGTATGTCAACATACATAGGCGTGTAACTCCACATAGGTAAGAATTGTGTCTTTAAAGCTCCACATGTTTACAATGGCTGACATGGTCACTGTACATGCACGTATATCTAAATAATTGCTCCAATTCTTCCATTCCATGCCACTATTTCTCCGGAATACATCTCCTCCTTGTCTATAAAGGCAATTATAACCTGAAAACATACTTGAAGCAAATTAAGTACCAAAAATACTATAAAACTATTAAATAACAAGCAAAATACAATAAATATAGGTATACAAATATAGACAAACAATTTTCTATCATCCTCCACTATGCTTAGACCATTCCATAATCGAAGTTTTAAACCTCAACTCTTCTCTTCTTCCTAAGGCTCCTTTTAGAATTTTTCTTAATTTTTTACTTAAGGTTGAAGGATTTGAGGAAAGTCAAAGTAGGTATAAGTGCAAGAGTTGTAGGCTCCAAGGCATTCTAGTTAATAAGGAAACTTGAGGCTATTAAAGAGGGGCATAAATCTCACCAAAGTAGAGTTTACTTGAATACTGGTTCCAATCTTTAGAATACTAAAGATACACTCAAAACAGTATAAGAAGATTGTTATAAAGTTCCTCAGGATTTGTGAATTTTGGAAACCAAAACACTAAATTATTTTAACTTAGCTTTTCAATTCCGTAATTCCCTCGTAAGGCAGACATAAAGGGTAAACTGGCTTAGTAATGGAGATAATAACAACAAGTTCTTCTTTAATTCTATTTTGGCTTAAAGGAATAGGAACAAAATTTTGTCACTAATAGATGAAAAGGGGAATCTATGTAGGTATAGAATTAGTATTAAAGAGGTAGCACTCAACTTCCACAGGAAGCTACTTAAATAGAATTTGACCTGTAGATTTATTGTTGAAGACCTAAGCTTATTATTGAATAGTCCATTAATCATGATTTAAAGGTTAACCTTATAAGACCCTTCACTTCTTATGAGATTAGGGAGGCATTCTTTAACCTAAATACAAACAAATCCCCAAGGACAGATGGATTCAATCCCCATTTCTTTGAGAAAATATGGAGCCTAATTGGAGAATTAATGGTTAAATTAGTTCTAGAATTCTTCAATAGTAGGAGAATGCTTAGAGAGTTAAATAAAAATCATATTTTCTTAATTGCAAAGATAAAGAATCAGATATCCTTTCATGATTTTTGACCTATATCATGCTACAATATAGTATACAAAGTGATATCTAAACTTTTCGCTGCTAGATAAAAGGAAGATCTTAAGGTGCTTATCAGTACCAGTCAAGGGGCTTTTAGCTTTAGAAGATCAATTAGGGATAATATACCATTGGTTCAAGAGTTGTTTAAGAGATTATGAAACCAAGACTTTAATTAAGAGTTGTTAAGTGAAAATAGACTTGTCCAAAGCCTATTAGAATGGAGCTTCATCATTAATTGTCTTTAGGTATTTGGCTTTCCTGTGGTCTATATTAAGGCCTATAGTCAGTTTGTGTTTCATTATAAATACAAGGAATTAAAAATCAATGGCCTTGGTTTTTTGGATGATCTTATGCTCTGTTGTGATGTAGAACTTGCTTCTTCTAAAAAATGGTGAACTCTCTTAACCACTCCTCTAAACTATCTAGATTTAAGGTTAATAGAGATAAGAGTAAGATTTATATTTATGCAAGTGTTTTGGATGTGCATCATCTTAGCTCTATCTCTAGATTGAGCATAAATTATATTCCTTTTAAATATATAGGAGTGCTTATATCCACTAAGAAGCCTAGATTTGTTGATTGTATCCATTTGATAAAAGGAATTAAAAGTATAATTAACTCTTGGCATACTAGATTTTTATTTAATGTATGAAGATTGCAGCTAATTTGTTTAGTTATTAGGAATGTTCACATTCACTAGAGTCCTCGTCTTTTTCTCCTAAAAAATTAGAAGAGCATAAAGAAATATTTACAATTGTGAAAGGTGAGAATTCTAAAGAAGAAAAAATCAAATAGCAAGAATTATATTTACCTAAGCAGGAAGGGACTAGGGATAGTTTCCATCCAAGTAGTGAATTATGTCTTTCTAGAAAAATGGATATGAAGGTTGTTTAATGACAAGGTACCTGTAGTGCCCCCTTACCACAGGGTACACACCGAGATGCCCGAAGGTCATTCCGATATATATCCTACGATAATGGCGCGCTACGATCGATCACTACATTCACTTCATATGGCATGGTATCATAATTCATTTATAAGCATCAATAGAAAATCATAATATTTTAAAACCAACTTTTTCCTCATTTCATTTCATAAAATCCGAATGTCTACATTGTATCTCTCAACATTTTCTATATGTACATCATCAAAACCTAATACAAAAGTACTACATGAAAGAGGAAAATATTCACAATCTAACTAATCTGTCCAAAAATCCCAGCTGACCAACCTTTGAGCCATGACTTCTCTTGCCAATCACAATCCACACGGTTGGTAGAGCCTCTCAGTAGCTAGAGTCATCTCTCGGTCTTGAAAAGACAACGTTGCAATTTTGGTGAGTTTTGCGAACTCAATGAGGTAACCATCATCTATGGTTTACTCAATTCATGCAACACATCATTTCACATAACAATTAAGCACATATTGCATTTTTCATGCATTTCAATCAATCAAACATACTTGATAAAATGCATATGAAATGCTCATGAGACACTTTCCAATTTTCACGTTGTTGTGATCGAGTGCATGAACTGCCCCGTATCCATTTTGGATACCAGGCTCATTAATAATTGTCCCTTATCCAATGAGGATACAGGGCTCATTATACATAGTGAGCCTTAGGCTCTTAGTCACTGTCTGAGCTCGAGGCTCTTTTTCACACGTTGAGCTTTAAACTCTAATCGGTGGCTGCTCTGGTCACAACTGCCATTATCTGATTGTACATTCATGAATGGAATGCATGTACCACGATCAATCACATTATAAAGGACATGGGTCTTCACATTCACATTCAAGCAGCACTTCAATGTACATTCCACATTTCACAATCATCGGACCTCCTGTCTGGAAATCAACAATTTAAACACAATCATTTATCATTCACATCATCATTTAAGCAAACAATAATTGAGAAAAACTGCCTAGGTTACTTACAAGTTGCTCCTGAAGCTAATTCCTAGAAGTTCCGGCAACATCTGGAGGTTGATGTTCCAGTTGCTCCTCTATAATAAACAACATACACATGTATCACACTTTGTACAATCATAAATGTTTAATAATGCACATGAATGAAATGAATTATGTACAATGCATGTTCATGATAATCCTGGATATCTTTCCATCAATTTCATCACTAATACATTCCCATATCTAACTCATCTAGCATAATTTATACTTAGATTTATGCCTTACTAAAACCATTAAAATCTCTATTCCTTTGTCATTGACTCACTTCAGAATTTTCCAAATCACACTTTTTGGTTTACTGTTCACATAAGATGAAACAGATAGCAGACGAATGCAAGAAGAAGATGAATCAAGAAGCAGACGAATCAAGAAGCAGATGAATGCAAGAAGCAGACGAATGCAAGAAGCAGACGAATCAAGAAGCAGACGAATGCAAGAAGCAGACAAATCATGAAGCAGACGAATCAAAGTCAACTTAAGACGATGCAACTCTTAAGACGATATGTCGTCATCACAGATGATACATCTCTACAGACAATATGACGTCATCACAGATGATATGTCTTTACAGACAATACAGATGGTCAACTTAAGATGAAGCAGAAGTCAACCTAAGATGATACAGACGGTCAACTTAAAACGATACAGACGGTCAACTTAAGACGAAGTAGAAGTCAACCTAAGACGATACTATCTATACTCCTCAACTCAAAAACCCTTTTCTTGAACATCTATGAGTTTTCATCAACTCACGTATAAACACCTATGTACTTATACGTGCACAGTGAAGAAACAGAGCATATCACCTTTCCATGACTAATTCTCTGTACTAATCCTACACATCATTTCCATTGCTACTTCAACTCCAAAAACCATTTCCACAACGCCTGATCACTAACAATCCATCAAAAACCAAATAACACCATATCCACAATTTTCATCCCCTTAACACAGTGTTCAAGAATATAAATATATGTAAATGCCATGATCATGCACTGACAATAAATTCATCAACTTTCATTTAACAAACCACAACTCTAACAATTTTATTCACTACTTACTTGTTGAAAACTCCAAAAGCTTTAACTATCTTCAATCCTTAACTCTATGCAGAAATCACATATTTACTGTGAACATTAACTATCTTCTAATTTTTCTTAAGGCTGAAGAAACACTTAGCAGTGGAGGAAGTGATGTGGGATATGGAAAAAGCAAAGTTAACTCTCGGAAGGAGTTTGATGGAAAACTCTATGTATGGGAAGAAATTTGGAGAAGATAACAAGGAAAGAACTTAGGAAGAGACTAAACTCTCGAATAACTCAAACTTTCTGACAAATAATACAGACAACTTTACACTTGTCACTTTTCCTAAGGTCCAACTCTAACTAAGTCTCTTTTGAACTAACTCCATTAATTATATCTTTACAATCCAACTATCTCCAAATCTTCTTTTGATTTCTTTTCCCCTATTTTCCATAATACCCTATAAATTTCGAAAATAAATCCTAACTTCACCAAAATTCACAAATATATATATAATCCCACTAGTCAACAAAAATTCCAATTTCATAAATTTCTCAAAAATCACAACTCAGTCTAATTATACCCAGAATTATTCATGAATGCATGTACAATTATTTTCATGTGCAACAATTTCACTATTTATGTGTATGTGTATGATATATTATGCATGAGCATGAAAATGCCTTTATAAACTCTCATTGATGACTCATATTTACTATTCTAAACTTCCCACATGTAACGGGATGTTACAGTACCAATATGGTCAAAAGGGATACATGAGTACTACTTGTTATGCCAAAAAGTTCTAAAAATTACCTAGGCCATCTTACTCGCAAATATATGAGCTAGTTGTAGTGATTACCCACGATCGTCTCTCATGGAAGTGAAATTATTTCACTTAAATTAATTTTGAACAAAAACAAACATAAATACAATCCTAAACATTCTATCCCGATTGTTGAGTGAAGGCTTTAAAAGAAAATCACAAATTAGTCTGAAAAGTAAATGATTCAACTGGAAGCAAACACAAATAGATTAATTGAAATGGAAGACTTTTGATAATTAATTTCACTAATTTAATCTCCTATGCATAATTAAGGGAAATGATTGGTTAGTTGTCTTACTAAAATTAACAGTTAGGCTCTAAATCAACAAGTTATTATCCGATTTAATTATACAAACTTGACTGCTAATTACCACTTAAGTTAATATATTTCTAATTCTTAACCTAAGTGTCTATAGTTTCTCGTTCCATATTAAACTTCTCCTCTCAATCCTTCGTTTAATACCAAAATGATGCAAAGTTTGATCATGTTATTACATCCATTCAGTTCAGAAACTATAACAAAATAATCCCTCAATCATGGATATTTGACTAAAATAGTTATGTTAATCATCAAGAAAAAGAGATCAACCCATCATAGTATAAACACAGTTCATCATCTCCATACACTTCAATTGCATGTTACTGTCAACCAAAAAATGTAAAAGAGATGAACTGAATAAATACTAAAGATGAACTATGAAAAGAAAACAAATAACAATCATTTAAGCTAATAAGTTTAGTAAATAAACAAGAAACTAAGGAACATAATGAAGAATAGAATGAGCAAACAAGGATCGGATGAGGGAGTGTGGTTGGTCTCCTGCCCCTCTCAAGCTTCCCGCATTAGATCTCGCCTTCTGCTTCTGCTTGTTCTCACCCAACTGAATGGTTACTCAAGTTCAGTGGATTCAACTCCAACTCTCACTTTCGTCCTTTTTCCCTAGCTTGCACCTCTCTGTTGTATTTCTCTCTTCTTCACTGACTCACTCTGTTTCTCTCTTCCTTCTCTATCTCTCTGTGCCTCCCAAATGTGTCTGTTTGTGTGTAAAATGAAGAATGAAAAGTTGAATGAAAGATTACCTTTCATTGCCACCTCTCCTTCTGTTTGCAGTATGCTCCTAGGTCTAAGGTTTCGTGCCCTCAACCCCTACAGCTGCCATGTAATAACTAAAACAATTATGGGAAAATGAAGGGGGTCACGGTTATGACTTTTAAGTCACAGCCATGTGTAAGTCACGACTGTGACTTACACAACAGTTGTACATGTAAGTCACAGCTATGACTTGCACATGCATGGCTGTGCATGTAAGTGTGACTTACAATAACAAATCTTCTTGTTTAGTTCTTGCCTCATTCACAAAATAATCCGATTAAGATTCATGCAACATCCACACTAGTTTCACCCAATCTATCTCACATTTAGATCAAAACACAAGATTTGTAACCAAAATTAAGATATGAAGGCAATTAAAAGAAATAGAAACTTGACATAACAATATCCCCACACTAAAACTATGCTTGTCCTCAAGCATATTAAAGAACACTAGACTGTAAATGAACAAATAATGGAAACCACAATTTTCCCAAATAATAGTCAAAGATATCAACGATCATTTCAATAAACACAACAAACAAATAATGGAAACCACAATTTTTCCAAATAATAGTCAAAGATATCAATGATCATTTCAATAAACACAACCTAAGAACTTGAAACTCATAATATTCCATGAACTAGCCATTCTTCGCATATCTAGCTAAAATCAACAAGCACTTCAATTCAAAGAACCATCAACAAGTCTAATAGATACTCACTCCACTCTCTACCTTCTCAAGTATTCAAAGGTAGGGTATATTCACTTATCATTTATTTCATGTAAGGCATCTAGTATAAGCTTGCTTACTAATCTAATCTCCGCCATTAATATCAAACACAAACATCAATCCGAAGGTCTTTATTTTGGTTATAATATGGTCGGGCTGAGGGTAAGAAAAAAGAATATTGCATTTTAAAACCACTACACAAATTTACCATTTAAAATAATACAAAACAATGAACCATAAAACACTTGATTCCTTCCTCTCATTTAACAAAATTAACACTCCCCTTTTTATATCTCTCCTTTTTCCTTTCATTTTTTAATCTTCTCTTCCTTCCTTTTTGTTTATGTTTCTTTTCCTCTTTTCTTTTTTTCTTTTTCTCCTTCTTGATTTTTCTCTTTTTTCTATATTTTTTGTTTTATATATTTAGAACAAGATCAAGTTTAGAAGGGAAAAATTATTACAACCATACCCATTCCTAACTCAAAAATCAACTATATCCTATGATTCTCCCATAAGTGTTCAAATAATTATCCCCTAAACCCAATCATACACATTCAAATGCTCAACTTTCCTTATGAGAGGTACAATGAATAGGATAAATAATTAAGGTCAAGGATCATATTTTAGGTTTAAAGAAAGGAAAAGTTTCATGTTAAGCTCAAGGGGGTTCACTAAAGGTAACATCATGGTGGCTTTTTAAGCAAAGGGGTAAATCCTAATTGCCTTCGTCATTTCAACATTCGCATAAGATTATATGATCTCAACTAGTATTTGCAAGCAAGTTCTAGAGTTCCTTTATCATGAAGGAATACTCTCAACAAAGAATACCTAAATTTGGTGTTTAATATTTCAAAAATGCTTAAATTCTTACGAAACAAAAAGTGTCATTCATCTATCACAATAACCTAATGTCCTTTTAATCGAAATCCAAGCCAATCAGGCTAAGCATGCAACTATACTCATTCACTCATATTATACATTTCTAATCCAATTCAAGTTCATTTAATAACCATGCATCTCTAACTACTAAATAGGAAAACAAACACACAACACACAAATAATAATTTTTTAACTAATACTCTCCCCCCACACTTGGACATCACACTATTCCTAATGTGATACAAAAACGTAAAAAAGGGGTTTAAGACAAAAGACAAAACTTAACACAAATAAGGATAGGCATTAAAACTAAAAGAAATTAAACTAACAAGCAACAAAGAAAGGGATAGAAATACGATACAAATGTGAGGTGATCACTACGTTCTGTGGAGCGCGGTGTACTGTATAGAGGAATTAAGATAGCTGCAAGGAAAACAAATAGAAGAGACGGAAGAGTAGGCCTGCGCACATAAAGAAAAGAAAACAAACTAAATTAAGGTTCACTAACAAAAATAACAACTAATAGATAATTGAAAAACAACAAATTTTAAATAGGTTTCTTCTTTAACGTCTCGTAGCTGGATGTCTCAATGGTCATACTCAAGGTGGGTTGCTCAAAGTAATCGATTCCACCGTTTGCTCCTTTTTATGTGGATCCTTCTCTAAGAATTTTCCAAACACTTCCTCATATGCATCCATTAGCAATTGGTAGCATTCATCACTCTCTTTAACCAAGTCTAGCTTCTTTTCTTTTTCTTCCTGTAAGGCAAAATGAAAATCCACCGCATTAACTTTATCAACAAAAGAACAGTCTTCAGAAACAATAGAAGTAGGCATAGGTTCAACATTAAAGATTGAAAATTCTATTGTTTCTCCTACGATGGTCATGGTCAATTTCCCATTCTTTACATCGATCAAAGTGTTAGTGGTGGCAATAAAAGGCCTCCCTAGGAGTATGGAGTGCTCCTTTTCCTTCTCCTTCACTTCCCCCATGTCTAGGACAACAAAGTCTACGGGACCAATCAATCCTCCAACTTCCACTAACATGTCCTCCATTATTCCTTTCTGATAACGGATTGACCTATCAGCTAAGTGCAAACACATGTTTGTAGGTTTTAACTATCCTAGATCCAATTTCTCATAAATAGAGTGAGGCATAAGGTTTATGCTTACTCCAAGGTCAAGTATACCCTTAACCTCATTACTATTACCCATTGATACTTTCACGATAAAAAGTCCCGGGTCTTTTAGTTTGGGGGGGTAAATGCGGCTGCAGAATTGCACTTGCTACTACTGAAACTAGTACCTTTTTTTTGTAAATAAACTTGTACCTTTTTGTTCGGCTCAAACTTTTGTTTCTTGGTGCTTAGTTCCTTGAAGAACTTGACATAAGCCGGAATGTTCCTGATCACATCTAGTGAGGGTAGATTAACATTGACCTTAGAAAGCATGCTATATAGATAAGAAAACTACTCATCTTGTTTCGATTCCTTAAGGTGGCTTGGATATGGAATTGGTGGTCAATAAGGATCTCTCGCCTTGTACAGTTTTTGTCCTTCATTGTCCTTGGTGTCATGCTTAAGTTATTTACCCTTTTGAATGTGACTTAAGGAGTTTCTCCTATTGCTTTTCTCATTTTGCTCATCTTCTTCTTTGGTGAGGCTTTCCTTCTCTTGATTATCAGTATCAAGCAGCTCAGAAGGAAACTCAACTTGATTGTCAATCACTTTACCACTTTTCAGAACGATAATTGCTTGGGCTTGCTCGGGTTAACTAGGCAACCTTCCCTTTTGATTGTTATATATTTGAGCTGTTGGATCTTGATTTTTCAATTCAATCATACTAAAATTTCATACATCTTTCAATGCATGACATAACATATAACACCTCATAATACATTTTTCACATCATAACAGTTCACAATTCAATTCTTATCAATGTCATACATTATGCAACAATTTCCACAACACAACATATCAA
>JAOSBL010000001.1:5377558-5391930 GCA_027568915.1 Erythroxylum roraimae | reverse complement strand
ATGACGTTGTGGAGCTGTGTGTTTGCTTGTGAGTGTGAGAAGTGTGCTGTTGTTGTGCTGTGGAGGTTAGGCTAGACCCTATTCCTAATATGACCCAAAAAATTAAAAGAGGGTTTTAAGATAAAAGACAAAAATTAACACAAATAAGGATATGCATTAAAACTATAAGAAATTAAACTAACAAGCAACAAATAAAGGGATAGAAATATGATACGAATGTGGGGGTGATCACTATGTTGATATGGTGTGGAGTGCAGTGTACTGTATCGAGAAATTCAGAAAGCTGCAAGGAAAACAAATAGAAGAGACGGAAGATCAAGCCTGCGCACACAAAGAAAAGAAAACAAACTAAGTTAAGGTTCACTAAGAAAAATAACAACCAACAAGTAATTGAAAAACAAATAGAAATTAAATTGGTTATTTTTTTAATGTCTTGTAGTTGGACGCCTCAATGGTCATGTTTAAGGTGGGTCGCTCAAAGTGATTGATTCCACCGTTTCCTCCTTTTCATGTGGATCTGTCTCTAAGAATTTTCCAAACAGTTCCTCGGCAACATCCATTAGCAATTGGTAGCATTCATTACTCTCTTTAACCAAGTCCAGCTTCTTTTCATTTTCTTCCTACAAGACAAAATGAAAATCTGCAGCATTAACTTGATCAACAAAAGAATTGTCTTTAGAAACAGTAGAAATAGGAATAGGTTCAACATTAAAGATTGAAAGTTCTATTATTTCTCCTAAGATGGTCATGGTCAATTTCCCATTCTTCACATCGAGCAAAGTGTTAGTGGTGGCCATAAAAGGCCTCCCTAGGAGTATGGAGTGCTCATTTTCTTTCTCCTTCACTTCTTCCACGTCTAGGACAACAAAGTCTACTGGAACAATCAATCCTTCAACTCTTACTAACACGTCCTCCATTATTCTTTCGGATAACGGATTGACCTATCAGTTAATTGCAAACACACGTTCGTAGGTCTTAACTGTCCTAGATCTAATTTCTCATAAATGGTGTGAGCATAAGGTTTACGCTAACTCCAAAATCAAGCATACCCTCAACCTCATCACCGTTACCCATTGATACTTCCACGATAAAACATCCTTGGTCTTTTAGTTTAGGGAGTCAATGAGGCTACAGAATTGCACTTGCTACTTCTGAAACTAGCACTTTTTTGTTAGGCTCAAACTTTCATTTCTTGGTGCTTAGTTCCTTAAAGAACTTGACATAAGTCAGAATGTTCCTAATCACATCTAGCAAGGGTAGATTAACATTAAACTTAGAAAGCATGTTATCTAGATAGGAAAATTGCTCATCTTGTTTCGAATCCTTAAAGTGGCTTGATAAGGATCTGTCGCCTTGTGCAAGTTTTTTCCTTGATTATCCTAGGTGTCATGCTCAATTTGGTTACCCTTTTGAATGTGACTTGAAGAGTTTCTCCCATTGCTTTTCACATTTTGTTCATCTTCTTATTTGGTGAGGCTTTCCTTCTTTTGATTATCAGTATCAGGCAGCTCAGAAGGAAACTCAACATGATTGTTAATCACTTTACTACTTCTCATAATGGTGATCACTTAGGCTTGGTCAGGTTGACTGAGCAACCTTCGCTTTTGATTGTTATGGATTTGAGCTGCAAGTTGCCCCACTTGAATCTCAATCCTCTTGCCAGATGCTTTTAAGGAGTCGAATCTCGTGTTGTTCATTTCTTGATTTTGAGTTGTGACCCAAATGCGAAACGAACAACAAGAGATTCGACTCCTTAAAAGCATCTGTCAAGCATTCAGGCATTCCTCTAAAAAAGGCTTTCTTAGTAGGTTGTCATTCAAGGATTGCCTTTGGAAAAAGTTTGGCCTCTTAAAATTCTGATATTGTCATTGGGGTTACATCGGTAAATTGTTGATCTTCTAAGAGAAATTGGGGTGGTTTCTTCAACCAGGGTTATAAGTGTTCGAGTATGGATCATTTTGCTCCCTTGGTTGAAAACCGTTAAGTGAGTTAACTTATTCTTCCTCATCTGCCAAAGGTTCGTAAGAATACGAACAAACATTAGCTCCATAACCAAAAGTTTCACAAATACCACACACCTCTTGATTTGGAACGTTTTGGGGTAGCCTTGAAGTTAGCATCTTCATATACCTCGTCAACTCAACTAATTGCATAGCTAATTCTTGATTCGAGTTCAATTCATGAACTCCAACTCTTCTTCTCCTAACGCTCTTTTATTAAGAATTGACCCCCAACATTTTGAAGACTTCATACATTGTTTTAGCCATCCTCTCTCCTACTGTTGCATTGTCCACAGTGTACTGGCACTGTTGCGTCAACTCATCATAAAAGAATTGGTTTAGCATGTGAAGCTAAAAATGATGGTGTGGACATTGTATCATCAAAAGCTTAAAGCATTCCTATGCCTTGTGGAATGGCTCTCCCTCTATCTGAGTGAAGTAGCTATCTTGGTGTGCAACCCAGATGTCTTTTGATGGGAATAGAACTTTCCCTTAAATTTGTTGTAAACCTCCTCCCATGTAGTCAAAGACTCAGAAAGAAGGTTCATCAATCATGCCTTATCCCGATCCTGCAATATATATGGTAAGCATCTCATTCTGAGTTGATCTTCGGTTAATCCATCCAACGGAAACGTTTGGAGAGTGGTATAGAATTCCTGAATGAAGTTTGAAGGTCTTTATTAGGAACTCCATAGAACGATGGTAACATGTTGTAATGGATGCTCCTTAATTCATAGTTCCTAGTTGTCTCTCCCAAACATATGCATGAAGTGGCAGTACCAATCAGCAGTCTAGCATACTCCTTCATCACTAACTATCGTTCATCCATCTTGTGGTTATTCATTTGATCTTTGTGCTTGGGTTCCTCGCTATAGTCTTCAAAGTCCCCTTGAGGTCTTCGTTTTCAATGTATGTTATCAATAAAAGGGATGGGTTCACTATCTAAAGATCTCCTTCCTAGCATAAACCAAATGAATTCACTACCTAAAGTTTTCCTACCTAGCATAAACTAACTACGAAAAGCACTAAATTAATAATGACAATTACAAAACATGTTAACAAAATAACACAATAAAACATGGATGGATGAATAAACACAAACAATCAAAATTACTTTAGCAAACAAAAACAATCAAAATTAATTTACGTTCAAAACACTAAACACCTCCCAGGCAACGGCACCAAAAACTTGTTGTGCCCAAAAAGTTCTAAAAATTACCTAAGCCATCATACTCGTAAGTATACGAGATAGTTGTAGTTGATTACCCAGGGTCTTCTCCCACAGAGGTGAAATTGGTTCACTTAAATTAATCTCAAACAAAAAAAACAAATGCAATCCTAAACATTCCATCCCGATTTGTTGAGTAAAGACTTTAAAGAAAATCACAAAATTAAACTAACAAGTAAATGGAATTAATTGGGAGCAAAGCGAATAGATAAATCTAAATAGAAGACTCTTGAGAATTAATTTCACGAATTTAATCTCCTCTGCATTAAGGGGGAACGATTGGATAATTGTCTTACTAAAATTAACAATCAGAATCTAAAATCAACTTAAACAATAGACGAAATCTAGCTTTTGCATTCGACAAGTTATTATCTGAATTAATTATGGAAACCTGACTACTAACTAACACTTAAGTTAGTATATTTCTATTTCATAACCTATACGCTTATAGTTTCTAGTTCCATATGAAACTTCTCCTCTCTGTCCTTCATTTAATACTAAAATGATGCAAAGTTTGATCATGCTATTACATCCATTTAGTTTAGAAAATATAGAAAACATAAGATAACAATACAATCCCTCAATTATGCATATTTGACTAAAATAGCTACATTAATCCTCAAGAAAAGAGATCAGCTCATCACGGATGTCATAAGATTCATCATTATTAAACACTCTAATCCCATCTTTATCAGTGTAAGTGAAGTATTTAAGCAGTAAACTAAGTAAACAACCAAGATAAACTATGAAAAGCTACAGAGTATAGGTTCAGTTAAGCTAACATAATATGAAATCTAGTAAACAACATATAACAATGCAACAAATAAGGAATAGAGTAAGCAAAAAAAGGCTGTTGTATGAATGAGGCGCGGTGGTCTCCTGCAACTCTCAATCCTTTGGCATTAGCTTTCGCCTTCTGCGTATGGTTGATGTTCACCAATACAACTGAATTCTCCCACTACCTTAACCTCTGTTGCTCTTCTTCTTCACCGACTCTCTTTGTTTCTCGTCCTATCTTCCCTTCTTTCTCTCTATCCCTCTCTCCCCAAATGTGTCTGTGATGTGTAGAGAATGAAGAGTGTATAGTGGAATGGAAATGAGCGATTCTTCGTCACCACCCTCTCCTTCTATTTGTAGAATGCTCCTAGGTTTAGGGTTTCGGGCACTCAACCTTTGAAGCTGCCACCTGACAGCACATTGTAACGCTAGTCAAATAAAAACTAGACTACTACTAAAGTAGTGATAAGCCTATGTCGATCCTACAGAGAGTGTGTGTAAAGTTATTAAAATGAAAATAGTAAGTGTTTAAGTATAGGGGGTTTTGGTTTTGGAAAAAAAGAGAATAGAATAAAGCTAAAATAACTAACAAAAGCAATGTAAAGAAAACATGTAAAGAAAATGACAAAAGTGGAGAATTCGATAAGGACCTTGTTCTTTGGTTCAATCTCGGCCTATACCCTAATTAAACATATTTCATTGAATTATTATTCTTAAACCTCTCCTAGAAACTATTAATCGTGTGATAATAATTAACCCAAGTTTTTCTTTAGGTAGTGTTTAATCAAGATATGATCATTAATTAAACCTAAATACCGAATAACCTAGGATACGATCTCTAAATTTAATTAGGTAGTAACATTACGAATTAGGAAAACCGATTAATCTAGGCAATAACAATATACAATGCATCATTTAACCTAGGTCATGTTATCCCCAATGATTACGAACTATTATTCGCTACGCATGAATTTTAACACAACAATTACAGATTATATCGAAATTCTAGCAATGGGTTTGCAAATAAACGATTCAATGAACACATTAAAATCATCTTTTCACAATACCCAATAGGTTCGTACACAAATAACCGAATAATAACGAGAATACGATTATCCATACACAAAACCCAAATCAATTAATATAGGATAACACAATCAATTTAATAAGAGAGAAAGAAACAACAAAAATAGTAAAATACATTTAACCCGGGTCGTTGGCATCGATGTCAGCTCTGAACCGGCATCGGGAAGCTATCCCTCCATGGGTCTCCTCATGGTGGAGAGCTCACCTCAGTCTTCATGCTCTCCTGAAGCTCCCAAAGTTTCCCCTTGATTCGGCCTAAAAAGCCTATTTATTCTCTATTTTGCTTTAGCCGAAAGTCTCTTCTCTACTACACCTGCACTCCTTTTTGCCTAACCTATGTGCTAATGCTCTGCTCTATTTACTGATTTATTTGTTGTTCCATCTATAGTGTTTTTTTTGTTTAAAACCTACGGACCTCCCTCTTGAAAACATCTACATTTCACAGACGCTGTCTGCGTTTACACAAGACGTCTGTATGAAATGCAGACGTTCCGTACTGCATTTCCTCTCTTGCGCTACGTTGTTTTGCTTCATTCCTTTATCTACCTATTGCGCTACATTTCTAGTCTCTTCCATCTACCCACACGCTGTTGTATTGTTGTAGCTTCCCTTGGCTTTTTGTTCTTCTTTTCTTCTCCTACTATGCATCCATTAATTCACGTAAATTGCATGTATTCCATGCACAACTTTTCTACCTCTTTGTCGTGATCAACTTGGAATTTTCTTGTTTGTGTTTTCATTTTTTTCTTGTCTTAATTTTCTTCTTCTTACTCTACGAAGACAAGTGAATATTAATCTTCGGAAAAGGACCAAAATGTGGTGCTTTCAACTCACTTTAACTTCCTTGTTTCCGAATTGTGGCTAAAATCACATATGACTCAAAGTGAGTATCTTAAGCGATTTCATATCAATAATTAGAAAATGTTAAGGAATAAATTCATAATCAATTAATTACCTATTAATTTCCCCTACACTTAGTTTTTGGGCGTCCTCAGGCAAAACATTAAAATTAAGCTCAAAGACCCAAAATATTTACTTAATTCTCATATGTTCCAAGAATACATAATTATAACAAAAATGAATGATTTTCAAAAATCAGAGCAAGAATTCAACATTCCAAGCTTTTAGTCATGATCAATCAACATTCAATACCCTTAAAAATCGAGCAATCCAATGGTAGACTTGGAAAATGTGTTTAAACAATAAATGTCCATAGGTACACTTAACACCATTCATGATCATATCATTCCACAACTTTACATATCATTTCATTTCTCCACCACTAATGGTCATATGCAAAATCATGGATCAAAGGTCTATTTAGGGTTGTAATGTGGGCAAAGGTAAGATGAGATGTATTTGGGTCAAGTAGCATGAAAGTCATTAAAGCTAGTGAAACAAATGTAACACTCAATATAATATCAGATGCACAAGTTCACATTCATACAAAACTGGGTACCGTTAGCTATGACGAATGCAACACTTATATTTTGCAACTCATTTCAGCTCTCACACACAAACCACATGAAGGATATATCAATTCGAAGGAATCACTCATACAATTTATGCCAATAATGCATTGAAACCACAGAAGTAAACCTTCTAAGACAACATCTACCTCATATTATACTAACTACCGAATAACTTAGGATACAATCTCTAAATTTAATTAGGCAGTAGCATTATGAATTAGGAAAATCAATTAATCAAGGCAATAACCACATACGATGCGTCATTTAACCTAAGTCATGATATCCCAAATAATTACGAATCATTAGTCGCTACACATGAATTTCAACACAATAATTACGGATTATATTGAAATTCTAGCAATGAGTTTGCAAATAAACGATTCAATGAACGCATTAAAATAATCTTTTCACAATACCCAATGGATTCATGCACAAATAACTGAATAATAACTAGAATACGATTATCCATACAAAAAATCCAAATCAATTAACATAAGATAACACAGTCAATTTAACAAGAGAGAAGGAAATAACAAAAATAGTGAAATACACTTAACCTGGGTCATTGGTGTCGATGTAACCTGTAAACTGATGTCGGGAAGCTACCCCTCCATAGGTCTCCTCATGATGGAGAGCTCACCTTTGTCTTCGTGCTCTCTCAAAGCTTCTGAAGTTCCCCCTGGATTCAGCCTAAAATGCCTATTTATTCTTTATTTTGCTTCAAACGAAAGTCTCTTCTCTTTTGTGCCTCCACTCCTTTCTACCTAACCTCTGTGCTACTCTTTTGTTCTATTTACTGATTTATTTGTTGGTCCATCTATTGTGTTTTTGTGTTTAAAACCTATGGACCTCCCTCTTGAAAACGTCTGCATTTCACAGACAGTGTCTGCGTGAAATGTAGATGTTGTCTATGTTTACGCAGGATGTCTACGTGAAACATAGACATGGTCTGCGTTACGTAGAAGTTCTACACTACGTTTACTCTCCTGCGTTGCGTCGTTTTGCTTCATTCCTTTATCCACCTGCTACGCTACGTTTTTGGTCTCTTCCATCTACCTACACGCTACCATATTGTTACAGCTTCCCTTGGCTTTTTGTTCTTCTTTTCTTCTCCTACTGTGCTACCATTAATTCATGTAAATTGCATGTATTCCATGCACAGCTTTTCTACTTCTTTGCCGTAAGCAACTTGGAATTTTCTTGTTTGTGTTTTCATTTTTTTCTTGTCTTAATTTTGTTCTTCTTACTCTATGAAGACAAGTAAATATTAATCTTCAGAAAACTACCCAAATGTAGTGATTTCGACTTACTTTAACTTCTTTGCTTTCGAATTATGCCTAAAATCACATATGAGTCAAAGTGAGTATCTTAAGCAATTTCATGTCAATAATCACTAAATGATAAGGAATACACTCATAATCAATTAAGTACTTATCAACCACATAATCACTAAAATAATTACAAGAAAATGAAGGGGTCACAGCTATGTGTAAGTCACAGTTGAGTTGTGACTTATAAGTCATAACCATGATATGCTCATAGTTGTGAATTATAAGTCACAACTATGACATGCTTATGATTGTGACTTACAATGTCACAACCGTGACTTGGTAAGTAACGTGATGCCCATTTTCATGCACAATTTGTCATGCCATATTCACAAAATAATCCAATTAAGATCCATGCAACATTCACACTAATTTCACATAATTCATATCAAATTTGAATTAAATCGCAACTAATTTCAGCGTATGAAAGCAAGCAAAATCAAACAAAATTAAACACAACAACGGACAAATCGTCAGGGTTTCCTTCTTTTGAAGGGCTTATAGCCTTCTTTAGGAGACTTGTGAGATCTGTGGAACTTCTTATAGGAGAACTTCTTGTGATGATGTTTCTTCTTTGTGTGACAATCACAATCTTTTTTTCTCTTTACACTTGATCGTTAGATATGACTTTTTGCACATTTTCTTTAACAGAGGACCGCCTATAATCATATTCTTGAAGAACATCTGTTGATCACATAGCTTATTAAGAGAAGATAAGGCAAGTTGATAGATCTTTCCAAGAGATATATCTTTCATATCTCTTCGAAGTGCAGCAATGGTGCTTTCAAACTCAGGTTGTAATTCTTTTGGAAGAGAGGAAATGAAAGTATAACGGAGAGTAACATCATTGAAACCATTAAGTAGATAATAACGTTCCGTCATACGCTAGAAATGTTTTTGTAAATCTCTTTGCTCTAGAGAACTATAATTCATCTTGAAGTATTCTTGTTTGACCTGTTTGTCGATTAGCTAAAAGTCACCAATGAACTCCTTATGAATTACTCCAAGAAGTAATCCAGCAGATGTGACTTGTATGAATTGAAGTCTTTTATCAAGACTTTGCCACCATTCTCGTAGTGTACTAATAAAACGAGAAGTAAACTCAGACAAAATATCCCGTTAAGGATGATTTGGTTGAATTATTTGCAAATCAATCCAAGCACCGAATTCATAGAAGCGCTCTCTCCACTTTCTAGGTGGAAGATCATTGAATGTAAACTAGGGGCCTGAAGTAAGTTTGGTCAGTGGTGTTGGTGCTGCTGGTGTTGAAGGTCTGAAGGGTTCAGTTCCTGTGGATTCAGTTTCGTTGATCTCTAACTCAACTTTTGTAGGTTAAGGCATAGTCATCATGACTTGAGCTAGATCTGTCAAGTCAACAAACTCTATAGATTCAACTGAAGATGGTTCAAACACTTTAAATGGTTTAGCTACTGCAGATGATTGCTCAAAGAAGCTAGAATGCTCAGAAGGGCATTATTCATCGGATATCTCATGAATAGTTGTTGGTGCAAGAGTTGCTACGTGAATGCTCAGAGAGGCATTCATCGTCAGAGATGGTAGGAACAGACACTGGTGCAAGAGTTGCTATGAACTCTATCTGAGGAGTTTTATCTTTCCCGGTAGATTGTGGAGAAGATGGTAGAGTGGATCTGTAAGGGTTTATTCCACGGATCAGTTGGTTTAGTGTATGGATCAGTAGGTTTAGTGTATGAAGGTGATGGCTTTGGAGGCTTTTCAGGTTTAGGTTTTGATTTGATCGATTTGGGTTTAGTGGTGGTAGGATGGACATACTGCCTGATCAAAGGATAGTTAAACTTAAATATGTTTTCATAGTCAACTTCTTCAGGGTATGTTGGTGGAGAATAAATTGGTTAAATATGATATGTCAGTGAAGGAGAGGTAGGTTGGTTAACAGGAAATGATTTAGTATAAGTTCCATAAACAATCTTAGATTGTTCTTTTAGCATGTCAGCTTCTAGTCATTGAAGAATCTCTTTCACCTTTTTGAGTTCTTGCTCCTTGGTGGTGAAATCAGGGCCAAAATACTGGGTATCGACATAGTGTCCAAGTGTTGCATCAACCAAGGCCATTTGAACTTTGTAAGATTTGTACATTTTTTGGATCTCCGCAGAGACTGTATCATCTCATTGGTATCAAAGCTATAAGTGTCATTGACAGTGACTACAGTAATCTTAACGAAAGTGAGTAGAGAGTGGTATCATAAGCTATGAATACACTACCAAATGACCCTGTTCATCTTTCTTCTACCTTATCTATAGCCAATCTTCTTTCTAGAGTGAAGCGTATTTTATCTAATCGTATAGAACACCTTGTAGAAATAACCTATCTTCCTGAAGAAAACCATGTTTCTAATACTTCTTTACCTTTACTTAGTCCCTACAATATATGTTCTCGTGATCATTCTTAGACAAAGAGCATACGCCTATTCTCTCCACACACCGTCCCAAAGTAAAAGAAATCATCTAGAGTTCTCATTAGAACAGTGTGGTTTGTAAGCAATTTCAGCAGAACAATACGTGAAGCCCGAGATCTTAAAGGAAACAGAACTTACCACTTTACAAAAATTTTAACTTTCCAATAAGTTTATGCTATTTGTCATTGAGACTATGGAGCCTTCTTCAATAAATGTAATAGTTATTTATAATAAAATTTGACTTTGTTTTCAAAAAGGTGAAAATTTTCAAAATTTGATGATAAATCTCTGTATAACAAAAATTAGTAAATTTTAAATGATTTAAAAATAAATATAACCTTTTATCTATTTACTACTTTGATGCTATTGATTATTAAATGAGATTACATTTATTAATTTAATATTTGTCTTACCCATGAAACTTATCAAATTCTTACGAGACAACTTTAAATTTATATTGTAATAGACTTATCCCAGTATTTTTTTAATAAATTTAGATCATTTATTAAAATTTTATTATTTTTATAAGACTTTAATTTATTAAAGTATGTATACTTAGTCAAATTATATAGATAATTACTATATTATACATTTTAATATAAATAATGAAATTCTACATTAAAATTTTTTCTCACATGCTTAAAAAGTATATTTTTTTTCTGAAAGTTATATTTTTAAAATATTCATTGAGAAACTAAAAACAGAAAATTTAATGCAAATTATTATAATTATTTATTATCTATTTTATTTTACACTTGTGTAACTATATATGCAACGAACTTAGAGTTGAAATATGATCACCATCTTCTTGTCTTTCTGCATAAGTGACATTATCATTGTTTGAAATTTTGTAAATTAACCGTTTATTATATTTTAATTTATTTTTTAATATATATATTTCACTACCAAAAATAATTTTCTTATACGAAATTAGAGTGAGATTATATACTTAATATATATTATTTCATTTTACATATGCAGTATTAAATTAATTATAATCTCAAACAAAGGTATATAATCAATTCTAAATCATGCTAAAATTTCATTTTCAGTTGGGAGAGCAATGACCTAGTTGCGTGTCCGTAACAATCACGTTTAACGAGGCCAATTGCCAAGCTATGCGTCAAATGGGCTCCATCAATCAGACCAGTTTTTCCAACGAAAATGTGAAGCTAAGTATTACTGCCTTTACAGAAGTCCAACCAGAATACACATGTGGATCAATATCAGCCACCCCAAGTCATTGATATTTAATGATAAAGGGTATGTAATGCCGTGCTCAATGGGACACTTTATTTTTATTTTTAATTATAAAAACTTTGGAATTGGCTACACTCAAGTCAACGTATAGTAAATGGTAATCTTCCGATTAGTCCCCGATGCTTGGTAGCTAAAATTCGTTAGCTTAAACTTAATCTAAAAGGATTAAAAAGTGTCCATTGCAATGTTTTTTGACAGGTTTCCGTGCAAACTTGTGTTATTTTGTATATGTTTTGCTTATAAGTAGACTATAATTGGATTGCAGAAATAATTTTTGATACACAAAAAATTAGTTTAAAAAAGTTAAAGAATGTTTTTGAGTTCATGTATAAATTATAAATCATTCCTAATTTATTATTGAAATAGAAATCTTAATTAATTATATATAATTGTTTAGTGCGACACTTGAGAATAAACTTTTGAGATATGAGAGTTTTTTTTTCTTAATTTTGAATATATCTTTCTTTTCAATTTTGATAAAGAAAAATAATTATAAGATCAACAATGAAGAGTTGTATATATAATTATTATTTGTTAATTGAAGAAAGATAAATAATGAAATTATTAAATAAAATTTGAAGAATAGATGTAGTTCAATAATTACTTAACTAAATTATTATAAATCAATTTTACATCTGTTTTCTTTGGATTCAAATCCTCTATACCCAATACCCTATTTCAACCCTGTTCCGTGTCAAAAATAAAGTCATTTTATGTTTGTTTTTGTTTTTAACGTTGAACAGAGTGTTAGGTATAGAGAATCTAATGCCATTTTTGTTACAATTTTTATTACTATTGTGCTTGTCATTCAAATTGTGTATGCTTATGATTGTTTAAACTCAATTATATATACAAATTAAAATAATATATGTAATTCAATTCAATTAATTTTTAAATCAACCAAAATGTATGTACATAAATTATATATGTGTATTGGAATAACATATTTATATTTTTCCCCCGGCCATTTCTTATGTCTCAACGACTTAATGGGGACAAACGTAAAGAGCTATTTTTGTGTAATTGTTTTTACCCTTAAATGATTACGAACCGAGTGGTTTCCATCTTAATCAGTTGTTGTAGGTTGATCTATCCATGAATTCATAGTGGAGAAGGTCACATCTATGAAAAATAGTAATTATATATTACTTGTATGATACGTGGCATCGACCTTTTTATTTATCCGCTCTCTACTATTCTACTTAGAGGCGAAGCTAACACGACGTGGCGTGTTTTGCGCGGTCAGACAAGCGACGAGTTCCACCAGTTAAACAACACAAGATGGATGCCCTAAGACGAGAGATTCGTCTTGTGGAATCCACAAGCAGTACATATACTAGGTACTTGGATGTAAAGAAATTGGAGAAAGAAAGAGAAAAGGGTTAGTACCTGCAAACGCAATAAAGACAGCATTACATACAGGAGTATGGAAATTGGGTACTTCTTTTTTTATTTGGAGGGTGTGGGTAGTGTCAACATCATCACTGAATCCTGCTTGTCAGCAACTAAACTAGTGGGCTTGAAAAGAGCTGTGCTTGAGAAGTTTTGCTTTTGCCTAACATATCATAGCATGATTGCATGATCGCCACCTGCCACTTCCTAATTATATTCTGCTGCTTTGATGAGTTAATCCTATAATATTTAACTCATCTAAAAGTTATCATCTTCTCCTGCTTTTTTCCCCCCCCTTTTTCCTGTTCCTCTCCTAGGTTAAGCCTTCAGTACTACAAAGGCCGTTTTTATAATTACAATATACCCATAAATGTGTATTTAAAAAAGTTTATCGTTGGAAGAGGTAATATTGAATAGGGTTGGAACTCCTACTTGACAAGAGCCTGTATAACTATGTCCCTGCTTACAATAAACGTTTGAAATAGCAATTTTGTATTGTTTTAATCTACAGAGAGATGGATTAATTAAGATGATCCGGAAATATTAATTAACCTTTTAAGTTTTAACCAAAAATTTTTGAACATAAGTAAGCTGCCCAAGGAAAATGGAATCGAAAAGCCATCAGTTTGCGAGTTGGGGCTCTTCAGCTGTTCAGTAAGGAAGGCCCTTCTTTTTAACTAAATTATTATATACCTCTATTGTTCAATGGTGAGTCTCTCTCTTCTAAATCCTTCACCTTCACATGCATGTTGGGAATTAGGATGATGCATCATGCATCTAACCTTGTAGGGGTTTTGCTCCTTTGATCATGTAAAAGATGCTGGTCCAAATGTTTACAGGCTTAACGATCATGTTACTTTGATGGGCCTCTTTTTTTGGGTCACATTGAGCCCAATCCTCATGACCTTGTGAAAGCTCCGCCTTTTAGTGTGCCTAATCTGCTTTCACGTGTAAAACAACATGCCTTTTGGTAAGTCTGCCAAACCAAAAGGTATGTTCCTTTCTTTTGTTCTTTTGGATTAAACATGAAATGGACAACACCTCATATACCAATCGTAATGATTGAAAACTTCGAATTCGAAAAGCTAAACAAATGACACCTAAACATGAGCTCAGCATCATCAATCTTGACCGACCACAGAACAGCAAAAGGAAGGATTTGATTTCTATTGTTTTAAGCTTATGTTTATCCTTCCCTATGCCCTTTACTAAACTTGATGAGAACCCACTTTCTTGAATTATTGAAAGATCAAGCCTAGGGCATATGTTTGCTTTCTTATCTCACTGTCGAGGGGGATCCTCTGTCCCTCTTCTCCTGGCCCTACTCTGTCCCTCTTTCATCTGAGCCATCCATTCATATGACCCCTCATATGAATGGATGGCTCAGATGAAAGA
>JAOSBL010000001.1:5331426-5367423 GCA_027568915.1 Erythroxylum roraimae | reverse complement strand
GGAGAAGAGGGACAGAGGATCCCCCTCGACAGTGAGATAAGAAAGCAAACATATGCCCTAGGCTTGATCTTTCCATATGAATGAATGGCTCAGATGGAAGGAAGATAGAGTAAGGCCAGGGGAAGGGGGACAGAGGATTTCGGGCCCTGTCGAGGAACAACATTCACTTGTTTAACTACTCGTGAATTGTTTAGTTGTATTTCAATTTTTTTATTGTAGTTTTTAAATTTCGTTTCTAGTTTGTCATTTTTTATTTTTATTTTTTAAATAAAATAAAATTTTGATTGGTTGTTAATATTAATATAGTTGTACTTTTATCACGGATAATAATTGCATATTAAATAAAACTTAAAGATAAATTATTTTTAGTCAAATAAATTTATTTTAATCTCTTTTATAATATTTATTGATAAATTATTAATAAAATTATTTTATTTTTTTGAATAAATAATTTAAAAATTAATATTTTTTGAATATATTTTAATTATTAAATCAAATTTTATTTGAAATGTATATATTTTGAAGATATTTTAAATTTAATTATATTAATTAATAATTATTGAATTATATTTATTTAATTTTATTACAAAAATTAGCTAAAATTAAATTATTCATTAATCATATTAATAATTAATTGTCAATAGTGCAACGATATGTACTATTGACAATTCTCTTCCTTCTTTGATGCCTTCAAACTCTTTGACAATTTTTCTTCTCCTTCCAGCACTATTATCCATCCCAACTAAATAAGAAGCATTCTCATCTTCACCTTCCATAGAGTGAAATTATTTAATTCATTAAATTTCTCAAAATTGATTTTATAGAGAGACATCCGAACAACAAACCCTAGATTCGTAAAGAAACCATAGATTATAATGCCACTTGTTCTACAATCAAATTATAAAGGAAGAAAATAAATGAAACAAAAATATAGAATTCACGTGATTTAGTCAATGTGACCTATATTCATAGACAGAGAGATAAATTTCTTATTATTGTGAGAAAACAATACAAAGTTAAAGAGTATGACATTTCACACACTATATACAATGCTAATTAAGGGTATTTATAGTCTAGTTTTATTTATATGATATTTAAGGCCAGTGAAATTATACTTTTTTTGCGTCTTCAAATTTCATGTCAGAGTCTGGCATCGAACACACTCTTTAGATCAACAACGGTATCATTCTGATTTCTCAATTTTCTTTAATTCATATGAGTCTGATGTCGGTTCCATATCTCATAATAGCTCTAAGTCTTTTCTAATTTCACAAACGACATACTTGGGTTATAATTTCAAGATTTCATCGAATTATAAATCAGGTCAAATTATAAACATGATTGAGTCACTATAAATTCAATACATATCGCATAAAAGGACCCTTAATTTCTCTTCATTCCTTTAAATGATCTTACCCTTCTGCTAGAGATAAAGTTCTTGGTCATTTTTTTATTAATGAGTGAAATATGTGTCTTTAGTCAATTTTTGAATCCTTCTTTTGCTCTATTAGAGAAGAAGAGGATTGAGATGTTGTTGATGTATAAAATGACTAGTTTACATGATAGTCTATGTGAACATTGTTAATGAAAGAATTAAAAATGGACTATATTTTATAATAAATTAGAAGTTTGACCATTTGATTAATATTTTTATTAGTTTTAGTTATACTATTGTAAAGTTAAATCAAATGGTTCAAGATTAAAAGTATAATTTAAGGATAACATATTCATAAGTTTTTTAATTTTTTAAGGATTTTTTCAATTCAATGCTCAAACTTTTAAAATTTTCAATTGAATTACTAACCTTTTAAACCTTAATAATTCAGTTTAAAAGGTTATTTTTGATGATATAATATGTCTACCAAATGCTACATAAATGTCTATTTACTAGCTACATCAACAAAAACTAACTTTTTAACTAAATTGTTAAAATTTTAAGATATTAAAATCCTAAAAAGTTGAGCACTTTCAGATTAGTTGTTCTCGATAATTTATCATCATCACACTATTTAATTGCGGCCGCCATGCTCCTAACCCTTCTATAAAACATTGGAAACCTACGACTTTCCTTATATGAGTTAAGGATTATAAAATCTTTTCCTGATGCTCTTTATCTCCCTTTTGCAGGTGTTAAACAAAAAATAAATTGAGCGAATTATCTTGATATAAGGCAATTGCAGACATTTCCTATGAAAGAAAACTTTCCTGCAACCCAAACAGCAAAAGTGTGAATGCCAAGCTTATCAACATCTAAAAGTATAACGACACATAGTTTTCATATAGTAAAGGAAGGAAAAGTAGTACAACTAGATAAAAGAAGTGAAACAACTACGTAAATATGTCATCAAGAGCACAAATTTCGTAAAAACACAAGATCTGTGATTCGCCGATGCTTGAAAATGGAAAGATAATGGGAGGATCGAAGAGGTCAATCGTGTTAGTTGGACCTTCGGTTCTGTCCAAATCCACAGTACGCTGGTAAGGCACTCAAGAAAATAATAAAAAAGAGTTCCTTACGCTTGTTATTTGGTTATTTTCAAGGTGATGTGAAGTTTCGGTTGTATAGGGGTTAGAGAGAGTCAAAAGAGTTGGTAAAAAAATAAGGGTCATCTTTTAAAAAAATGTTTTAGTTCTTTTCTTTCTTTTCCGCCCCTAGAAATTCCTTTTACTTCATTAGAACTTTACCAAAACTGCTTCTTTTCAATGAATCCTACATACAATAATGCAAACAGATCTTAGAGAGTGCATTTTCTATAGTTGGGTCAGTATATTCATCATGAAGGTATCTCCACGTCAACCTTTTTTCACTGATCTCTTTTTTCTTGGTGTCTTCTTCGTTTCTTTTCTTTTCTCCCTTCAGCTCTTCTTTTCCTTTGGGGGTGTGTCAACTCATATTTAATTTACTACCTACGAAATTTGATTTTGATGCTCTTTTAACTTTTTAGTTTTTCTTTTTGACTAATTGTCCTCGGAATGCAACTCGCACTTGTCCTTAATCTACCTAATATTGACCAAAATGATGGTAACTGTACGTTTAGCCTAGCACAACAGTGTAGGTCAATGCCTCATCATTTCATATGATTAGTTGTTCTAGGCTTAGTTGTTCAAGCCTTGATGAGAATTCAAGGCTTAATTGTTCATCTTAATTTCTTCAATCCACTGCGGTAAAGGAGAGAGGGAGATAGACCTTGACAATTGTTTGAGTTTCCACCGTGATTGACATACTAATTAACGTAGCTAAGGACACCTGATCTAACCTAAGTTACAAGTAAGCAAAAATGTAAATATATAAACCCTAAACACAAAACAAAAGGTTAAAAAGTGAAAATATTATCCTTACTATATGATGAGTAAATATGATTCTTATTTTGTTTAATTATCTCCTTCACTTAAACAACTCTAAAACTTAAATCTAAGTCTATAATAACCAATTACGAGTGTAACTACAAAAATTAGAGAGTACATAAGAAAATCTGAAGAATTAAACTACAAACAAGTAGGTCACCTACAATTTTTTAAAAAGACATTTCCTCAAATATGAAAACAAAGTGCCAACAGCGCAAGACTTTAGATACATAAATATATAAAAATATCAGCAATAATAAAGTATTTATAAAATCAAATTTAATTAAACTAAATATAGATTTTCTAGTGTAATCTTCGTTTTAGGATTGACCTGTTCCTTATTTTAAAGAATAAATAGGTTTTCTAAATGTTCCTGTTCGAATTGTGCAACGCATCCTTTTCTATTTTCCTTCTTGAATTACCCGATGAATCTTTAGAATAATTTGTGCAAATCTCAACTAATTTGCCCCTTTGAGTCAGGATTTATAATTGTTTTTCTACTATTAAAAAAGAGATTCGTACTAGTTATTTTCTGGTCATTTTAGATCTCTCGGCATGACCTAATCGAGTTTTATACACCTTTCATAACGAAAAATCTTGATATTTCAAGGTACAAGTTGGGGAACCTGGACCGGTTTACGACTGGAAATCCAATGGCAACATGTAAACTATCTGAATATATTGGAGTTATAATAAGACCCCACAAGAGGTATGAATAAATGCCAAAGACAGGGTACTACGATGTCGGGAACAAAAAAGAAGAAGCTGAAAGTGAGTTTTGCAGAGAAGCATGGAAGGCCAGCGACGTTGGGTGGGGTTAGATCAGAGAGGTCTCTGTAAATGTGAATGTCACAATTCATACATACTAGGTCCTACAACACAACAAAAAATACCCCATCAAAAGGATTATTATTCAAAGAGATTAAATAGGTAATTATTTTTATTAAAAATTTTGTTTCATAAAAATAGTAATTTTATTATTTATAATAACCACTTAATAATATGCATCAAATATTTTTCCTATCGAAAATGATATATATCCAGCTCCTCTGATGAGATAGGAGCATTCTTTTCTATTTACCAACTATACTTATATTTCAATTGTGTAAGAGACGAAGGATTTTTTTTCTTCTTTAAACTAAATATTCTCCGCTGTATAGTTTTTTTGTAGGATTAATTTATTACGTTTGAACAAATCAATGTTAAATACGACAGAAAGATAAAACCAAAGTATGGAGTTAACACCATTGATCATTCTTCTCTTGTGCTCATGAAGTCGGTTGTTGAGTTACTTTAATTAACGTTAAAAACCAAGGATTAGTGCCCCGTTGGTTATTAACCCTAATCATTGGGTTTTGGCCCTACGTTTATGAGTTATTAGTACAATCACTACAATGATTGTATTTATATGCCATCTCTATTAGATTTCTTTGGAGAATCAGGCTCAAGCAAATAAAACAAAGGCATTCTCAATTATAATCTCTTGGAGAAGGAGGCAAACCTCAAAATCATGCTTACGTCTTCTCTTTTTTTTGTTTTTGGAAGACTTATCTTTTTATGACAAGTTTCATGTTCCATGATGTTAACAATTAAGTAGTAAGTCTCATCGGCTGTATAATGCTAACTTCCAAAATCTACAGTTGGGCATTAAAGTGACGCCTCATACATGAACAACAAGATTTACTTCTCGAGCAGCCTCACATATTTCTCAATCACTCTCTTTCATTGATTGCTAGACTTCTTTCTAGCTTGATGAACATACTGATGCTAATAATTAAAACTAAGAAAACTAAGGTTACCTACTTGAATTCAGGTCAAGAGATATTTTGCATGACTTGTACATGCAAATATACAATCTTGAAATTTCAGGAAAAAAAAAATGTTACTCAAAAGTATTTTGGTAAATATTGATGGGAAAATTATGAATTAAATCCCCACAGGTAAAATAAGCAAAGAAATAACACTCAGAAATTTAACGTAGTTCACCCTCTAATTTGGGCTACATCCACGGGTCAAACTTCGAATAAATCTTCCATTAAAGAGAATAGCTGTTACAAAGAGTGAAAAGTGATACAACAAAAAGTAGGGCTTTCATACAAAGTGTTTCCTAAATTTACTATCCTTAGGATAATATCCTCACTATTTTGTCACTAAGCCATTTTTAAAAAATGTTTCCTAAAAATACCCAAAAAATCACTCTCTTACACAAAATGACTCTCTAAAATTCACTCTTGAACTCAACACACATGTCATGCATTTTTGATATGCATATGTCTATTAAGAGAGGAGGAAGGGAGGGTCTTTTATAGACCCTCCACCATGTGACAACTTGCATAACAAGCTCATGCATGCTTGATATGCATATGTCTATTAAGAGAGGAAGAAGGGAGGGTCTTTTATAGACCCTCCACCGTGTGACAACTTGCATAGCAAACTGTTGATAGTCTTGCATGCAAGTTGTTGTCAACTTGCTTTTTACTTCTTTGTTTTAATACATTAACCTAAAATGACAAGTTGTTGATAGTCTTGCATGCAAGTTGTTGTCAACTTGCTTTTTACTTCTTTTTTTAATACAAAAATCTAGAATGACGGTACCATGTATGTCGGTACCGCCTTACAATTTTCCCCCTACCGAATACCTGGAGTTTACTATCATTCCTGCAAATGATTGACATAACTCAAACTTTCCCTGGGAATTTTTTTTGCATCATATCTTATCTATATGAATCTTCTCAAGCTGTAATAGCTTCTTCTCTAACTCATCTCTAATACAGTGATATCTCACATCAATATACTTTGATCTTGAATGGAATGAGGAATTTTTCCTAAGGTGAATATCATTCTAATTGTCGCAAAATAGTTGATATTTATCATGCTAAAAACCAAGTTCATCTAAGACCTTCTTCATCCATAGGAGCTTCTTGCATGCTTCAGTTAGTTGCAGCAATAAATTCTACTTCAGTGGTGGATAGAGCAACACATTTTTTGCAATTTTGATTGCTATGCAACAGATCCCCCTACAAAGATAATTTGGTAATCTAAAATACACTTTCTTGAGTCAACGTCACTGACCATGTCTGCATCTGTGTAAGCAACTAACACAAGCTTGGTAATTCCAAAACATAAGCATATTTTGGAAGTACCACGTCGATATTTGAGAATTCACTTCACAGCATCCCAATGTTCCTTACCAAGATTTGAAAGGAACCTACTCACTATTCTACCTACGTGAGCAATATTTGGTCGTGCACATCCCATGGCATACATCAAACTTCCAACAGCAGAAGCATAGGGGACTTTCATCATCTCTTCCTTCTCTTCATCCATCAAAGGGCATTGCTTGGCACTCAACCTAAAGTGATTAGTAAGATGGCAACTAACCACTTTAGCTTTATCTATGTTGAACCTTTAAAGTACTTTCTCAATGTACTTCTCTTGTGATACCCATAATTTCTTGGCACCCTTATCTTTAATAATCATCATGCGAAGAATCTGTTTTGCTGGCCCCAAGTCTTTTATGGCAAAAGACTTGCTTAACTGCTTCTGCAAATTGTTAATCCTGTTGATATTTTGGCCAACAATCAACATATATCATTAACATAAAGTAAAAAGATAATGAAATCATTACCAGAGAATTTCTTTACAAAAACGCAGTGATCTGAAGTAGTCTTTTTATAACCTTACTCCCCATAATTGTTTCAAACTTCTTATACCACTATCTCGATGCTTGTTTTAAATCATAAAGGCTTTTCATCAAGCTACACACATAGTCCTCTTTCCTTTTTTCCTTAAAACCCTTTGGCTGCTTTATATATATCTCTTCTTCCAAATCTCTATGAAGAAAGGCTGTCTTGACATCCAATTGCTCGATTTCTAAGTCTAGACTTGCTACTAAATTGAGCACTGTACAGATGGATGCCATTTTCATAGCTAGTGAAAATATTTCGTCAAAATCAATACCTTTTCATTGGTTGAATCCTTTAACAACCAATCTAGCTTTGAATCTTGGATGAGAAATGTGTTCATCATGCTTAATCTTGAACAACCACTTATTTTTCGAGGCTTTCTTGCCTTTTGGCAACTTCACAGCTCAAAAGCTTTATTCTCATGTAAGGACTTTATCTCATCTTATATGGTTTTAACCTATTTTATCTTATGTTCATCTATCATAGCTTCTTGAAAATTTTTAGGTTCTCCCTCATTAATAAGTAACACATACTGATTATTAGAGTATCTAGTAATGGCTTGTCTCACTTACGTAGATCTCCTTATTAGAAAGTCCCTGATGCTGGTGGTTGATTCTAAACATCATCTTCATTAGAATCTTCATCAGATTGGTTTTGAATGGGAGCATCATCATCAGCTACATTCAGTTGGCGATTTTCAACTTCGTCTCCAAATTATCTTCGCACTGTTTTTGGAGGAATTAACTCTAAATCCACCAAGTCACCATCAGTTCTTGAAACATCCTTTTCACTTTGCCAAGATCTTCAATGGTTTGATCTTTGATAAATATAGCATCACGGCTTCGAATCAACTTCTTATGGATTGGATCATAAAATTGATAACCAAATTGATCTTCTCCATAACCAATAAATATACACCAGCGAGTCTTGACATGAAGCTTGGATCTCTCATCTTTAGGGATGTAGACATAAGCTTTGCAATCAAATACTTTTAGATGATCATAGGAAACATCCTTTCCTGACCATACTTTCTTCAAAACATCAGACTGTAAAGGGATGTATAGTGAGCGACTTAATACATAAACTGCTGTGAATAGAGCCTTACCCTAAAATGTCTTGTGCAATTTTGCATATGAAAGTAGGCATCTAACTATCTCCATCAAAGTCCTGTTCATCCTCTCAGCTAAACCATTCAACCATGGTGTCTTAGGAGGAGTAGTCTGATGTCGATTACCATGCTCTTTGCAATAGATTTCAAATGGTCCAGTGTACTCTCCACCATTGTCTGTTTGAATGCATTTCCACTTCTTCCAAGTTTGTCTTTCAACTGAGGCATGGAATTGTTTGAAAACATCTAGCACTTTATCTTTAGTTTTCAAGGTGTATACCCATGTCTTCCTAGAATAGTCATCAATGAAAGCCACAAATTATTGAGCACCACCTAGTGACTTTAGCATTAACTTATATAGATTTGGGTGTACCAAATCCAACACATTCTTTATTGTGGAAGGAGGGGAACTTTTGAAAGTAACTCTATTTTTCTTTCTTGCAAACCAATCAGCATACTTCTTTAAATGTATATGGTCAACTCCAAATAATGCATTCTTTTCCACCAACTGAGTCATCTCCTTCTCGCTCATATGACCGAGTCTTTTATGCCATAATTCAATTGCATCATCTTTTTCCGCTGGATTCACAACATCATTGGAGACCTTTGCCTGCATCACATACAACTTTTAGCACTTCTTACCTTTGGCGATTACCAAGGAGCCTTTAGTAAGTTTCCATTTGTCATCTTTGAAAGCGCTACAAAAACCTTGATCATCAAATATGCCAATCGAGATCAAATTAAGGCGAAGATCATAAACATGTTTGACATCTTTCTAAGGCAGTTTCATGCCATTATTTGTCTCTAAGTAAATATCACCTTTTCCAGTGATTCTAGCCAAACCGCTATTTCCCATTTTAACGACACCAAAATCTCCTTGTGTATATGATGAGAAGAGTTCTTTATATAATGTGGCGTGAATAGTGGCACCACTGTCACCTATCTAATTGAACTCAAAGGATGCACTATTCATATCATTATCATATGAGACAATGTGCAAGTCATCAATGGTGGTAGCCGTCGATGCGTGTTCATCATCACTTCTATCATCTTTCTTGACTTCTTTGCCATTGTTCTTTTCTTCTTTAAACTTCCGATAGAACCTTTTGATATGACCTTTTTCTTAAAGAGATGGCATTCAACATTAACATATTTATTTGATCTTCCTCTACTCTTATCTCTGGAATTTGGACCTCTAAATTTGCTCCTCCCCTATAACCTGTGAATAGAACTTCTAATTGTGTTGAAGAGGCCGAACTCTATGATCTCTGTCTCATCTCTTAATTCAAAGTTCTACTTTTTACAGATTCCTTGTTATTAACATCGTAAACTGCAAAATTGGTGATTGAAATCTTTTTAAAGTCTCCCAAGACTCTGGCAAGGAGGTAAGCATGAAAAGGGCAAGCACTTCATCATCGAACCTTATGCCCATTCCTAATAATTGATCCACGATCCCCTAAAATTCATTCAAGTGATTTGCCACAGAGGTACCTTCTTGATATTTTATCTGTACTAATTTTTCAGGTAAAATAATTTATTGTTACTAATTGTTTAGGCATACAACTCCTCGAGCTTCTTCCACAATGTTTGTGCGTGAGTCTCGTTGTAGATATGATTATATACAATATCTTCAACAAATTGCCGAATAAAACTACATACTTGCTCATGCTCAAATGCCCACTCCTCGTCTGATTTATTTTTGGGTTTTGTTGTGGTAAACATCGATAAATGCATTTTTGTGATGAACAAAAGATCTTTCATCTTATTCTTTCATATGTCATAATTGGAGCCATTTAGGCTAATCATCTTGCTTATTTTTGCCTCCATCTTTGATGAAAAATGTTTTGACATAAAACTGAACCTAGCTATGATATCACTTGGTGGGAAAAATTACGAATTAAATAACACACAAAAATTTAACATGATTCACCCTTTAATTTGGGCTACTTCCATAAGCCAAACTCCGAATAAATCTTCCACTAATGAAAATAATAGTTACAGAGACTAAAAAATAATACAACAAAATAATGGCGCTCTCACACAAGGTGTTTCCCAAATTTACTATCCCTAGGATAATATCCAAACTACTTTGTCACTCACCTTTTTTAGAAAAACGTTTCCTAAAAATACCCCAAAAATCACTCTCTCACACAAAACGGCTCTCTAAAATTCACACTCGAACCCACCACACATCTCATGCACATTTGATATGCATATGTCTGTTAAAAGAGGAGGAAGGGCGAGTCTTTTAAAGACCCTTCATCGTGTGACAACTTGCATAGGAAGCTGTTGTGTAGCTACTGAAGCTTGCATGCAAGCTATTGATAGTCTTGCATATAAGTTGTTGTCAACTTGCTTTTTACTTCTTTTTTTTAGTACATAAATCTAGAATGGCGGTACCATGTATATCTGTACTACCTTACAAATATGACTTGGCACATCATCAAAGTGTATTCTTCTACAAAAATTAGAGGTGAAGACATATATTAGCATACAAGTGTATTAGTGTGATAGGAATTTTTTAAAAGAGAGATACAATCTAGAATACGAGCATGTCGGAATTTAGGTCTATATATGCAAAGACGCATAAAGATCCACAACATAGGACATATATGTGTCAGTTGTCTATGTCCATTTTATAAAAAGAAACAGTGAGATACATGGCTTGAGACACGATCATGTTTATGACAGATAACCTTATCTACAAACAAGTTTTTGATATATTTCAAACTCCAAAAGGATTCTATAACTTATTAGAATCATGATTAAATTATATTTAGTTTGGTAAAAGGCAAATTATATACTAGATAAAGTTTAAAATTAGTTATACTTGTGTAAATGTGTAAACCTAGTCTATATATAAGCAAATTATAATTTTCATCAAATGGATGATTAATTAATAGAAAAATTAACTGCTTTTGGCTCTCGAGCACGTAGGCATACCCAATTGGCCGAACCATAGTAAATTTTTTTGTATTATTCTTTTTTTCTTTCTATTATATTTTTGCTCGAGTATAGTTAAGAAAATAATGAATTTGATTTCAAAATTTGAAGTGGGGAAGTTGAAATAGAACTAAAAGTTTCAAAATGTAGAATATAAAGAGAAATATTTATTAGTAAATAACATATGCTTAAGGAGTTACGAGATAGTAAGCTAAAAGATCTAAATGCCCTTAAATAGGAAGAGTTATACGTGTCAGTAGCTAGAACCATGCAACATTATCTGAAAAATGAGGTCATATACTGTGTCAAGGAGATTGCACCATATATGGAGAAATAGAAGAAACAGAAGAATTGATACATGTCAAAGTCTCTTACAAATAGGTTGTATCTGATGTAAAGATTATATAGGATGAAGATGCATGAATATATCAAAGTGTTTAGCCAAAAATTTAGAGAACTACTGAGGTTAGAAGTGACTATTAATTTGCTCTATGTTTGCAAATGCACAAAGTCTATTATAGATAGTTTACTAAATTGGAGTGACTTCATACTATCATTTCCACAAAGAAATAGTCATTAGATCCATTAATCTTAGTTAAACAAACTAACTAAATAAAATAAAGAGTTAATTTAAAAGAATTTTATTACTAAACTAAAGAAAACAAAGTAATCAAAATAACAACGAAATATCAACAAAACAACCATTAGGCCTTCATGATTTACTTATAAATAATTATGCTTATCATATAAGATTGATAGTTTAGCTTCAAATAATAATTGGCCTAAAGTATCTAAGCCTTCAGTCAAGGCACACATGTATATCTAATTAGCAACTACCATGTGTAGATATATAAATTAACTTAATCAAAATTATTATGCATAGTTAATCTAAATTGTTATTATTAAATTCTAAGATATTATCATTCTTTATGTTTATTCTCCTAGTACACAAATTGTACTTCACTTGGTAGTACGTTATATAACCCTTAAGATTGAATTTATAGTGGTCAATCATAAATACAAAATTAAGATCAAAGAGAACAAATTCGACCAATCAAATAATCAAATTATGTATAAATAATTAAAGAATTCTTACAAGCTACATCCTTAACCTTAACTAGGATTTCTATCTACTAATCATAATGAACACTAAACCAATAATTCTCAATACAGAAGAAAACAATATAAGAAAAGAATAAAAGAAGTTGTCACAAGCTCCTCTAATCCTTACTCCAAATCTTTCTCCAATACTAACAAAGAACAAAAATATAAAAAGAAAACAAGAAATACTTTTAAGGTCTGTTAGAAGAATGCTTAAAGATTCTAAAAGCACTCAAGGTAAATTTTAACACAAGTATTTATAGTTAGCATTAAAAAAATAAAGTTCTCAAGGGTTTCAACTTAAGAAATCATATATCCTCATAAGTTGTGTCTGAAAACCAACATAAGACCAATAGTACTTATTTTGTTTTAGAACTTTTATTCTTCACATAGCTACACATAACCAAGGCCTGACATTAAGTTGGGACCTATAATAGTTTTGTACTGTTTCTCTCAGTAAAATTAAGACAAGTCCAACATTGGTTTAGGATCAACTTCAACGTTAGTCTTATTCTACGTCTCAGCTTCTCATATCTTCATAAGAGGTAGTTGAATGTTTTATATATAAGTCCAATGCTTGTTGTGTATTGATAGGCCACCACTTTTTGAGATCTACAAGTTAAAATTAGCTCCTAAAGTCTTCAATAATGATGTTTCCCATCTTGTTATCTTTAAAATAACTTTGAGTATCATTGATTAGATAATTATAAGAAAAGTTTCATTAAATCTCGATTTTATCTTCAAATTCATCGCCTACAAAACTATGAACTAAACATATAAAACATAACAAAATCCACATAAAACATGCTATAAAAGTTCCAAATACCAAGTAAATTAACCCAAAATAACATATAAAATAATATACCTACCAATTTCCCCCACACTTAGCAAATAAACCATAACTATTAACCTCGATTCAATAAAAACAAAATTTAATTCCACTTTTATAGTGTATAGTGATATTTAGCACGTGCCACAAGCCTTTAAACCCTAAGTCTCTCTAGTGAAGGGACTATTTACTTAGATGCTACCCACAAGCGTTAACTTAAACTTGTTAGATGCCTTAATAGTTAATAACACTCGGAAACAACCTCTCTACTAGTTATGGGTAAGGTAGTAGACCTCCTCAGACTCCACATTTAGCGGGATTTTTACTAGATTGTTGTTGTTAATAGTTAACAACACAAGATATACAAATGCAATTTTCAATCAAATTACAAAATTTAAACCTCGAGTGCCCTTATCATCTTAATGCTTGCACACATCTTCTATGTAATCTAAAAAAATAAGGACTTCAAGTTATAGAAATTTAAAATCAAAGAAGAAATCCACATAAGAAATAAATGAAATATGGAATGAAGGTTCAAATTGCTCATGGGATCACTCAAGTCAAATCAAATCATAATAACTTAACAAATTTATATATCTAACATTTATAAAGTTAAAATTTCGATGGAATTCAATTAATCATACTATACATCTTGTTCTTATAATCAATCTCAACTAGAGATCATGTATAAATTCACGTCATCAACTCAAGGCTACTAATAAGCTTTTAAAAACATAACCTAAAAAATTGAAAATCATAAAAAATTTCATGCAACTAGATCAATTTAATTCCACCCTTATACTTAGAACAATATTTTCTCAATATTGTGCATTAACTATAAGGAAATAAAAGATCTAAAAAAGCTATTTAAAAACCTATGCAATTTTAATGGAAATTCCTCATCTTGAAGGACTCAATCATACTCAAAATTTGCATAATACTAAAAATAAAACTGTGAATGCTCATAAATTATAAAATTCAAGTTGCATTAAAACTTCTAATATTCTTAATTCAACAAAGTAACAAAAATAAAATTTAAACAATAAAAAAAGAAAAAGAAAAAGAAAATATCCTATATAAAACTATATGTATACATGAAGGGATGAGAGCAGTAATTTCACAGGGCAAAGGAAGTGGTGGAAATCATTGAAGATATGTCATCATTGAATTTAGCTTAGCGTGCACACCTGCAAGCTCTCCGTGTAGTCTATTGATGAATGACACCAACTTTTGCACTATAACTCTTGGTTTCTTATTAGCTATCCCCATGTTGCCTCTTTAATCCTTGTCATCTTTATTATCATCATTCTTTCTTATCTTTTGTTTTGTGATATTTGGATACTCTTTATCAAGGATATGTATATTAGTATACTTGTTATTCGTTTAGGCATACCCAAATATACTCGTTTAATCTTCATTAATATAATTGACCTCCTCGCTTCACAACTTCAAAATTAGAGAGGTCCACCCCCTACTTTACAAGTAGTTAACTAATCAACACTAAAAAGAACAACTTCTTATACGGTGAGCCCTGTCTCACCACATTGCTGATGGATTGTAGCATCAAGGATGAAAACTATATCAGTAGCATATTACCCAAACTAGTTAAAAGGGAGGTTCGTATGGTAGAGATCGGTGGTCCGAATTTAGTTCAATGCGTTAGATTAAGGTTGGATATTACAACTTAAGATGTAAGCCACTAGCTGTGGTTGGATGGTTAAGTGGTTACACAAAAAGTGCATTGATCCCATAGAGTATATGATCCCTAATTCAAACTTGTGTAAGAATCCATCTAGCTCCACTTATAATGCCTTAATGTTTTTCCATTATAAAATCTCATCCGTCTCCCCTTTACTAGCAAACTAAGGAGCTCCTTTATTGTTTCGTTTGATATCATAACCTTAATGCTTATGCTTTAGATAGAGGAATGAAGAGCCAGGGGTATATAATTCCTTCATCACCCTTGGGTAGCAATTTCCTAAAAGAGTCAGTAAGTGGTCCAATTGTAAAATCCTTAGAACGTTCTGGATCTTGAAGACTCGATCAATATCTAGGATAATGGTCTTCTCAATGTCCATATGGTTATTGCTCCTCTTAGTGTACGATTCCATATTCTCTAAACTTCTAAACCTCGAAATCTCCTTTAGACCTCTAAAGGGGGATGATGTCAATAAAGAAGCATGCGAAGGTACCTTAGTTCTTATAATCGTTCTCTTATATCTCAGAGGCATCCTTTAGTACTTAATCAATCAAGCCATTTGGTCACCATAATTCATAACTTGACAATATCACCACACACTTCCAAAACATTTCTTCCACAACTCCACAAGCACATTAACCCACAATTTAGTATAATTTAACATAATTAACTCAAATTCCATAATTTTATGTCAATTATCTTTATAAGTCTAAAAAATAGCACATAATTGCAAAATTCTTCTCAACGAGCTCAATACTCGATGACAATGCTCTACTACCATGAAACCAAATAAAATAACTTACTTGGAGGATGTAAAATGCGAAAGATATACTTGAAATCTTTTAAAACTACTTCAAATTAAAAATCCCTAATTTCTCTCACTAAATGCATAAACTTTTTAGAAGCTAAAGTTATGGCTAAAGAGATATTTTTTAGTTGAGGAAGGGGTTTAGCATTTTTAAAGTTGAATTTGGTATTTAAAGTCGAGATTAGGTTACAATTTTAAGTTGAGAGGTGAGAAGGAGTGGGGTTTAGGGTTTTAAGGAGGAAAAATCATAAGTTTGTTATTTATGTTGTAGATGTCAAGACAAGACGAATGCTACGCACACTTCATAATTAGCATCGATTTTATCTTGTATCTTAAAAATTTGCATGTTTATAAGACTTGTTTTAGACACACTTCTTATATCAACACCAATTACATTCTAATTCTACAGCGTCTTCTTTACTTATAAGATTGGCACCTAACATACTTCCATACTAGTGCTAGTTTGATTTAATTTCCAAATACTCCCCTTTTTTTTCAATACTAGCACCTATCTCACTTTAAAGTCAACAAAAATTATGCTTTGTAACCCCCAATTCGTGTTTGAACCTAATTTTTTCTACTAAGTCTTATTATCAATAACCTCAGGATTATGAAATATGATTTGTATATATGTTTTAATAAATAAAAACACAAAACACATCTCAAACCAAATTTAACAAAGAAATTATATAGTTAACACAAAAACTAATAGAAAATATTAGAAATTTTGGTCATTTATACTTATGCATGACATTACCCTTTAAAAAATTAAGATATGAAACTTAACCAAATAGGAAAATTAAGGTTAAGAATTCTTCCCTATTTTATACAAGTTTAGTAAGGTAAAACTCTAAGAAATTTCACAACAATTTTCCTACAATATAAAATAAAAATCTGTAAACAAAATAAGAACAAAGGAAGTGAAATAAACTAAAATAAATATAAGACTTTTTAAGTTGTATTTAACATGTACTTCTTTGAATATATTTTAGCTAGACTCCCCTTTTAGCTCTTTACTCATCCTAAATCACAATTAGGATGAGCCTAATTCCTTTCTTACACACTACACAAAAGAGAGAAGGAATTATTAGGATACATCTTTAAATCTCCTAGGTATGCATACCTCTAATAAGGAGCAATGTCTCAAAATCTAGGTTAGGTTCTTCTAAGGTAAAAGGTAATGATTTTAATTCTTTTTTTTTTAACTTAGAGGCTCTATCTCTAATGACATGCTCCTCATTTTGTTCTTTAACTCCTAAAACTTTACATGTTTTTATTGAATCATTATGATAATCCTTAGGGACTTCTTGCGCATTAAGGTATATTGAATCCATCCTAAAGCAATCCTCATTAAGGTTAAGATGTCTTTTTATGGTTTGAGATATGTGAAAAGGCATTAGATTGATACTAACAACTAAATCATATAAACAAATGAGAACTTTAAGGTCACCAAATTTGCAAGGAATAGTGACATTGCCTGAATAATTCCACTTTCGAAATACTTTATTATCTACGATAGCATTGCACTCCTCTGTCAAAGTCGTCATAACATACTCCTCTAATTTTCTTTTATTGGAAACATTCTCTTCAAAAACTTCACATAAGTTGGCATATGAGCTAATGCTTCAGCGAAGGGTATATTAATGTTGAGTTTCCTGAAGGCATTAAAAAATTTCTTGAAATTACCTCATTTTTCTTCCTCCTAATGCTCTAAAGGTATGATATTGGTGGCATATAAGACTTTATATAAGATTTGGGTCTCTTTTCATGACTGACACCAGTTAAAGATGGAAACAACATCAGTTTCATTTTGTTCCCATCTACTTGTTTATATTAACATCGACCTTAGATGGAGATGAGTTTGGTTAGTGTCGATCTATTACTGCATATCTTTTTCTTAATCTACTCCTCTATTTTCTCAACTTCATCACTTGTTTGTCTTTAGTAACATCAAATTAAACTATTTCCCTACTCCTAAACGTATTAACTAATTCCTGATCTATAGGTTTTTACCTCAATATTATTTGGACTCTTTTTTAAACCTCTTTCATTCACTATCTTAGCTAGTTGTTTCATTTGTATCTTCAATTTATGACTAGAGGTAGCATTAGATTGCACTATTTTTCAATGTGGTCCACTTTATCAATCTTTATACCCATGGTAGACACAGACTATTTAAGTGTTTCCACCATGCTATTACTCTATCGTGGTTGTTGTTGAAACTAAGATCTACTTTATAACTTAGGTGATCCCATTGGTTTGCCTAATCCAGTTATTCCCTACTCCTTCTATGAAAAATTAGAGTGATTCCTCAACCTCAGATTATATTTGACAAAAAGGGGGTCATTACTCATCACCTACTTTCTTAAATAGGTATCTATATAATGTTTCCTCAATGTAAATTGAGATGAGTTTGACATTCATACACGGAAGCACACCTTCCTATTGCCCATAACTCAATTTAAGATTAAATTCATTTGACTTGACAGATATGTTAGATATGTTCCCATATCTAAAGAAGCTTGCACCTTATAAAGGAAAGCCTTAAAGTTCCTTTACCATTTTGATTTATAAGTTCCAAATTAAGGTCTTTATAATTTCTTTAACCTCTTTACAGTTTTTTTGTAAATTTTCTCTTGATCTGTAGTGTTTACCAAAGTTTGACATGACCAAATAACCCATTATAAAAGAATTGCATCATTAGCTACAAAGAGTATTGATGATGAGGGAGCTACTTAAAAAGAGCTTTGTATCTCTCCCAAGCTTTATAAAATGCTTCGCCTTCCTTCTATGTGAAGCTTTGTATTTACATTCTCAACTTAGTGGTCTTGTGTGGAGGAAAAAAAATCTTAATATAAATGTGTCATAAACTTGATCCCACTCCTCAAGAGAGTTCACCACAGTCGAGATAAACCTTGTCTTTGATCGACCTCTCATGCAGTATAAGAAGCACCTATTCCTTATCTTATCTTTAATAAGGCCATTCAGTGGAAATGTTTGGATCACTGAATAAAACTTCCTAATGGATGTTATCTTAATTAGGTGATACACCAAAAGTTAGGAGCAAGTGCGAACATACTTGCTTAAGCTTATAGTTCCTTGCCCTTACACTCAGTCTAATACATAGGAGGCTTGTACTAATCACTAGCAATTGAATGTCCCTTATATGTGTATTTTGTAATCACTACACTATATCCACAACTAGATTATCTTTTTTACACACAACCATCTCTTGTCTCCTGATTTGTATATTCTTTATGCAAGTTCAATTGATTTTATGACGAAATTAAAGTAGAAAATTTAAGCTATCACTCTTGAATCTCTTGTTTTGAATCAAATACTTGAAATAAATGAAAGAAATCAAAAGTAAAAGAAAATAAAATAGGAATAAAATGAAACAAAGCTAATATTAACAAAAACAACAATCAAGCTCTTAATAACATAACCAAAAACTCGATCTACTCTATATCTGCAAGCATACATAGTCTATTATAAATAGTTCATTAAACTTGATTGATTCTAGTGTATCAATCCCATATAGAATTAGTCATTAAATCTATTAATCTTAGTTTAAAAACAAACTAAATAAGTACAAAGTTAATTTAAGAGAATTTAATTATTAAACTAGAGGAAACAAATTAATTAAATTAACAAAGAAAGATCAATAAAACAAATGTTTGGACTTTAAGATTCACTTATAGGGAATTCTTATTATCATACAAGATTGATTATCTAGGTTAAAATAATAATTAATCTAAAGTACCTATTCCTTCCATCAAGGCACACATGTATATCTAATTAGGTAACTACCACCTCTCGATATACAATTTGGCCTAATATTTATCACAAATAGTTAATCTATATAGTTATCACTAAAATCTAAGATATTGTCATTTTCTATCTTTAAGGTGATTTTTCTCCTAGTGAACTATTTCTACTTCAGCTGTCATTCATTCATACAATCCTTAAAATTGAATTTATGGAGGCCAATCGCAAATCCATCATTAAGAACAAAAAGAATAAATTTAACTAATAAAATAATCAAATCATGTATAAATAATTAAAGAATCATTACAAGCTAAATCCCTAACCTTAACTAGGGTTTCTATCCATAAAACATAATGAAAATAAAATTAAAAATAATTTTCAATGTAAAAGAAGAGATGAAAAATAAAAGAATAAGAGAAGATGTCACATGATCCTCTAATATTTTACTACAAATCTTCCTCCATTGCTAAGAAAGAACATAACTCTGAAAAGAAAACAAGAAGTCTCTCTAAAGTTTACTAAGGGTATGTTTGGATGTGGGTGGAGGGATGGAAGGAAATGGAATGAAATGGCCCAAATGACTCAGGCCATTGTTTGGAAGTCTATTTTGAAACAGGATGGAATGGCAATTGATGGCTTTGGAAGCCATCCTTTGCCATCCAAAATCTAATATTTTGTGACGTCCCAAATTGGGGAGTCAGGGATGGAATGGTATGGCTTGCCTTCTAAACCCTCTCTTATTTTATTTAAACTTCCAAACAATGGAGTGGTCCATTTCATTCCATTCCATTCCACTCCATTCCATTAATTGCCATTCCATTCCATTCCATCCTAAACTCCCAAACATACCCTAAAAGAAAGCGAAAAGATGCTAGAGGCTCTCTAGGTTAATTCTAATGCAAGTATTTATAATTAACAAAATAAAGTTAAAGAACGTTTCAAAGTGAGAAATCACACGTCCTTGTAATTTGTGTTTAAGAACCAGTACCAAAACCAGTGTTGATCTTGTTTTGGAGCTTTTAGTCTTTATATACTAACAAATAACTGACACCTAACACTATTACAACCAATTTTGTATTGTTTCTATTTATAAAATCAAGACGAGTTTGACAATAATTTTTAGGATCAAATTTGGTGCCAGTTTTGTTCTGCTTCTCAACTTTTTAGGCCTCTATGAAAGTTAGGCACCTATTTTATATAGAAGTACAAAGTTTGTTGCGCCTTGTTCAATTAACTTCTCTATTTTTTAACATCTTTGATTTAGAAGTAGCTCCAAAAATCTTCTATAAATATGTCTTTTTATTTTCTTATCTTCCAAATGACTAAATTATTATCAATTAGACAACTATGGATAAATATATACTAAATCTTTTCTTTTATTCTCAAATTCTTCACCTATAAGACATTGAAATAAACAAAGAAAACATAATAAGATTAATATAAAACATGCTATAAAACTACCAAATACCAAGGAAATTAACCTCAAATAATATATAAAATATATACCTATCATACAAATGAGGACAAAGTAATTATTCTGCTTTGCTTTTTACCTAAATTATATGAACATTTAATGACCATACTCGCATTGGTAAGGAGAAAGTTGTTTCAAGGACATCTCAAAACCAATAGAGACTCAATATCTGTTAAATTTCTCAAGGTGAATGGATATATATGAAGGGAAACTCGGATTTTTGGAGCAAGCAAAATAAGGATGAGTTGTCAAAGAGGAGTTTCATATCTAAATCTGAGGGTAGAAAGACACTTTTTGATGTTATAAGTGTGAACATACCAGACATATGAGGAGGAACTATCCATACAAGAAGAGATAAGATGATATAAGAAAATCTAAAGATTTATCAAAGATTTGCTAATGTAGTGTAGAGCAAGGACTCAAAACACAGTGATGAAGATATTATTTATATATTAATAAGTCACATTTAGAACTTATATATTTTGTATACAAGATGCTCAGATCACATAATACTATACAAGGATTAGTTTATTTCATATGTGTAAGGAAAATTTGACACTATTTGATTGGGGGATGATAAAGCTTGCAAAATCATTGAAATAATTATGGATTAAGATGTTTAATCGTATCGTTAGGAAGCTGTGTGATGTTTGACATGTGCCAGATTTGAGGAAGAACTTGATTTCTTTGGGCACTTTATGTTTGGATGATTTTGATTATAAAATTGATGGAGACATTATTAAGGTGTTAAAGAATACATTAACTATGATAAAAGGGCCAAGACTAGTGTGAAACATTTATAGATCGATTTAAAACATAATTATAGGTGGAGAGGTCTCCATATTATAGTCAATTGATGTTAGTATTATGTTATGGTATACACGACATTGTCGTCTCAGTAAGTAAGGGATAACAGAACTTCATAAGAGGAGCCTATTAAAAGGCATCAAACACTGTAAGTTAGATTTCTATAAGTTTTATATACTTGGTAAGTAGTTTATGGTGGCATTTAAGACCAAGAATCACAAAATCAAAGAAATTTTAAACTATATACATACTGCTGTGTGGGGCCTTACTAGAGAGTTATTGCTAATTGGATTTTAACACTTTATGAAATTAATTAATAATTTTTAAAGAAAAGTCTAGATATACTTTACAAAGCATAATATGAGGTCTTTAAGGAGTTTAAGGAATGGAAGGCTAAGGTGGTGAACTAGATAGGCAAAAAAAATTAAATACTTGAGAATACATAATTTGACTATGTACATGTACTCATAATTTAAAAAATTATATGAGGAGCATAGGATTTAAAGTCACTACACTATTTGAAAAATACCATAAAAAATGATATTTCAAATAGAATAAACATATTGGTATTTGAAAAGGTCATATGATTAAGGATGAACATAAGGTTCCCTAAAATTTTGTATAAGAAAGAAATGACTATCAGACTATGGCATTTTACTTTGTAAATGTGTCATAGAGATCATTAGATGGGAAAGTGAGAGTGTGGATTATAAGTAGATATCTCTAAATTAAAAATCTTTACCTTTCTTGCTTATACGTATATTTCTAATGATGAGAGGTTTAAGTTTAATCTAAAGTCAAGAAGTGCATTTTCATTAGCTATCTTAAAGGTATGAAGGGATACAAATTTTGGGACCCAACATTGAAAGAGAGTATGATTAGTAGGGGGTGTAATATTTGATGATCAACATATGTCAAAATAAACATATAGAGAGAATGTGTCAGGAACAATAGAGGGCATTACTAAGGTGGTATAAATGGAAATAAATCAGCTTGGATTATACTTGAAAGCGAATGAAAATTCTAATATAGAAAATAGATAATGTTATGGGAAGAACATCATCATAGTATAGTTATAGATAAAGTGAAATGCAGTAAATAAGGATCCATCTAACTTTTAAGAGATTATGAATAGTTAGGAAAATGATAGATCAATGAGAGTTATAGTGGAGGAGGTGAAGTCTTTGCACAAAAATCAAGTATAGGAGTTGGTGTAGCTTCCTAAAGAAAAGAGGCTTATAGGGTGTAATGAGGTATATAAGAGGAAGTTAATAGTAACAGAAAAAGAAGAGAAAAAATTTAAAGATCGAATAGTAGCAAAAAGATCTGCATAACAAAATAGGATTAACTATAATAAATATTATTTTAGTAGTTAGATATGCTTTATTATTTATTTGAAGGTGTTAGTAACTAGGTTGGATATGCATTTGGAGCAAATAGATGAGAAGACAATTTTTTATGGTGATATAGAGGAACATGTTTACATGAAGCAACTAAAAGAGTTTAGTCAACCTAGAAAAGAACATCTGGTGTATAAATTAAAGAAGTCACTTTATAGGTTGAAATAATTTCCACAATAATGGTATAAAAGGTTAAACTTCTGTGTGATCTAAATTGGCTATATGAGATGTGAAGATGATTATTGTATATATGTTAAAAGCCTTAATGATGAATTATTTATTTTTTTCTACTACCATATGTGGATAATATGCTGATTACTACAAAAAGGTATGCATGATATGAACAAAATAAAAAATTTGTTGAGAAAGGAATTTAAGATAAAGGATTTGGATGATACTAAGAAAATACTAAAAAGAGGGAAAAGAGGGAAAACAGCTATAGAAAATTGCAGTTACGTGCATTGAGTAGGTACTAGACAAATTTGGAATGATTAGGGCTAAGCCTATGGACATTTTATTGATAAATGATTTTAGACTTTTCTTAGATTAGTGCTTGAAAAAAGATGATGATATTTTAAGGTACAATATGATATTGTTGTTAGATGTTTAATATAGGCAATAGTTTATATTAGGTTAGATTTGACTTATGCTATTAGTTAGGTTAGTAACTACACGTCAAAACCTGAAAAATAATAGGGGGAAGCAACCAAGTGGATGTTCAAGTATTTGAGAGATACGTCAAACCATGAGTTAGTGTATAGTAGTCAGTAAGGTGATCTTTTAGTCAGGGGATATAACAAATCAGACTATATGAGATATTTGGATAATATGAGGTCTACTACATGGTATTTTTTACTCTTATAAAAAGGGCCTATTTACTAGAAATTGTTACAGTCTATGGTAGCATTGTCTATAACTATAGGGTAGTTGATAAAGTTACTAAGGAGGCATTATGGCTTAGTAAAGAAAGTGAGGTGGAGTTAGAATACACCCTAATTGACAAATGTCATTCGTTTGGAAAGGAATCAAATGTATCATATAAGGATTAAGATTATAAATATAAGGTTTCCCAAAGTTAATTACATATGGAAAGATCTTTTTAAGAATCTCACTTTAGAAAATGCAATTGACATATTAACAAAGTTGATTACCATTGTTAAATTCAAGTATTAGACATTATTACCACCCAACTTGTGAAGAATATATTCACTACGGTGGAGATTGTTGTGTATAAATCATATACATTAGGATGCATTTTTTAATTTTCAAAAAGAAAATATACCTTTTTAGAAGTCTTTAGGTGTACAAGGTCTGACATAAGGCTGTGTGCTAGGCCTTTTTCTTCTCTAGAAATTAGAGGTGAAGACACTGAGTGGAATACATGTGTATTAACGCGACAGAAGCTTCAATTTTGTCATCCTGCTGAAAGCCAAAAAACAGACCTCATCAACTGGACTTTGGCTGATTGTCCAGTGTTTATTTTCAATTTTAGTTCTTGAAGACACGGAGAAGCCTAAGTCAAGTCTGCGTATTCCGACCTGCGTCTAAGGGGGCAAAGGGGACCCACAAAGAACAAAGACATGGCCCCACAAAAACAGGAAATGTTGGGTGGCTGCCCCGTTGGTTGGCACAGAGAAGGACCATTGCAGCAATCGTGGATCACCCCTTTTCTCACGTAGTGTTGTTGACATCAAATTTATGCTCACTGTTCTCCAAAGCCACTCGTTCCTTTGGTCTCTACTCAAATGTCACATTAACCCACTGCGCGATTCCACAGCTTTGGGTTTGGCAATGATCGAGCCAGCTCAAAGCTCTGCTCTTGTTCTCTCCAGGATGTAGATTGAGCCAACACATGTCTGGCTCACTGTTTCTTTATTTTTTTTCCCTTTTCAAATTCAATAACCCTTTCTTCGCTGAAATGAACTTATTTAGTTATATGTATTCCTTTAGTATCTGTGGAAATGAGGAAATTGGCTAAAAATGTTTGAAGGAAACCCAAAGTTAGCGACTTATTCAACAATTCCAACTATGTAATAGCAACTGAGAACCTACGTAGGTGTTTATTTCTTTCTACCTTGGGATTACAAGTTGTCGATATGTGTTTTATATTAGTAATAATTACATTGGTTAGATACAATTTTTGTTTCTTGGTTATTTCCAGGATCACTACTCTACTATATCCTTACAACTTTCCTGCGGATTCTGTTGACCTGTACTTTTCTATTCTGCAGAAAAGCATCTTCTGGTAAGTAAGATATTGCGACTGGATGGTAACGAGGAAAACCTGCTAGTGATCAAATTAAGCTTAAAATAGAGCAGTTATAGCTATCAAAAGCGTCATCCTTTTCCCATTGAAGTTGTTAGTGGGTGGACCACACCAAAGTAAGCTTTTGGCAAAGGATAAAGATTCCAGATTATCCTCAGACAGTCCTTGCGTAATGAAATCAAAGTTATGGTCATAAGATAGATGAAAGTTGCCTTCTCTATTTTCTTGTTTTTAGTGTTCAAATCTTGATGCTGCACTTAATGGTAGACCATTAATTGAAAAAGTAAAGCTAGGATAGAATTTTGGAGAGCAAGATCAGGAAGAAAGTGAAAAAGGAAAATTTATCAGCTAAAAGCACTTGTTACCATCATTAAAGTGATGTAAACATCCTACTTTCAATAGCTGCAAATCCTTTTAAGCTCACAACTGATGTGGGGTTGCCTAGCTTTGCCAAGAATCGACGAAGTAATTACAAGTTGACCCTGTTTTATACGTTAGATTCTGCAGCACTCTATGATTGTTCATTGTTAGTTTTTGATAAACAATTCTGATACCTTTTGCTAAGGCAAATGCATCTGTCAAAGTTGTGGAATGCTAACATCATATGCTAATCAGTCTAAGGTTGTTGAATCAATCAACTAGGGCCCATATTCCCATAAATCTCAACCTTACTGTTTGCAAGACCAAGCTCTTTAATATAAATGATAGTAACCATTAAGAATCCAATGCCAGAGAAGTTGAAAATGATCCTTCAACTGCCAAGATATTAAACTTTTTAACATTTGATTAATGGAAATTTAGCTTTATTTTATACCAGACATAACACCATGGTAAACCATTGTTTCTCCATTTCACACCAATAATAGGAAATGTTTCATGGTCATGGACCATATGCCATTAATGGTTAGCAGATACTCTGGTACGTCCAGATATTCTAGTTAAATGCAAGGTTATTTGTACGGCCTGGAAACTATATAGATGAGAACGGTTAAAGCAGAAATTGATAGTGAAACACATACCCTATTCTTTCTTTTGGCCTACCTTTGCTTTTCTTTATCTTTGGTTCCTGTAAAGAAGAATAAACACAATTCATTCCCACAATTATGCTTGATATCCATCATCTGATATTGATGATGGAGTTCTAGAGGTGTATGATGTTGCGTATAAACTAGTGTTTGACTAAAATAATCAAAGAAGTGTATTAAGAAAAATCGACGTGGCAATGATGAGACAGAAGGGCACAAGTGGGCACAGGACAAGCACGTGGGCGTCGCCCTTCTCATTGCACGCTGGCACGCCATTGGAGAACTATACCTTAAACCACATTCCTCCTCTTAAGTTGCAAAACAATAGTACTAATTCACAGGTTTTCATGTTTCAGGTTGAATTTTTGCTATGAATGATTGTCAGTTCATGCTTGTTGACCATGTCAAGAGCTTTAGATTCTGAGGCTATAATATTCTTTATTGTATCTAGTTAAGGTAATAGTCGAATTCTAGCGTGTGGTAAGCTTTGTATCTTGGTTCTAGAGAAGATAGATTTAGATTTTCCCGCTTTCTTCCTTTCTTTCGGCTATGTTTTTTAGTTGATCGACTTGGTACGAGCTACCTATATTTGATGTTGATGGGATGGGATTCCAAATCAATGGGGCATAGAATTTGACTGGAAAGGCATGGACCTTGCAGAGTTTGATCTTACGGAGTTCCTATCCTTTGACAAGTTATGTTAGTAATTCAATATATAAGAACTAGGAAGCTTACCATACCTACAACAAAATCTCTTGCTGTTCTTTTCTTCTGGGATATCCTCTCTCCATTAAAATTCCACCTTTTTCTTCACTTTTTTATTTACTTGGTTACAAAATGACTAATAATTTTCGAACTAGCTAATTTGGAAACTTTGGTTCAGGAAAGAGCTAGTTCTTTTTTCTACCTTCCCCGGAAGACACAGAATCGCTGGCTCTTGGAGGAAGAACCTTTTACGGCTTCTGAGGGACAATCCTGTATAGGTTGTTAGGTTGATTTATCTGGTCCATCCATGTTGAGAAGTAGTTGATGAAGACATAAACAACGAAACGAAAAAAGAAGAATAAGAAGAAAGAATCATGAAGTTTATGAAACTAGGGTCCAGGCCAGACACGTTCTACACTACTGAGGCTGTCAGGTAAAAACTTTCCCGCTTGCTAGACATGGAGATATGGATGGATATAGTACGTACTCACTCCAGATGACATAATGTTTTGCTCCTTTAATGCAGGTCTGTATCCTCTGAAGTCTCTAGTGACCTCATAATTCAAGTTAAAGGAAGTAGATATTTGCTTCACAAGGTAAATTTTTCGTTCCCTTGGTCACAATTTGTTTGTAATTTCAGGCTTTCTCGTAAGTAGATTTTACACAAATTCATCATATGCAGTTTCCTCTGCTTTCCAAGTGCTTGCGACTACAGAGACTCTGCTCCGAGTTCCCTGAATCTTCACAGCATCAACTAGTCAAACTCCTAGATTTTCCTGGTGGAATTGAAGCATTTGAACTTTGTGCCAAGTTCTGTTATGGTATTACCATCACTCTTAGTGCCTACAACATTGTAGCTGCAAGATGTGCCGCAGAATATTTGCAAATGACTGAGGATGTCGAGAAGGGGAACCTAATATGCAAGCTCGAAGTTTTCTTCAACTCTTGCATACTTCAGGGTTGGAAAGATTCTATTGTTACCCTTCAAAGTACCAAAAGCTTTCCCGTGTGGTCAGAAGACCTTGGAATTACAAGCAGATGTATTGAATCTGTAGCCTCTAAAGTCTTAAAACATCCTTCAAAAGTGAGCTTGTCACATAGTTATTCTAGAAGGGAGCGGGATGACGTTTCCTTTAATGGAGCAGAGAGCCTAAGGCATAAGCAAACAAGCAAACGATGGTGGGCTGAAGATATGGCAGAACTAGGCATAGATTTATACTGGAGAAGCATGATAACAGTTAAATCCAGTGGAAAAATACCCTCTAATCTTATTGGAGAAGCATTGAAAATTTATGCAGCTAAATGGCTACCAAACATATCAAGAGAAGTAAACGGTCATAGACAAGAGGCCTCCGACTCGGATTCAGACTCAACTAGTGAGGTATTTTCCAAGCATAGGCTGATCTTGGAGTCAATAGTAAGCTTACTTCCAGCAGAAAAAGGCTCGGTGTCTTGCAGTTTCCTTCTTAAGCTTTTAAAAGCAGCCAATATTCTTAACGCCTCATCGTCTTCAAAGGTGGAATTAGCTAGAAGAGTGGCACTACAATTAGAGGAAGCAACGGTGAATGATTTGTTAATACCCTCTTTCTCAGAATTAAGTGATACTGTGTATGATGTAGACTTGGTTCTGACGATAGTAGAACAGTTCATGGCTCAAGGACAGAGTCCTGTCACAAGTCCTCCAAGATCCAAGTTGGGTTTTGAAAGGAGGAGGTCTCGCTCCGCAGAGAACATTGATTTGGAGTTCCAAGAAAGCAGGAGATCATCCTCAGCATCCCATAGTTCGAAGTTGAAGGTGGCAAAGATTGTAGATGGTTATCTTCAGGAGATTGCCCGAGATGTGAATTTGCCTCTCTCCAAGTTTATTGCACTAGCCGAGTCCATACCAGATTTCTCAAGGATTGATCACGATTATCTCTACAAAGCCATTGACATCTACCTTAAGGTAAAATAACAGTTGCTTCTTGGTCTGAACAATTTACCATATTTCACAATACGGCTACATATCCTAGGTTGTGGGCCACTCTAGCCTGTTAGATAGCCAACTTCTTGAACTTGGGTTAGGTCATATTGGCAATTCATTGGCATTTGGCGTTATACCTACCTAACTAATTAACATCAGTAGTCAGAATCCTAGGAAGTAGGTTTATGACTTCATAATTTCTTTGATCGTCATATCAGCTGTTGCAGAAAACCTCTGGCTGAGTTTCCTCCAGTGATTAACAAAGAGTAGTCAATGATGGTGGGGTTAAACCTTACCCATTCTTGTTAGTTGGACGTATGGAAGTTTTCAATTTTAAGAAGTGGCCAGTTGTTATTACTTGAAAATGGAAATTGATCCTGAATCCCATGTATAAACGTCCAGGCACATCCAGACTTGAACAAGACTGAAAGAAAACAATTGTGTCGAACCCTGGACTGCAAGAAATTATCTGTTGAAGTCTGCATGCATGCTGCACAAAATGAGTTGCTCCCACTGCGAGTGGTTGTGCAAGTTCTCTTTTTTGAGCATGCAAGAGCTGTAATGGCTGGTGGCAAAGTCACTGAGCTGCCTAGTAACATCAAAGCCCTCCTAGCCTCACATGATATGGACCCCTCAAGGCCTACAGCAACATTAAGCACTACTACTAGCATCCGTGCAGAGGATCAATGGAGTGTTTCGGGGCTCAAATCGCCAAATTCAAAACTCTCAACTTTACGAATGAAATTGGCTGAAGATGATAATTTGGATGAACATGATTTGCGATCAGATGGTCTTGGGAGAAGCTCCAAGTTTAAAGCTTTCTGTTCTCTTCCTACACGACCCAAAAGAATGTTTAGTAAGTTGTTGTCTATCAATAGAAGTTCAAGCGAAAAGAATTGATTAAATTTTTGTCTAAGAATACAGGCATTGAAGGTAATCTGAGCTGTAACTCTATATATACACTGGTCTTTTGGCCCTTTTGAAATGATCCTTTTATTTTAGCTCAAAATCAAAGTTGTTTATGTGTATTGCCAATGTGATGATAGAAATATACAATAAGAATCAAAATTTGAGGATGTAGAAACAAATTCTCCTGCCGGATCTCACTTTGGGAACCAAAATATAACTCTTAGCTGTAGAACAGAAACGTGGGACGAAGATTTCTGTTTGTGTCTGTAAATCTACAGCACCTGTCTTTGTCTCTTTGTTGCAGCTCACTGAATGTTCTGTTCACTGCAAAGTAATGTTCGTCAGATGTTTGATACAGTGCAGCGTTGTTGGCCTGTTGTGATTTGAATTTATTTTGTCTTATTGCCTAAGTTTAAGTTGACATTCCAGTACCATGTAATTATGCAATCTTTCTATACGGCAACTAATCACTGCAGCGAACCCATGCTTGTCTGGTTTTTCATTGATCACTCGACCTTCATCTTCCTCCGAAGGATAGATGTGCCTTTCTTTCACCAATGATATTATTCAAGAAAAGACCAAACTGTGATAATATACCTAGCACAAATTTACATTTGATACGTCAGGAAATTCTGATACTATAATGAAACAGTAATCATCAGTAACCGAGCAGATGATAACGAACTGAAGAATACTTGATCACGGTAGAGTGAGTAGAACGTTAGAGATCTTTTTAAGGCAAAGGTTTTAATGGGACATGTACTGTTGAGAATTGGGTGAGGACTTTTCTCTTCTGGGTTGGTGGTGGATTGTTGAGTTGTTGTTCCACATAGTAATCAAATGAATGATTAGTGGTATGGTAGTTATTGTACTAATGTTGACCTTTTACTTTGAAATCAATGGTGCATGCGGAGTTGGATATTTAAAGGATTTGGTAAAGAATATGTGAAGTGGACAGCATAAGATCAGCTAGATTAACCTGTCGTTTCCCATATCCGGGCATGCATATTCCTGCAGAAATGCACGCCTAAAGATTGCAGATGAATGTTAAGATGTCAAAATCCATTTTAATCTCAAAGTTAAAGTTTGTTGTTAAGCTCTAACCCTACTTTAAAATCAAGGCAAATGAACAGATTGAAGTGTGGTGAATATTTAATAGCAGACCGTTGGTGCTATAATTATTTCCTGGTCATCATCATTATTGGGATCATTGCAGTCCTTGTGGCCATCATTGTTTTCCTCACTAAACTCCTGATTTCAAGCTATTGCATTTCACTCTGCCAGTCTATCCTATTAGACATCCAAGGTGTCAATTGTATGATTTGTTTTTCTGTTTGTCTTTGCCTTTTGTCAAGTCATTTACTTGAAACATCTTTTTAAGTATGGTTCAAGGTTCATTTATTAGCATTTACACAACATTCCAAGTTACCAATTTTTAAACCAAGAATAATTTACAAAAAAACAAGTTTAATATTCTAGTTATAATTAAGTTCCGAGTCTATATGGCTTCAGAGACAGCATAAATGAAATTTTGGGACGGTAAATACGATTCATTTCCTACCATTCATCACTGCAAAGGGGTAAAAGTTGCGAAGTTTCTAACTTTGACCCCAAGCAATTTTCTATGCGGCCAAAAACCTAGTCATTAAGTTGATGTTCATGAAAGCAAATTTGTATTCAAGACGTAACAACAGTAGAATGAACTGTCACTCGTCAAATCAAGTTGAAAATCTCTATTCAAAATCTGACAAACCTTCTGTTTAGGCATGAGTTTAGGAGAGGTTGGTGGTAGCTAAGACAATGTTCATGGCAATAGTCAGCTGGAGTGTTATCAGTCCTTTCAAGTTCGCTAGATCCCATCTCCAAACTGAATTAATAATGGGGCACCGAATCCGCGTATCAGATAAGGCTTTCAGTTTCTGTAGGCAATTCTCACCTTTCCTGTCCTTTTCCACCTCTCTTGAGAGTATTATGTGAGTGGACCGCTTGCATGTCTCTCGTTGTTTCCAGACATCATATGGGCGAGTACAATTTATTCTGGAACCAAACTTAGATTGGTCCAACCACATACGAAATTAACGTGCAGTAGATGAATTCTCTACCATAAAAATATAATTGTTTTATGGTTTAACTTTTAAGCACTTGTTGGATCAGATTTTTCTCATTTATAAGTTTACATTTCAGCAAGACTTGGTGAAGAATACTCAAAAGACTTGGTCGAGAATTAACCTCACATCTGGCTTGTTTGTTGTGTCGCCCAACAATTCCATTGAAACAAGATCTAGGCGACTCAAAATAGATAGACTCCTGAAATCCTTTCAACCATGTAGGCCTAGGACTAGTTTAAAATCGGAAGATTTGTCCAGAACAAAGCTACATAAATAAGCAATAACAAACATCGGAAACGAACTCAATCGCAATTGAATTGTATTAATTTATGAGGTCCTAACTTTATATCTTTATTACAGAATCCAGCTTCCAGGCTCAACTGTTCAACAAGCATATATGGCTTGCAGTTACTTTAGTTAGTGCCTGATCTATGCAAGAAACAGAAAGAGAGATTTGGAGAGCAGGTAGATTAAGAGAAAATAAACGAAGTAAATAGTAATTCCTGACCTTAGATACAACATTATAGCCAAAAGCATGAACTACAAACACCGTAAACTCCCATGCACGCATCTATATATATGTAAGCTTTCTAATTGCCCTCAGCTGTTTTGCTGTTAGCAATAGCATCGCCATCGGTGGTTGCCGTATCATCTTTAACAGATGAGTCCGGGAGGACACCTGAGTCGATGCTTTTGGTTCGCTGGAGGTTAGGAGCACGGTGAAGGCGGCACCGGAATGAGCCGACATGATTGGTCGGAGAGCACAGACAAGTGTTCTTAGTTGCACTTGGTTGTCTTGTAAGAGTAGGAAGTCCAACCACCAAAGGACTTGTCACTTGAAACTTTGTGCCACCACTGGACAATTGATGATCATGTTGATGATCAGTTTCTTGTGGAATTTCCAACTTCATTTCTTTACTCAAAAAATTTCCGCCTTCCATTGAATGGTCTCCTTCTTGTTCCTGCAACGATAACCTACTCCAACTCGGGTGTACAAAACACTTTGGTCATGCAACGAGACTGTACAAATCACTAGGTGTTTTGATTTGATGGTATGCCCGTATGCGTTTAGAACAAGAAATGGATATGGCAATATGACAATATCTATTCGCTTTTTCACGAGTGAAATGATCATCTCTTTCAACGTCTCACACCTACACATTGCGCTTTTGTTAATGCTTCAACCACTTTATCCAAGACCCATCATCAACAGGACCCTCTTCTCTTCCTCTTCCATTTGTTACCTTTACTTTTTTTGACACTTTGAATCATGATTCATGAGAGAAATAAAAAGAGATGGACATTTAGAGAGGGTCCCTCTTGTTATCATGGAAGAGATACTCGTGGATGTCATTTTGAGCACTACACTATCCACGCTACATCTTTCCAATGGTGAGTTGAAAAAGTTTCAGGCCTATTATCCAATTTCACCTGACCCAGTCTCTAAAATCTTGAAGGAACTTGAGGAAGTTGCTACTTTACTGATAACTATCAATGAAAAAAAATGCATTAATATCCCTTGTAAAGAAACTTTGTGGCTATCATTTGCCACATGTGACAAAAGATTATGTTATTAGTTGTATTGTTTTAGGATTAGCCTACGGATAAAATTGTAATTGAGATAATGAAAAATAAAAAACTTATAGTGGAAGTTTGTCAATTCCTCACATGAATTTCTTGCCAAATATATCATTATTAGAATGAAAGAAAAACATTGTATATCTTTCTACAAAATCGAATTTTGTGAGCACAGAATGGTTTTTTTTGGGTAAATGGGAAGATTCAAACAACTTATGTTGAATTTAGTGATGTGCTGCCGTTTGATACCATATATTTGAAGAACATTATCAAATGTCGTTCGCTCCATTTAACGATGAAAACCATCATAAATAGTCTATTTTCCTTGGTTGTGAACTATTAGGCAATAAGATGATTGAAAATTTTTATTGGCTTTCCTATACATGACTGAGTTATTTAGATGGCAAGTCATCTGATGGTACTACTAATATGAGTGAAAGAGTATATATAATGCCACTGAGTTGGTCTTCCCAAGCATAAAGCATAAATTGTATTATGTATATGGATGGCAAGTCATCTGATGGTACTACTAATATGAGTGAAAGAGTATATATAACGCCATTGAGTTGGTCTTCCCAAGCATAAAACATAATTGAATCTTATAAAAAAAAGACACCTAAATGCTTCTTGAAGCTAAAACCAATAAGATAACATGTATTTATAGGGTCTTGAGGCCTCTCCTAGCTGTTAGAGCTAAAAACTAGTCATTACAATGGCTATAGTTGCAGAGAATTGGTTGACTAGCATAACATATTTTTTGGCCAACATGCATTGAATGTATAGATTCACTATCTGTTGAGAAATTAGTGGTATTGGATCTCGTTTCCGAAACGCAACTCTTAGTCTCTCTGATAACAAAACTATTAGACTCCACTTGAGTCCGAAGTCCAACGCTTGCTGATACCACTCATGTTGAACTCCGCTTGATTCCGAAGTCCAACGCTTGCGAAATATCATAATACTTGACTTGAGCATGCATATTACCTTGTAGGGTTATTTCCATGAATCCTTATTAGGCATCATCCCACAAGGGTGGCGTGCTCACAACAGACAAACATCAAAACAAAGCTTAACCCTTTGAACAAAGAAGGCAATATGAACAAACCCAATCGAAACTACTTCAATCTATCATTTCATTACTCAAACAACAGAGTATGAAAAACTTTAAATACAACATAATCCGAAATCTCAAATCTCAAAAGTTACAAGAACTACAATAATTCCTAAATTACGGCTAAAGCTTGTCTTAACTCTCTTTTACTCCATCTCTTGCTCATCACCTGAAGGTGGGGACAGGAAGGGGATGAGCTTGAAAGCTCGTGGGAAACAGTTTATAATAAAAAGATAAGCAGAAACTTTGAAAACAGTTTACTTGTCATAGAAAAATATCTTATTGAATCGTAAGATACTTGTTTTTCAAAATTCTTGTCGTGTAGTCAAAATTCATAACTTACAAAACATGAATGCATCAAACATGTTATCATAACATAAATACCTAATCACATCAAAATGGTTCGGGTAGTCCGTAACAGAACGTACTAACACATTTTCCATAAGGGTCCTGTGTAGCCATGAACAGAACATACTATCGCAATCTCACATAATGATTTTGCGTAGCCGTGAACTTAAGGGAATCCGTGAAGGAGCTCCATGCCACTAGCGGGCAGGTGGGAGAAGCCTTTAGACAAGTGTACTTGACTGACAGAACAGGCTACCACAAACCCACATAACACATATATTTCAAATTCTTGTAAACTTGCTGCCCAAAATGACACTTTTCTTGAAAACTTGCTTTTCATATACTTGACATATATCTTGAAACCCATTCTTGAAACATGCTTTCAAAAACATGCATCTTTTTCAAAAATATCACTCAAATCATATAACAAACATATAGCAGATTTTACAAATCATTCATGAACAATAATGCAGCACTTATGATGCAAATAAAATCAGAAAACCTCTTTGATTTAAAGAAAATAGTAATAGCTCATTTACTCTATTATAAACATGTACCCACCTTGATTTCCTTGCTTAAAGACTTGACTTCTTCAAAAAGCTTCTTCTCTTATTCCTCTTATCTCTCTTGATCCCTCTATACAATAACAAAAATCTCACTTAATAGGGTTTTCAATTGAAAATCTCTCAAAGCACAATCACTAAAATTAGTTCCAAAATACTTAAACCCAAACATTTTCTAAACTCCATGAACTAAAATTCTTTCAAAAACCCAAAAGTTTCAAAATGATCTTACCTTTATTCTTCACCAAATAAAGGGATCTTTAGCTCAAAAGAAATCTCTTCTCTTTGCAAACAACCTGAGGTATCAAAGGTTCTTTCCTGTTGTATCTTTAACGTGTACTCCATGAGATGATCTAACTGAAATAGGCCTCCATGACCCTCTTGGTTCTTCACCAAATGAAGAAATCTTTGGCTCAATTGGAAGCTCTTCTCTTCCTCTACCTTTTTCTCTTC
>JAOSBL010000001.1:5285608-5317238 GCA_027568915.1 Erythroxylum roraimae | reverse complement strand
GTATTTACTATTATTATTATTTATTATTATTATAAATTTTGTACTTATTATTATTATTACTATTATTTTTATTTTTATTTTTATTTTTATCATCATCATCATCGTCGTCATCATCGTCTTCATCATCTTCATCATCATCGTCATCATTAACTTCTTAATTTAGTATTATTATTGTTATTATTATTATAATTATAAATTTTGTATTTATTATTATTATTATTATAAATTTCGTATTTATTATTATAAATTTTGTACTTCTTCTTCTTATTATTATTATTATTACAACTTTTGAACTTATTATTATTATTATTATTTATTATTTTATTTTTGTTTTCATTTTATTATTTTATTATTATTATTATTATTATTATTATTATTATTATTCGATATTAATTTTTTAATGTTATTATTATTATTATTTGTTAACTTTTTTACTAATACAAATCATTCGTTTTAAAATAATCAATGAATTACATATTTCCAATCATATTATACTCCAAGGGTAATTTAGTCATTGACATTGCTTTTATGTTTTGTCAGCTACAACCAAACATATTTCTGTCTCGAGACAAACAGTTTTATCTGTTTTGTCCATCATAACCAAACACCTCACTGTCTCTAATTTTTGTTCTGTTCCGTCTTCAAATTTCTGTTCCGTTCCATCTCCACATACAAGATACAGCAACCATACGCAACATAAGGCTCTAGTTTACCGTATTAAAAGTACAACATACAGAACATGGAAATGAAGATCAAAAATGCGGAAAGTTACTATCTCGTGAACAGAACAAGCATAAAACATATGTACAACGAACGAGTTCAAATAAACGGAACGTCCATAGATACAATATACATGTCAGATAAGTATACAGAAAGTAAAAGCATTTGAGTTCAATCAAATTCAAAGCAGCTGGTCCAAATACGGGTCTCTTGGAGCTTTTCCTCCTCCTAAATGTCCTGAAATGCTTTGAGAAACCCCTGTTACCATGTTGGTCAACAAGGAGGTGCCCCATGCAAGCCATCCAGACTGTGCTTGTTGTTGGTTTGCCTCGGGAATACTCCTCTGTTGTTCCTCAGCTATCATAACTTGCCACCGCCTTACCATAAACTCCCTGACAGCTTCTACCCCTTTACAAACAACATCCTTGGGAGGAATGACAATTGGATTTTCTTCCAAGTTGAGTTTAATTAGTTTTCCTAGCCTGCCAAATGTATCAGTAAGAGCTCGTATTTGGTTGTTGCTCAGATCAAGCTCCCTTAGGTTGGTTAAATCACCAACTGTTTCAGGAAGCTCAGTCAAGTCACTGAAGTTACTGCTCAAGTTCAGGACCTCAAGATTTGTTAATCTCCCAATAGCATGCGGCAGACCACAGAGCTCATTGAAGTGAACATCCAAATATTTGAGAGATTTCATTTCACATATTGATGTAGGCAGGAACCGGATCTTATTCAGCTGGATTGACAGCTTCTCAAGATTCACTAGTCCGTACCCAATATTTTTTGGCAAAGTCATTAAATTGTTAAAGCTTGCATCTAACTCCACCAGCGATCTAAAACAAAGTTAAAATTAATATTTAACGTAAACAAACAGAAGTAGCAAAAGCACTGTATGAAAGAGTTACGCAAGGGAGAGCAATCAGGCAAAACTAATTACTTGCAAAGGGCTATGCTCTCCGGGAGGGCCTGCAACTTGTTTCCAGAGACATTTAGAATCTTCAGAGATGACAATAATCCGATGGAGTCTGGCAGGGAATCCAAGAGATTGGAAGAAACATCAAGCTGTTCAAGCTTTTGAAGTCCAGATATGGAATCAGGGAGGACCTGTTTTTACAAAAGAATGAAACCAACAGCGAGAAAACACAACTTATAAGGCAGCATTTAGGACTCAAAGCAATAAGTATACTTTGGTTCGTCTTCAAGCTTAATGACCAAGTATCAAAATTCTAATAATCATGTCCTTCGACATGCACTCCATTATATGCTCCGTCCATAGCATTATCCAACAGCAAACACAACAAAGCCGACATCTAGTTAGCAAGAACATGCAAGGAACTTCTCAAGTTGAAACTATACATACATACATACAGACAGACAGACAGACAGACAGAAGAACAACATTCAGTCAAGGTGGGTGAAACATGTAATATGACAGGTGTAGGGGGTCTGCCAAGTACCAAGGCTTAGCATACCACCACATAATAAACACTTTCTGCAAACAAAACATTCAATTACAAATTTTATTTAATAAGATAAATCAAGAAAGAACTGAAAAGCCCAGATTAAGTTGAAAACGGGATCAAAGGCCAGAAACAATTATACCATACATACCTGTATTTGATTGCGAGAAAGATCGAGCCAAATCAGCTGATGAAGATTACCGAATGTCTCAGGAACCAAACTCAACTGACGCCCTGAAAGATCCACTCTTTCCACAACCCCACCACTCTCTGCTTTTCTAAGTATCGCAACCACCTCCTCATTAACCTGACCATCCTCTAACTCTCTCACTTCTTCTTTATAAACCCCGACAAGCCTCTGCTCCGCTTCCCTTAGCTGCTTATGGCACTGTTCATGCATCTCCTCCAGTCTTATCACTGCCTTGTATATCTCAATCTCGTTATTCTTCTTCTCTTCACCCAGTTGGATAATCTTGGACCGGGCCACAGACACGGCAGAAGGGTCTGGCCGGCAGCCAAGAGATTTGATGAGGGAGTGAGCCTGGACGGCGGTGGCCGGAATCGCTTGAGTAAATAACGATAGCAGCTTTGGGTTGCTCAAGTGAGGAAATTGAGCAAACAGACTCTGATAAACATCTTGTGGGAGTGATGAGTTGGAGTTGGGATCAACCTGTGATAGAAGATATGAGAGGATTGGAAATTCATTTTGGATTGAAGCCATTTCCTTGAGAAAAACGCCGGAAGTCTCGGGTGAAGATAAATTATGGAAACTTTAAGACTTTATAAGCTGATTGACCTCCTCCGATAGAATGTACTCGAAAGTCCTAAAAAAACAAACTGTAGGAATTAGGATACATGGGAAAACTAAAACCTGTAGTCAAGTAATGTCAGGGTGGTTGGTGAGTTAATCCACACTGCGGATAACCAAAGGACGTGGTGATCTCTGATGGGTCGTTTACAGCGTACGGCTGGAGTGCAAGTTTATTAAATTCTTAACATAAAAACCTACAGTTGGTACTAGGTAGCCCATTGTTTTGAGTTTTGACCGCTGACTCGGCTCACTGGTCCTCGAAATTATAATCACTGATCCTTGAACCTTTTTTTTTTTTTTGACTCACTGATCCTTGAACTTTTGATATACTTGTTTCTCATGATGAAAATACTTTCTACTTTATATTTATCCTAAATTGATATTTATAAGAATTCATAAAATTATAAAATTAAAGATACAATATATCTTTTCCTAAAATTAAATATATCTATAAAGTCCAAGCTAGATTAAATATATTTTCACAAAAAGATCTAACAATAAGTAGAAAATAAATAAGCTGAATAACACTCATAATATAATGAATTCTATTTCTTAGATTTACATTTATTCCAAAAAAAATTAAAGTTTGAGATACAATATAAATAATACTAAATAAATACATTCATAAAATTAAGACACATTCTTAGTTTATTTTTATCTTTTTCCATTCCATTATAAATCAATATCAAATATAAAATTTTATATGAATGTATTTATAAAATTGAAGTATAATAAGTTAAAATTTATTTAAGATATCAGTGAAAAAAATTCTATACAAAATCGAACTGAAATAATGAATTAAAATTATAAAAACTTAAGATCTAACAAATAGAATCAAATTCAACCCATTTGAAATAGATTTAATATCATAATTAACATGAAGTAAAAAAAAATCTTAGAGAATGTTATGTACATTTATGAATTTTATAGGGAATGCTAAAAGTTAATCAAATATAAATATAATTTTTCTTTAGTTTACAATGATCTAATTAAAATTAGTTCAAATATGTGATTTACATTTCACAAAATATATGAATGAGCTCTTATTGTCATTTTAATTATATATAATTAATTAATTAATTAATTGATTAATTTCATGAATATATGACAACTTAGTGGATAATTTTTTTTCTCTTAATTTAATTTTCTTTGGCTGAATATCTTGGAATGAACAGTTAATTGTTCAAGTTTTAGAATACCTTCCTCTATCTTGCTGTCGTGCCTTTATTGGTGCGTCCCTTCTTCATCCGTCACTCCATCTGCTTCTTTGACAGAACCTGTTGCTTCTGAGCTTCTCCCTGATGTCGCTTTTGGCTTGTTTTGCTTTTCAAATGTTGGGTTGCTGCTACTTCTCCAATCAAACAACATACAGGTCGCCTGGAACACTCAACATAGATTTAGTGTTCTGAAATTTGGACCGGTCATTGAATCGGTAACTTTACTGATTATCGGTTTGACTGATTCGACCGGTTCAACCACCGGTCGAATCGGTGTGACGTAATAATTATGCAATAATTATATTTAATTATATATAATATTAAAAATATTTAAAAAATAAAAAAAATTAATTGAACCAGTGGTCGGATCGGTCCGACCGGTCAATTGACCGGTTTTGACCGATTCACACTGGTTCAATTTATGACCGGTTTTTTGAGTTGAACCGGACCGGATAGCCGACCGGTCACCGGTCGGACCGGCCGGTCCGGTCCAGTTTTGAAAATACAACATAGATCTATCAATTTTGAGAAAGTAGCTAAGTGAACAAAACTTATAAATTAAATGTTTGAATTGTAAACGCGGTAGTAGATGGAATAATGTGTCATTCTCTCCTAAACTGAATCCTGGCAGTGGGTAGTAGGTTTGTAAAGATGTTTCAGGGTTGAAAACTTATTTTCCTTCTATCCAGCTTAAAGCTTTTATTTTTTATGTTTATTTTTTTTTGGTAGTATGTTTTTGTTGTCGACTTGTCATATAGTTTGTAAAAATTACTTTTAATTTTTAGGTTTGAAATTTTCAACATTTTCTACTAAAAATTTTATATTTTTCTCTACTTTTGATTTATTATAAATATGGCATATATATTTTTAACTAAATTCACACATTCACACACATATAAACTATTAATCCATATTAAGCCATAGTAGTAACTTTCATAAAATAAAACCAAAATATTAGAGAGAAGATATTTATCTCAAATTAGAGAAGGAATATTTTGTAATTTTAAAAAATTAGGGCCATTTTATAATTTTAAAAATCACCTGAAAGAGTACCTAATGTTAACCAATATTGATAATGTACTGTACCATAACTAAATTCAATTTTAGTATTAATACATTATTCATAACATCACCTTATAGTCCTATTTAGTTCAATGCTCTTAACATTGATCTGTATCATTAAACAGAATATAATAATAAATATACATATATGAAAATAAGATTCATATTATAATGTGTTGCACTTTTCAATTAGGATAAGTGACATATCCTAAATTAACTAGCTCTAATTTTCTTAATAAATAATTAATAGAAATTGATGAGACAATTTATTTATTTATTTGTTGAACTAAAAGATATATAAATTATAAGTATAACATTACATTTCTAAAATTATATATATATATCTTATATATATATCTAGCGAAGTATGATTCTTTATTTAAATTCTTTTATATAAAAAATTCATTCATCATTAAATATATTGGTTTTAGATGTCACACGAGAAAGGGAGTGAATTGTTTATATTTACTTTTTACCTTATTTTTAAACTAAATAATAAATTGCCTATTATGATTGATTATGAAAATTGATCTATGATAATCTTAAATTAACAATAACAACACTTAGCGAGAGTCTTACTAAAATGCAAAGCCTTGGGAGGTCCAATAATACGCAATTTTACCTCTACATGATAGAGTGACTATTTTTTATAGACCGACATATAGTGTAAATTAATAATAATACAAAATACAAATAAATACATATAACTAAACATATAAAAATATTTAGTACATTACATATGAAACAGGGTAAAGATTAATAATACAAGATAAAATAAGTAAATAAATACACAAACTAAGAAAAATGATAATTATAAAGTATAACAATAATTAAAATAGAACAGAGAAAAGGATAAGGAACTTATTTTATGTAATTAAAATACTTATTTATTATTGCTTAACTAAATAACTCTTAGCTTATACCCACTAGCCAAACTCTACTTGGAAACTCATTATCTTTCTCTTTCAATAGATATAGAGCCACGCTCCATATAACACCTTCTTTTTCATATATGAAGAAGAACCCTTACAATCATCTTATTGTGTTATAAATGAAGAGTTACTCTTTATAAATTTTTTAAGGTCAAGAGCAACTCTCACAAAGTATATCACGAACAATTTCCTAAATTACAATAAGTATACCACTCAGAAATTTTTTCTTTTACTGGCACCAATGAGTAAAGCGTCAATATGTATTATAAAATGCAATCATGCATTCTTGAACCTCTCAAGTCTCTTAACAATCCTTTATTCTACCTAAGCTTCTTCCAATAACTTATATGTAGTATATTTAAAATAATATAAATAGTCATTAAAAAAAATCAGTCATTATAATAGTTAATAATAGTGGCATTGGTTAACCATTTGACACATCAAAAAGCAGTCATTATAATAGTTCAAAAATAGTGGCATTGGTTAACCATTCGACACACAAGCACATTGGTTAAGTAATATGGTCATAGGCTCATAGAACACATTCTTAAAAGACAATGGTCGGCCATATTGCTACACTGGTTAATGAGTTAACCAAATTGGTGATTTGGGTGTCTTCCTCTTGGCTTCAATTAGGGACTAACATAATTTGATTTGATCTTTGGTAACCTAAATCACCAATTGGGTCGACCAAATTTTTTGAAATAAGTTTTCAAAACCTTCTCAAGTTCTTTCAAAGATCAAAATAAATTATGTTTGTCTCTAATGGAACCCAAGAGGAAGGAGTGAATTGGGTGATTATAAAATTTAACATTTTAAACAATATGCCATCAATATAAATAAGGGTGAGGAAATTATTTAATATAAATTAATTAAACAGTTGAATTAGTTTAAAGAAGATAGGGAAGAAAGAAATAAAACTTAGTGGTATGACAAGCAACCCTTGTATACATCTACTCGAAAAACTCATCTTAAAATTTCACTATAATTCTTCTTTTAAGGGGAAGAATAGCTAATTTGATTATTGTTTTAACTACAAGTGCAAAGTGCAGCTATGGATAACACTGTAAATACTAGTCAATCCTATACGAACTACAAGTACTAGTAATAACTCTTTTCCTATTATCTAAATCAAAAATATTGGGGATAGTGATTTATCCAAATCAAAATCAAAATAATAAACTAAAATAAATCAATACAATTGATAAACTAGAATAACAATTGAATTAAGAATCAACCAATGAAACAATGGTATCTAAAATTTGAATCCCCTAGAACTTCTCATGTAATCATAACTTCCCCCATCAATTTAATCTAAAGTTCACTAGACCATAGAAATTCCCTAATTTTACTAATATCTTTCTCAAGATTATTAACAACTAATAATGAGTTGATTAATTGAAATCTCTTTCTAACTAAAACCCCTAGAATTGCATTGATCAATTTAAATTTTTTTATTAGGTTTGACCCTAACATGTAATATTTATGTTGATTTATCTATAGATTTATATGTAACTCTGTTTAATTATGCTAGATCTATTGATACAAAGGGTTTTTTAATCTCAGTTGCATGAAATCACACTTAAATTAACGCATTGGCAATATTAACCCAAGAATAATAAATAAGACATAATTAAATCTTAATGAAACTAAAGAATAAATTAAAATGAAATAAAATCATTATAAGATCCATCTCGAGGTTCATCTAATCTAAATACCATAAAGAGTTTATATACTAATCATATTGCTAACATAACGTCAAAGCTAAAGAGAAAACAGAAAATTAAGGATAAAATGATGAAGTCCCTTTAATCTTTAAGAACTTTACTCTAGATCAATGAAAATCCACTCCAAAGGAGTTTTCTTAGTTATTCTTCCTTCTTTCTACCATTATAGGGCTTCTAATTGTGTTTCTCAAAATTCCTCCTTCTTTTACCACTTAAATTTTCATTTTAAGTTTTAAATTCAATTTTTGGGAGATATACGGGCATCAACATGAGCATGTTGATAGCTATTTACTTTAACCAGACATACGATAGTTTTTGGAGCCAACATGTGCACAATCATAATTATATAATGTCAATACAAGCTACTCATTACTTAATATAGGTGTGTTCACAATCAACATACGCGTGTTCAGTAAAAATCAATTAACATGCCTATAAACACTTCAAACACATCTGTAACTTGTCATGAACTCCATAACTTAGTCAAAGCTGCTTTAAATTAGTCTAAACTTGTTTGAATTGTTCCTTTTGTCCAAATGTGTAAATTAGACCTAAAAATATGAACAAATTAAATGCCATAAATAATAAAAATACTTAAAAAATAAATAAAATGCACTAAATATTAGCCTAAAAATATGACCAAATTAATACTTATCAATAACCTTTGTACAATCTTTCTCAATAAAAAGGAGCCCTTTTACAATCTTCTTCTAAGTTAAATAGGAACATCAATACCTATTGGATCACCTCCAAGTACAATAATATAATACCCCAACCAAATATTACAATTTAAACACTTGATAACTCTAAAGAGGCTCAGTCACATATATATGAGACAATGATGGTGAAATGATTGGAGAGCACTTATAAGTGCATGTAAAATACAATAAAATCCTTCTTGATACTAAAACCAATGAGAAAACATGTATTTATAATATTTTAGGACCCCTAATAATTGTTGGATCCAAGAACTAGATATTGTAACAACTATTCATAAAGCATTGTCGACTAGTATAGCATATAAATTGACTAGTGTGAATTGAGTTCACTTATTCACTATCTATTAAATGACTGGTTGACAATTGATTGACCAATATGGTATATTGGTCGACCAATACATCAACCAATAGTACAACAAACTCTCAGTACATTAAATTCAACAACTTTAACTTACACTGGTTGAATACTAACCTATATAGGTCAACCAATCACTCCAAAAACATAATTTTAGCAACTTCAAACACTCAAACTCAATTTGTTTAAAATAATTATGATTTAAACACTTCCCAAAAATATTCCCTAAAGAGTGTTTGAAAGATCAAGAGGCTTGTCTCTTAAAAACAAAAGCTTTAACACTTCTTAATGAATGAAAAGACTCATGCAATAAAGTAAGATAAAATATTTATGCATGTGAAGTCTTTTAGATTATCAAATTAACAAATTGAGATTTCAATTAATAATAAAAATGTAAAATGATTTTGATGATCCTTGATCTTCTATTTTTCTTGGTTTGATCTACACTTCATTGATTATAAAGTTTAACTTTCTTTATCAACTTCATAAAGTATCTTCTTGAGTTTATAGCTTCATTTTGCTCTTATACATAATCGATATAAATAAGGATGAGGAAATTAATCAATATAAATTAATCAAAGAATTAAACAACCTTTGCCTATTTCCACTCCCAATATTATTCTTGAAATTCTACTATAATTCTTCTTTCAAGGCCTTTTGTACAATCTTTCTCGGGAAAGAGGAACCTTTTACAATTGTATTTTAAGCTGAAGAGGAACCTTAGTATCACGTAGATCACACCCAAGTATAATAGTATATAACCCCAACCAAATATTACAACTCAAAATAACTCAATTTATCACTTGATAACTTCAAAGAGGCTTACTCACAAAAATATAATACAATGATGCTCAAATGATTAAAATACTTATAATGTGTGCAAAATACACTAAAATGCTTCTTAATATTAAAACCAATGAGAAAATATGTTTTTATAGTGTTTTGGGACCCCTAACAGCCATTGGAGCTAAGATCTAGCAGTTACAATAGTTATTTATAGAGCACTAATAGATCAATATAGCATATTGGTTGACTAGTGTATATTGCATGCATATTCACTAGTTTTTAAAAGAGTGGTGGACCATTAGTTGAATAATATACAAACCAATGTTGCAACAAACTCTCAATACATCAAATTTAATAACTTTAACCTGTATTGGTCAACTATTAACCCATATAGGTCAACCAATCACTCTAAAAACATGATTTTAACAATTTCAAATACTCAAACTCAATTTTTAATACAATTATGATTTAAAAATTTTGCAAAATATTCCATAAGGAGTGTATGAAATTTTAAGGGATTTTCTCTTTAAAACATGCTTTAACACATCTTGATGAATGAAAAGAATCATACGATGAAGTAAGATGAAATGTTTACACCTGTTGACCCTTTTAGATTATCAAATTAACAAAGTGAGATTAAATTAATAATAAAAAATGTAAAATGACCTTGATAAACTTTGATCTTCTTTTGTTCTTTGTTTGACTTCATTTCGTCGACTACAAACTGTAACTTCTCTTTATCAAATTCATAAATTATCTTCTTGATTTTATGGATTCATTTTGTTCTTATATTTCTTTCATCAAAATAATAAACTCATTAATGATAATTATGTTTCGTTATCATCAAAACATCAATTAGAACCTCTCTTTAATTAAAAAAATCTTTTAATAAAAGAACTTAATTCAATACTATTTCAAAAGTTCTTAAATCAAAAGGTTTTTTTAAAATATCAAAATAATTTCCTTTTAATTATGAAAAGATTTATGCATTATGTCTTATATGAAACATCATGTAATGATTGAACCCCTAATTTATTGAAATGACTAAGACATGGTTAAAGGAAGGTTCATAATAATTTTCCTAAGTCTTGATATGCTTAATTTCTCCTTATTTTTAGTTATTGACTTGAATTACATATGTTCTCCACTTTGCTCATTTTTTTCATTCTTTGATTGCTCAATTAATTCAATTGGCTCCTTTTCTCACTTCACTCTTCCATTGAACTTAATCTTTTACATATTAAATTATTAATATCATCAAAAATAAAAATATTAGTAGTAATATGTTTTGTTTTGTATTTAAAACTATCAAATGGATTGGAGGTGCTTATGGCCGCTATGGCCAATGAAGCATGCATATCAAATAAGGCTTAAACTTGTCTTAAAGCTACATAGGAACTAAAGTACATGAAGTTGATGAGTTGGACTATTTAGACTTATTTTCTTTTTCTACTTATTGTGAGTACGCTAAAATATATTTAAATTAGCCAATTTTTTCTTTATTTGGTTGAATTACTAAACTCTTTTTGTAAAGTTCTGGTTTTTTATTAATATAATTCTTTTAATTTCAAAATATACTTTATTATCATTAAAGGGATGGATTAGAACCTTACATTATATAATGGATATTTTATTTGATCAATAAATTAAAAATTCTTATAATTGTCTCGTTAACATAATATTTCATGGTAAAGAAAGTTGAATCAGTTTCAATTATATATAGTTTTTTATTGTTTAATACATTTTTATGTACCATGTACAAAGATTTAATGACTAAAAGAAATTTTTATATAACCTGATTATTATGACTATTCTCTATATGTATGCATTATTTAAACTTACAAAATATTACTTTTAACAGTATAATTAACGTACACGATAAAAGTTATAAAAATTAAGAAACATTTTAACAAGTGAATTTGTATTATAAATATTAATTTATATTTCTTTGATAAATTTTAATATCTCATTAATTGTATGTTTAATCTATACAAGAATATATATTTGTGATATTAATTACCAATGAATATTACTTAAGGGATTCCAACTTCTGGCAAGTAGGTGAAATGAAAGAATATTATTGACCTTTCATTCAAATGCTTAGAAAAAGATAGATTATATACCCATTTATTAGAATTTAGATTGGTGATGGTGAAGATACTTAGTTCTGGTTTGATAATTAGGCTACTCAAAGTCCTTTGACAATGACAGGAGATCTTTAAAGACTCACTTATAGAGTGCCAATACAACTTGAGTTTCTAAAGTCATTGTACAAAATTCTTGGTTAGTAACTGGTGGGGGGTTGATAGACTATTGAACCATTTTCCCAACTACTTGCCTAACTCTATAATGAAGGATACAGCTACCTAGTTTATTAACAGAAATGACAATTTCATTGACTGTTCTTACTTAAATGTTATCAAACCCCAAGTTCCTACCATTCTATGATATAACATTGTTTGGAAAGGTTTATTGGTACCTAAAGCATCCTTTGTCACTTGGTTGGCTGCTAAAGGGTGATTAAAAACCAAATATAACCTTAAAGGAATCAGTGATCATATTTGTATCTTATGCAACATGGTGCTTGAGTCTATAAACCATCTTTTCTTTCAATGTAGCTTTCACAACTACTATATAGGCTAGAATGCAACATAACATGAATCTGGTTTATACAGTAGCTGATTGGGATACCATCTTGGTATAGGCTGAAAACCAATGCAAAAGAATGGGGAAAGATAAAAAAAAAATGTTTAAGTCTTACATTCCCACACTTAAACTTTTGCTTATCCTGAAGTAAAAACAAAAACAAAAACAAAAACAAAAACAAAAACACAAACACATTAAAAAAATAACACATATAAGCAAACATATGCAATAATGGTAAAATGACATTGAACTTCAATAAACTAATTTAACTTAAACACAAACCTTCAAGTTGTTCTAACTTATTAACTTATGAAATCTGTGGCTAAGCACTTCAAACTAAATATACATACCAATCAATACCTTAATGTCAAATTCATTCACCCTCATCACTTGCACACACATATTGATAATTATTTGGTCAATCAAAATTGTAACTATCCCTAAGTAGCTTTTCATGAAAATTCATACTATTTAAAAAGATTGATAGGTTTTATTTATCAAAACACTATATTTTGTTAATTTTCATTAACATTGACCTAGTCTTTTGACGCGAAAGCAAACATTTGTGATAAATGTCCCCCGGTTACTCAATTAGGTTACTCAACTAAGTCATGTTTTTATTCATAGGCTTAGTTGAGATGTCATCCTAGCCCTTTGACGTGAAGGCAAACGTTTGTGATGAATGTCCCCCAGTTACTCAGCTAGATCAAATTTTCAACTAGCTACTAACTCTATTCATAACCTGAAGGTTAGTGGAATAGTTATTTTTTAAGAAATAAACACTTTTTTTATTTCCTACCTCATTTCTTTAGCTAATCATTCTTATGAAAGGATACTAACGATGCTACTTATTTAATTGAACTAAAATTATAAATGTATGTGCCAAATTCCTAGGTTGAATGAACTAATATCATTTCCTAATTAACATGCATATTTAACCAAAGTGACCTAGGACACTAATTTCACAAGCTAATAAATTTTTACAACCGAAAAGACTATGTTTAAAGTTAAACTGATTCCATTAAGTCATAACCATTAACACATACATATAATTCACAACATGAAAACCTAAGAAAAAACAAACATACAATATGAAAAATTCACATTCAAAATAAAAATATTGTGCAAACCTCCCCACACTTGGACAATACATTGTCCTCAATATGAGAAGAATAAACAACACGAAAGGTGGGAATAAGACAACAAAATAGGATAAACATAAAAATAAAGTAAAAAGACAAGGGTTAGAGCATAAGAACCCCCCACAAGGATTGAGGTGGTGATGGTACTGGTGAAGGAATTTGGAGGTACTTTTGGCCACGACGTTCCAGCAATTCACTCCCTATACAAAAATAAAAATAACAAAATACCAATAAAATAACCTGAGTAGCACTTAGTTAACGTCATTAGCTTGATGTGCTCTTCCTTCCACACTCAACTTGGGTTAATTATTAGTGGTTTTCTTCCACCTGTGTCGCCAAATTTTAGTTTAGTAACCTATAAATAAGCTACAAATTGCAAGATAATAGAAAAGAAAATATTGATAAAATTAAGAAAACTAATTAAGTTTATTAATGTCCTTTTTACTAACAAACTTTCAATAAAATAGTGAATAACAAAACTCCCTGAATCTCCTATTGAATCCAACAATTTGTCCTATAAGAGGGTGAGCTGTTCTTGTTTTTCCTCAGTCAACCTCTTCTCCTCTTCTTCTTTCACTTCATGAATAGAGACTTTCGTATCTTCTTCTACCTCTATGTCCTGTATCTTCTATTCTTTGTTCTCTTCTTCTTCAACTTCTGGAATAGAGACTTCCTTATATGCTTCAAGCTTTATGTATGTTGTCATCTATTGTTCTTCCTCTTGATACTTTAAACAATTGACTTTATCAATTCTTATGAATGAGCTACCCTCCTTTTAGATTATTACCTTATACATGTTGAATTTTACTTACTCATCTCCAATCTAAAGGTTGAGCTTATCTTCATGGACATCTACTAAAGCTTTTCCAGTGGTAAAAAATGGTATACCAAGAATTAGCGGACAAATTTGACCCTCTTCAAAGTTGAGCGTGACAAAATCCACAGGAATGATAAACTTATCCACTTTTATAGGCACAACCTCCACCATGCCAAATAATTTCTTTATCAACTGATCTGCCAATTAAATACACATAAATGTTGACTTCACATTTCCTAACCCTAGTTTCCTAAAATCAACAATGACATAAGGTTTATACTTGCACTAAGTCATATAAACATTTTGAAATTTTTATATTACTAACTACATAAGATATTGTAAAGCTATTTGGATTTGACAACTGTGAGGGCATATAGTTGGTAATTAAGGAGCTAGAGGTTTCTGTTATGGCTACCATTTGATTATCATCCCAAGTCCATTTGGTAGATAATATATCTTTAAATAACTTTGCATAGTTGGACCTGTGTTTCAACACTTCCATAAAAGACAAGTAAATTTTCCATTTTTGTAGCTTTTCCATGAAATTTGTAAATGGTACATCTCATTCGTTCTTCTAAAGTCTTTGTGGGAATGATATTTTCAGTATGTAAGGTGGAGAAGGAATGTATGGAGGGTTTTCATTCTTTTCTTCATCCTCTTTCTTCTTCTCTTGGTTTTCTACAAGGTGGGATTCAATTTGTTTTTCTGTTGGTTCTTCTACCTCTTTCTCACTCCTAAGTGTGATAGCCTTACATTGCTCGTTTGGATTTATTTCCATATTGCTCAGAAAGTTTTCCATACTTCTCTTATAGAATTCCCTGTAAAGCTGGCTCATTTGAACCTCTAGGTTGTAAATAGAAGAGGCATAGTCTTCCGTTACTTGCTCAAACCTTCCTTCCAGTCTCTTCTGGGCCTCTTCCATATTTATGAGTTTGTCTCTGATCTTGTCCAATTTAGAATTCCATGAACTAGACTCATATTATTGAAATCCCGGCAGGCTTTGAATTCCTATTTAACTTCTTACATTGTTAGACCAAAAGAAATTTGGTTGGTTTTGTCACCCTTAATTGTAAGTGCTCCAATAACGATGATTACTTCCCCAATCAAAATGTGTCGCATTAAAGTTCGCAAGAGTCTTTTGCTCCCTATGATATATTTCCTGCATCATTGTTCTTTCTATCTCTTTTTGGCATTTAACTTTTCAGATTCTTTATTATTGCCTTGTGACGTCCAAATCGATGTGTCTTTAACTTTGCGCTCAGACTTTCTTCTCTTATCTTTTTTTCTTCTAATTTCTTGTGATTAGGTACCAAAATCACAAGAAAGGGTAATAATTCCTTAAAACAAAGGAATTCAAAAAGTCTTAAACTAATTCCCTAACAATGGCGTCAAAAACTTGTTGAATAAGTTTTACAATTTATAAAACCCTCAATGTTTTGCAAGTGCATGGATCGTAAACATAGTAGTTGAGGTGTTGATCCAATGAGGAATTAGTGAACTAATATCCTAACTTTGTCTAAGGTTATAAAAATGTGATTTAAATGAAGATAAATATAACTAGAAAATTAAACAATCAAGTGGGGGTTTAATGAAAATAAAATTCCAAAATTAACACAAGTAAATCAAAATGGAGCACAACCACTTAACAATTAAGATATCGCAATAAGACAAGATCAAAGAATTATGAGAAGATGGGATTTATCTATCGTCATTTTCCTACCCTAATCACTTTCGATGTAATTTGTATCAGTCCTAAAATTTTGAAGGTTTGATTACTCTCTCTGAAGATCTAATCAATTAAACCTAATTAATAATCCCTAATTAATTTCGAAATTCCAATTTTGCAATCTCTCGATTAACAAAAACAACTCATGTTCTAAAGTTCTTAAGTAATATAATAGACAATCGGGTGCTCACACATGATCTCTCTTCTTATGATTATTGATTTGATAATTGCGTGACTTATTAGGTTGTTAACTCTCGTTACCCAACCTAATCAGATTACTATTGATTCTCTCTCTTTATTTATTTTCAACGTATATGCAAACACAAATATCAAAATATCCAAACAATTTCATTATCATCACAAGCAAATAGGTCACAAAATGATTCAAGATTCAATTCCAAAATGAAATTAGAACATCATTAACAACATGTTCAACATTCTCAAACCCAAATCATACATCAAGATGAGGTAAATAAATAAGAAAAAATAGAAAAGAACTTGAAATGGCTGGGTTGGAGTGGCTGGACAGTAGCTGCAGATGCTACTCTTACCTTCTCTCCTTCTTCTCTCTTCCTTCTCTCTTCCTTGTATTCTTTCCTAAGGTGGCAAATGGAGGCCACCTAGATTAGCTCATTCTTTTGTCTTTTATAGTCCTAGGGCTTTTTAGGGTAAAGAATAGGTTTGACCTAGGCCTAAATATCTTAAATAACCCTTGAAAAGTTAAGTTCGAAAGTAGTTCTTGCATCTGTCACAATCGTTGCCAATGATTCACAATTGTGACATTTGAAATTTGGCTTCTGTCACGATCGTAGCCAATGAGTCACAATCGTGGCCTATCCTGTTGACTTCTGTTACGATCTAGGCCTGTGAGTCACGATCGTGGCATGTGCTGGGTTTTTGTCAAGATGCTGGGTTTTTGTCAAGATTGTGACCTTGACTCTTCCTCCGAACTTTCTCCAAATCTTCTTCGGTCTTCTTTATCTGAACTCTAACACTAACAAACTCATCAAAACACCTCAAACACAAAAAAATTAAAGCCTAATATCATGCCCTAAACCACACACACTAAAAGACTCAAACACATAATCACATTAACACAATTCTAAACCTAAAAAGGCACAAATCATCTAATTGACAACTAAAAACATACTAAATTACCCACAAAAACATAATGTAACCTATAACTATTAGATACCATTTTGGTATAGGATGAAAACCAATGCAAAAGAATGGGGAAAGATAAAAAATGTTTAATCCTTAACCTAAATTGCTCTGTGTATATAATATGGAATGAAAAAAACCAAAGAATATTCAAGAATACTAAAATAAAGAAGCTTGAACTTGCATATAGGATCAGTTTTTAGATCAGAGAAATCCTTGTTACTTATAAAGTCACTAAAGGCTTGAGCTTCTCACTCAGAAGAAGATGGAACTTGGAATAACTTGGCTATTAGTTTTCTAATAGTTTCAGAGATGTCAGGTTATAAAGTTTATTTATTTTGAAACATTTTTGTTAGCACATCCATATAATATTACTCTATTACTTCCTTTAAGGGCTTATCAATGTATATATAAATATAAATATATAAACAATATCTAATTAAGTATATTTTTGAAAGTTAAAAGAATTCGTTATATATATACTCTGTGATATTAGTTAATTAATATATGTTATACAAATATGGAAGATAAAATTATAAGAACTAATATCATAATTGATCATAATGCATTTAAGCTTCTTAATTTTATCTTCCATATCTGTGTAACACATATTAATTTACTAATATCACAAAGTGTAGAAACAATAGTAGCAATATATTTTGTTATGATCAAAATATATTAGAACCTCACTCAGTCTAACAATCTTCTCCTTTTATTACGATGACAAAATATTTAGTAATATTGAGAAAAATAAATGACATTTAGTATGTTTTTCCTATATTAAAGTAATATGTGATGCATGCTCTCCTTTAATTAATATATCATGAAATCATCAAGTTTTAATATCAACATTCTCTTCTGTTTTTTTTCACATTAGAAAGGGCATATGATATATAAATCTATAAGAATTAAAATGAAAAATAAATAAATTCTCTCTTCCCCTTTTTTCAAAAACTCTTTCATATAGGCTAAGAGTATATGTAAATCATTAAACAAATGAAAGAGCAATTCTTGTAATTCTCAAGCACTAATTTTAAAAATCAATCTATATTTCCCTTTACGTACATATAATAATGCTATCTCCTCCTAAAAATGCATGCAATGTAAATGTTCTTCGAATATTGCCAATATGGAAGTAAATGGTCATCTCTTTTTATATGTCTCAAAGGTTGCATCTTTTCTTCCTTCTTTGGTTTAAAATTGGTATTTTGATATTAATTTCCTTACTTGGATCACGTGAGGACATTTTGAAATTTTTCTTTGAAGATAGTTATTAGACATATAGTTGATCTATCTCATTTGTTATATGTAGAGGTGATACCATTTTTTATATTCATTTTATGCAACTTGATATCAACCTATAAGGTAAAGAAATCAATATGTTATGGGCATCTACATAAGCTTGAGTCATTGTTAAACCTTTTTTTAACTCATATCTTTTTTAAATTTACTTAAAAACATTTTTAAAAAGTAATTTTTATAGATAAGTCCACACTCACCACGAAAATAACATCTTCTATGATGAGAATTAAAAGTGTTAGTGTCATATAAGAAAGACCTATAAGATTATGTCTTGCATGCCATTTTAGGTCTTGTTGGATAATGTGGGTTATATGATGCTCTATTTTGGATATATAGGAGACTAGAAGCTATCTTTGTGTGCGAAAAAGGACTTGCATAAGAATTAAAAATGGCATGCTTCTCTGATAGAAATATGACCTATATTGAATGGAAGTATGTATTAGACCTTTATACTTATAATGAGAAAGATAATGATTATGAGCTTGTTCTATGTTATTTCGATGGTAAAGAAGCCTATATGAACAAGCAGGATATTTTATGTTCTTTTAAGATGACCTTGCATAAAAATTATGTCTATTTTTACCTTGAATGTTATACCCTTTAGGTTTAGTACATGGCTCATAAATGAACGCAATTTCTTTTGCTTATGAAATAGAGGATGATGGATGAGCATGTGATCTTTAGAAGATGCAAGATACTCATGTGATAATTTAGTCATAGTCTCATCATGTAAATGTTTTCTCCCTATAAAGATGTCTTAGAATTGGATGGTATACTCCCATACATGAAACAAATTCCATTCATATTATTAGATTTGTTCCAAGCTCTAAGCATACTATTCAATTTTTCAATTGTCAAAGTGAACTCGGAAAATGATTCTCTAAGCACATTGTCTCCTTCTTCAATATCTCATCATTGTTATACATTAAGTCATCTATTTTATCTTTATCAGTAACCACACTCTTAGATTTTATCCTTTGAAGCACATCAATTTTCAATTTCTCATTCTCAATTGTAAATGCATTTAAGAGTTCTTGGATCTTTTTATACATGAAAGAAAATTTATTTCTTTTTAAGATCATCATTTCTAGGAATTTAATAATTTTTTAATAAACAAATCATCATCATCACAACAATTATTATTAAGAGAGTTAGAATTAAGGATAACCTATTATTATTATTACATATAAAGCGCAAATGAGAAATATTATTATTTGAATCTCTACTTTCATAATCATTTGTATCATCATATCTGATCTTTATTGTTCTCTTCTTGCTTTAATGTTTCTCCTTACTTTGACTCCATTTTTAATTTACGTCTAGATTCTCATCAAGCTCATTATAAGTAATATTAATATCATTAAAAGCAATATCATTATAATAATAATTATCATATGCAAGATCAAGTATGTGCCAAATAGCACAAGCATTTTAATACATTGAAAATTCAAAAAACACAATTCTATCTAATATAAAAATAAAATGTGAATTGCCATAGTGTTTAACAAAATGAGTCCATTTTTATTCCTATTCTATTCATTGTTTTCTAAAATATCCCATAAATCAAAATATTATATTATAAGAAAGAATTTCATCCTAATTCTCTTAGATAAGTAATCATTTAATTGAAAAATATAGTAATATTAATTTTTTTACCCCCTCTTGACAAAAAAGTGAGTTAAATTGTGCCATAGTGAACTTTGCTCAAGTTTTGATAGAAACAAGACTTGATCATATACCAATTGTTGGTTTAAGGATGGCATACGAGAGAGAGGCGAATTATGTGTTTATTTTTTTTCCCTATTTGTAAACTAATAAATGAAATTTCTATATTATAAATAATTATGGTAAACTGATATATAGTAACCATAAAGTAATCATAATAATTATTAAAAGAGAGTATAGAAAGAGAACAAAACTAGTTTATAATAGTTTGGTCAAATAACTCATTCTCTAATATGCTTTCCAAGTTCTTAATAGAAATTAACTATCTTCTTACTTTAATGGTCGAAGAGCAGTGTCATCTATGTATTATCTTTTTTTATGATATGTGAAGAGAAACCTTAACAATCGTTTTACGTTTTCATAATTAAATGGTAACCCTTCATAAATCTTATTCAAGGTTAAAAGGAACTCGCGAAAAGCATATCTCAAGAAATTTCCTAAATTGCAATAAGTATACCACTCAATAACTCCTTCTTTTACTCACACCAATGAACAAAGGCTTGACATATATTATATGATGCAAGCATATATTCTCTAGTATCTAAAGGCTCTTAACAATTCTTTAGTATGTCTAATCTATTTCTTATAATTTATATATGGTTTGTTTACATTAAAAAAAATTAAAATAGTCGTTAGAAATATTATAATGACTAGTAACAGTAGCATTAGTAAACTATTATGCACATTGATGGATTAATGTACTAAAATGGTCAACTAATATGCATAATGGCCAGTTATTCTAGTACATTCTGGTACATAAGTTGATCAATGTGATTACAAACTCATGGGACATCTTTTCAAAAGACATTAGTTAATTATAATGATATACTTGTCAGCCAATCTATTCAAAACTCTAACATTAGTCACCTAAATCACCAAATTAGTTAACCAAAATTTCATGAATAAAATTTCCAAACCTTCTTAAGTTATTTAAAATATCAAAACACATTTTTTATTAAAAACGATTAAAAACTATTACAAAAGTTTGTTTAAAGATTAAAATATTTTCTTTAAAGATCAAAATAAATTTCCTTTTGACTATAAAAGGATTTATGGATTAGACCATGTATAAAAATGATCAATGCGATTATTGAATCCATAATTAAATGAAATAACCAAAATAAGATTAGAATAATTTTTTTAAGACTTAGTATGCTTGATTCCTCCTTGTTGGTTATTCTACATTTAAATTGCATATGTGCTCCACTTTGCTCATTTTCTTCATCATTTGATTGCTCGATTAATTCAATTGGCTCCTTCATTCACTTCACTCTTCCATTAAACTTGATTTTTCACGTATTAAATTATTAATATAACTGAAGATAAAAGTATTATTAATAATATATTTTGTTATCATCAAAATACATTGATTAGAACCTCAGTTGGTCAAATAAAATATTTGAATTTGATTGATAAGTCTAAATTTATGTATTTATCTTATTGAAATAATATTTAATGGTGAAGAAAGTTGAATTAGTATCAATTTTATTTATTTTTATATTTAATATGGTTATCTGTACAATGTACAAGGATTTAATAATCAATTTTTCTTGGCAAAATTATGTGGAATTTAAGCTTAGGACCAACTTCTTCCTTTTCTTTAATTAATTTTTGAGCTTGTAAAAGTTCGATTTATTTCAAATTTGTCTTGTACAGCTAAGTTCTCTTCTCTTTTTTTTTTTTCCTCCTTTCCTAAATGTATGCAAATAAATCAGACAAGACAGCTCTCGATCATCTTCCGCTTTCCCTACTGAGTTTGTAGAAAAGCTACTTTTCTGTTCAAGATTGACTTTTTAATCTCTTCTAACTCTTATTCCTGCAGGAGAAGCGCTCTAGTATCTGATTAATTAGTTTAACCATGTGTGAATTGTGATGATATTGAAGAAATAAAAAAGAGAAGAAAATTCTAGTCATCCTCCACCAAAATTGGGCCTTAGTTAAAATATCATAGAACCGGCTTTCCGGGAACTGTCACATTGAATTAATACATGTCATAAAAATCTTTATAAATATAACTTAAATGGTAATGGCGTTACTGAGCCTATACTTGTTGGGAAGAACAGCGGGAGAAAACAAAGATGGAAGATGCAAGACAAATGTCTTCACGTGCGCAGAGGGATGATGACGCATCAGAACTTCCTCTTGCTAGGAAAGCAGGAGGATGGCGAGCCATAAAATACATTCTTGGTACTTACTTCGCACTCTAGTATGGAAGTGCATGCTTGGCCTTCTGTTTTTCTATTTATATATGATACTAAGGTTATACGTTCATTTCTTTGCGTGGGGTGTTTTGTCTTATGAAGGGAACGAGTCATTTGAGAAGGTGGCTTCAATGAGCTTGATAGGGAATATGAGTGTTTATCTACGAAGTAAATATAACATGGAAGGCGTCAGCATTGTCACAGTTACCTCTGTTTGGGGTGGCTCTTCCAACTTTACAGGGCTAGCAGGTGCATTTCTTTCTGATGCGTATTTGGGCAAGTTTCTTACCCTTCTCTATGGCAGCATATCAACTCTTCTGGTAAAATTCCCTTTTTCTGATAATTTTACGAGGAAACATATTAGTTCATTAAATTTAAATAAATTGCATTCATTTTGGAACTTCTGCAGGGAATGGCAGTATTGACTATGACGGCGAGCATACCTCAGCTAAGACCCCCTGCATGCACTGCAGAATCTATCTGTCCACAACCACAGAAATGGCAGCTTGGTTTTCTTTTTAGCAGTCTAGTATTACTGGCAATAGGAGCTGGTGGCATTAGACCCTGCAACATTGCTTTTGGAGCTGATCAGTTTGATACCACAACAGAAAAGGGAAGAGCACAACTGGAAAGCTTCTTCAATTGGTGGTACTTCTTATTCACAGTTGCCCTATTGGTGGCTCTAACTTCTATTGTCTACATTCAGACAGAAGTAAGTTGGATTATAGGCTTTGCTTTACCAACAGCTTGCCTAGTTGTCTCCATGTCCCTTTTCCTGATTGGTCGCCATTCCTATATCTACAAGAAGCCTCAGGGCAGCGTATTTGTGGACGTTGCCAAAGTGATCATAGCTGCAAGTAGAAAGCACCGAATCACTGTTGGGCAATATTCTGCGCATTCCTTTTATGATCCTCCAGGCTTTGGATCAGACTCGCAGACTATACGGCTTGCTCATACTGGAAGATTCAAGTTCCTTGATAAGGCCGCTGTAATTGCCGATCCAAATGAATTAGACATGGAAGGCAAGCCCAAGAATTCTTGGAGACTATGCAGTTTGCAACAAGTGGAGCAACTGAAATGCTTAGTAGGCATATTACCGGTTTGGTTATCTGGGATTGGTTGCTTCTTGTGTATGGATCAACAGACTCAATTTGGGGCACTCCAAGCAATTCAAACAAACAGAAAGATTGGAACACATTTTAAAGTCCCACCTGGTTGGATTAATCTTACATCAATGATTGCACTTTCAATATGGATCTTCATTTACGAACGCATTTATGTCACTTGGATGAAGAAGTTAACTGGGAAGGGGAAAAGATTGACAATAAAGCAAAGGATCAATATTGGGATATTGATCTCAGTTCTGTGCATGGTGGTTGCTGCAATTGTTGAGAAGCACCGTCGAGACTCGGCACTAAAACAGCAGACATTTCTCTCCCCTTTAAGCATTGCTGTACTCCTTCCACAGTTTGTGTTGTCAGGATTAGTTGAAGCTTTTGCTGCAATCGCTATCATGGAATTCCTCACCACACAAATGCCAGAGAGCATGAGAACTATTGGGGGAGCATTGTTCTTTTTAAGCTCGTCGATTGCGAGTTACATAAATTCAATCCTTGTCAACGTCATAGACAAAGTAACCAGGGACAAAAGTGGCAAATCCTCATGGTTGGGTGGTCATGACCTCAATCATAGTCGGCTTGATTACTACTATTATGTCATTGCTGGTCTCGGAGTCCTTAACTTTATTTACTTCAATTTGTTCGCCAGTGGTTATGCATCAAAAAGCAATACTGTTAACGATAGTAGCAGAGAGATCAGATTAGAGAACTCTCCCAGAAATCTTTCCAGGAATCAGCAAGTGGACGAAGAAAGAGGACGGGAAACGACAAACTTTCCTTTTTAGAATACTATAATCCGTTCTTCTGCTTCACTCAACAGTTCAGACTTTCATGTTTCGACCCTCCTCAACTGATATGAATACTTGACACTTTTGGCTTCTGTGTACAATAGTTCAAAGTTCATACCTTTTATCTTTTTCTTTTTGTCTATATCTATCAAGCAAAATAACTAGTTTTGAAGATGATATGCAATGTTCTCCTGAACCTTTAAAGAGTTGAGCCCCCTGAAAGTGGAGCAAATATTCTAAATAGAAACACTGGCAAATAGAAAGAAGCCTTTCTTCAAAACAGGCTTTCTCAGACAAATCCTCGTGAGTCATTCCACTCAGTCATTGCTTTGTCTATTTTGTAAGTTTAAAGGATAACCGAAGGGTATACTAAGAAGCTAATTGAGAAATCTTACAAATCGTCGCCAAATAATAGTTATAGGAGGGAAATTATAACGGAAAAGTTTAGAGGGAGACGAAAACGAAATTTTTTTTAATCCTGTTCTCGTTCTCCTCAAGAAAAAATACCTCATTTCAAGCTTCTTCCCCTCTCTCGTTAGTGACAGCTAGGTTTTACCCCATCTGCTCGTTCTCCTCTCCTGTTTCTTCTCCACCCTCTCCGTCGGACTTGTTGCCGTACTCTACGTAGTGTACAGTCGTCTTCCTCGGCGTTTTGTGTTCTCTCCTTATTGTAAGATTCGTAAATGTTTTTGTGAATTTGACGTTAAATTTTATTGTCAATGTGTGCAGTGTATTTATAAAGAGGGTTCAATAGATTTCATCTATTGATTTGAAATTGTTACAATTTAATGGCTAAGATTTATAATTGACTCTAACAAACTAAGATTACAATTGACATTCTTACTGGTGCATGTTGAGGTTGTTGGAATCCTCTAGAAGCAACAGAGCAGACTTAGACTTCTACTTGCTTGGTTTTCGTTTGAGCTGACTGGCTGTTTTCTTCTTGGGTCAAGTTGTAAACCGACCCATATGTTTTATCTCCATCATTAGAAATAATAGAGGCTTCTTTTTGTAGAGAAGAAAGTCTTTGTTTGAGTTGGAAGACCTTGACAAGGGAGGTCTGCGCATATAATCGTATTAAAATTTGCCAAAGCTCTTTGGAAGAGCTGGCATGATTCACTTGGCTAATTACAGACTCATCAATAGTAGTGAGCAACCAACACAACAGTAGTTGATCCACTCTTGTCCATGATTTGTGTGCAGGATTGGGGATGAAAACAGGTTCTGTAGAAGTGTCATGATGAGGAGAAGGAATCAAGGCTAGAAGATATTCATGATCTGATGAGATATACATCTCCAGATCTAGGGCGCGTATAGCAGCCAATATTTGAGGACGCTAGTTAAGATAGTTGGTTTGACTAAGCTTTAATGGTAGGTTGAAATTAAGTGTTTTGGCAAGGGCTGAAAACTCAAGAGAGGTAGAGGATAGAGAAATGGTGGTGCTGGTATTTGTTGTTGAAGATGAAGTCATTGCAATATTAGATGATTAGTCAATGGAGGGCTCTAATACCATGTAAGATTTGTAAATGTTTTTGTGAATCTGACGTTAAATTTTATTATCAATGTGTGCACTGTATTTATACAGAGGGTTCAATGGATTTCATCCATTGATCTGAAATTGTTACAATCCAATGGCTAAGATTTATAACTGACTCTGAAAAACTAAGATTACAGCTGACATTCTCATTATAAGGATTTATGTGTGTGTTGTGCAGGTGCATGGTGAGGTTGCTGGAATCCTCTAGAAGCAACAGAGCAGACTTGGACTTCTACTTGCTTGGTTTTCATTTGGGCTGGCTGGCTGTTTTCTTTTTGGGTCTCTCAAGGTGGTAGGGCATGTTGTTTTGGAACAAGAATTAATCCTAAGTGCTCTCAGTAGTTTGGGCACTGAGTATGATTCGGTGATGGTCATGTAAACAAACTCTATGGCTCTATCATCTCTTCAGGATGTTCTCTATACTCTCATGATACACGAAACCAGACTTGAGCAACAACATGCTCATTCTCAAATCTCACTGTTGAACACCACTGCCAACATGGCAACCTACTTTCAGAACTATAATCGTGCTCCTACTGATGGTCAAGGACTCTATCGTGGCAGAGGAAATAGAGGACGAGCGGGTAGATCTCATAAAATTTCCTGTCAACTCTGTAACAAACCAGGACATGATGCTCTAAAGTGATATAAACGATTTGACACTAATTGGCAGGGCCACCGATCTTACAACCCTACTTAACAGTCCACTCATCCCACTCAACAAGCCTACATTGTTAATCAATCCACCACATACAACCCATCAGATGCTACCTCTGACCCTAATTGGTTTGTTGGCAGTGGTGCTATAAACCACATTATAGCTGATCTTTCCAATCTCAGTATTCAGAATGCTTACATAGGTAAAGAACAACTAGTAGTTGGTAATGTTTCTAAAATCCCCATATCACATGTTGGCTCATCCTATCTGTCTTCATCATCCGTTTCTCCTATCAAGTTAAACAACATTCTTCATGTACCTAAAATAACCAAAAATCTATTGAGCATTTCTCAATTGACAACAGATAATAAGATTATTGTTGGGTTTAACGATTCTTGTTGTGTTTTTAAGGACAAAATTATAGGGAGGATTCCATTCAAGGGAATGCTCAAGAATGGCCTGTACAGCCTTATACCAGATCCTACTCAAAGATGGCCAGTACAACCTTCATTCTTTACTTTCTTTTCTGCATTATTAGCTGAATCAAGTGTAAATGAGGGGCATGTTCGTTTATGGCATCCAAATGCTACTGTATTAAAACACATTTTACAGTCAATGAATTACAAATTTCAGTCTGCCAATTCTTCTTTACAATTTTGTGATTCATGTCAACATGGCAAACAACACAAACTACCTTTTTAGACATATGAAATTTCTACCACAAAACCTCTAGAAATAGTTTACACAGATGTTTGGGGACCTAGTCCTTTTCCTTCTACAAATGGACATAGGTATTATCATATATTTGTCGATGCCTTTTCTAGATTTACTTAGTTGTATCCCCTAAAACAAAAATCAGAAACCATGGCAGCATTCATTCAATTTAAAGCATTTGCTGAACTACAGCTGAATCATAAAATTAAGGCCTTACATAGTGACATGGGAGGGGAATTTACAATTTTAAAACCATTTCTTGCTGCACATGGAATCCAAACACGCTTCAGTTATCCTTATACCCATCAGCAAAATGGTATTTCAGAACGAAAACATAGGCATATGACTGAAACTGGACTCACATTGCTCTCTCATGCCAACTTACCTCTACAATTTTGGTTAGAGGCATTTCAAACAGCTACATACCTTATCAATCATCTCCCTACCCCTGTGTTAGGCTATAAATCACCATTTCAGAAGTTATTCAACAAACTGCCCTAATATACTCATCTCAAAATCTTTGGTTGTGCTTGTTTCCCCTTTCTTCGATTCTACAATAAACATAAGTTTGGATACCACACCAACAAATGTATTTTTCTGGGATACAGTCTCGTTCACAAAGGTTACAAATGCCTACACCCTACAAGCCACATTTACATCTCTAGACATGTAACATTCAATGAAACCGAATTTCCATATTCTACCTTATTTTCAAAACCTAATCCATCTGCTACTACCCCTCCTAGCCTACCCATTTTCACACTCACAGATACTCTACAGGTCATTCCAATGCGCTCCCCTACAGTAGATACCTCTCTGCAGTTCTCTCCCTTAGAGACATCAAATCAGGTAACTCATTCTACTCTTATTCTAGAATCCACATCCTTTTCTCCTAACCATTTTGTTCCTCCTAGTGTCTCCAATTTACACCCTATGCAGACTCGATCTAAGATTGGCATTTTCAAGCCAAAAGCATACAGTACATCTCTGTCTCCATCAGCATAAAAATATTCCGAACCAAAATCAACTGCTATTGCTCTATCTAATCCTAAATGGAAGCAATCAATGTTTGAGGAAGTTCAGGCTCTACAGTGGAATAACACATGGCATTTGGTGCTCTATGACTTTTCTAAACCGATTCTTAGAACTAGGTGGGTGTTTCAAATAAAGTATGACTCTACTGGAGCAATTACAAAATACAAAGCACGATTTTTAGCTAAAGGGTTCAAGCAAATACCAGGGCTTGATTTCACGTAAACATATAACCCAGTAGTCAAATCATCCACAATTCGGGTCATTCTATCTCTTGCAGTAAGTCATAACTGGGACATTCAGTAGGTTGATATAAATAATGCATTCCTAAATGGGGCTTTGGCTGAGGAGATCTATGTTAAACAACCAGAGGGTTTTGAGGATTCTACTTTTCCTAACCATGTGTGCAAGTTAGATAAGGCTCTCTATGGCTTTAAGCAAGCTCCAAGAGCTTGGTACACTACTTTCAAGTCCACTCTTCTACAATGGGACTTTTAACAATTATTATCAAACACTTCTTTATTCTACAAGTCTGCGGATGGCATTATCCTATTGGTCCTAATCTATGTCGATGACATCCTAGTAACAGGAAACTCTACTACAGCATTCAGTTCAATAATAATGCAATTAAACACAAAATTTGCATTGAAAACACTTGGCAGTATAATTCATTTTCTTGGATTTGAAGCATACAGAAATGACTCGGGCTTATACCTTTCACAGAGGCAATACACGCTTGATATTCTGGCCAGGGCCAACATAACGGATTGCACTTCTTGCTCCACTGTACTAGCCAGCGGAACCAAGCTTTCAGCTATTGATGGTACTCCCTTTGCAAATCCCACTCTTTACCGCAACACTATCGGTGCTCTTCAATATCTATGCAATACAAGACTCGACATTAGTTATACAGTGAATCGTCTAAGTCAATTTCTCTCTACGCCTCTTGAATCCCACTAGGTTGCTTGCAAGAGGGTCTTACGGTATCTCAAGGGAACCATTGGTTACGGTCTTCACTTTCGGCCCTCCCCCAATCCTCTCTCTCTACAGGCTTACAGTGACTCAGATTAGGGTGGGAATCCAGACGATAGGAAGTCGACAAATGGAGGTTGTGTCTCCTTAGGGGGTAATCTAGTGTTCTGGATGTCCAAGAAACAAAGTACAGCAGTTAGGTCTAGCATCGAAGCCGAATATCAAGCCCTAGCTCAGGTCTCTACAGAGGTACTATGGTTGCACTCACTATTAAAAGAACTAGGGTTCACTCTCAAACACACACCGATTCTCTGGTGTGATAACAATGGAGCACGATCTCTAGTCCTAAATTCGGTGTTTCATACTCGGACAAAACACATCGAGGTTGATGTGCATTTCATATGAGACAGAATAGAGAAGAAATAATTGGAAGTTCATTACATACCCACAGAAGACCAAGTAGCGGATTTACTTACCAAGCCTCTCACGGCGGTCCGATCAATGGCGTTGCTGTCCAAGCTCAATGTCTCTGTCCATTCCCATTTTCGCTTGAGAGGGAATGATGGAGATAAAACATATGGGTCAGTTCACAACTTGACCCAAGAAGAAAACAGCCAGCCAGCCCAAATGAAAACCAAGCAAGTAGAAGTCTAAGTCTGCTCTGTTGCTTCTGGAGGATTCCAACAACCTCACCATGTACCTGCACAACACACACGTAAATCCTTATAACAAGAATGTCAGCTATAATCTTAATTTGTCAGAGTCAGTTATAAATCTTAGCCATTGGATTGTAACAATTTCAGATCAATGGATGAAATCCATTGAGCCCTCTGTATAAATACATGAACACATTGACAATAAAATTTAACGTCAGATTCACAAAAAACATTTACAAATCTTACACTTATGTCAGCCATCGTCATTGTTTTCGTCCATCTTCTGCCATCTTCGTCGTCGTTGGTTGAGGTATATATTCCATCCTTTGCACTCTAGTTTTTCTTTTAATGGTGATATTGTTGTATTTGGGTGTTGTTTTCTATTGGGTTTTTTGTTAAGTCGTGTGTGTTGTGGTTTTCTTAATGGTGAATGTATGTTGTCATAATAATAATGAAGATGGTGAGATGGGTAGTGCATCCAGAATAGTTGTTTGAAGCTTAAAATCAAATTTGAAGGTTGTTTGAGTATTGCCTATTAAGTGTTCGATAAAAGTGTTGTTAGACATTGATATTAAATGAATCTTAGGGACGAAGTGTTCTAGTTCATTTCTTTGTTTGGGTTTTCAATGTAATTTGCTTCTTTGGGAGTTATTTGACAAAAAAATGTGTAAAGATAATAAGAAGAAAAAGATATCCTATGGATACGATGGATAGATGCTTATTTTCTTAAGGGAAGAAGCTTACGGGGGATGAATTTATAAACAAACTACTTTTTGTTCGTGCCTCCGTTAATAAAGTCAAGGGAATCCTTAGCTAAATTATTCAAATCTAAGAGAGGGAATTGTAATTAGAATAAGGATGGCCCCTCTAACATTCTAATCTAAGTTCACATCGAAAAAAATATCCATTGGTATAGAATTTTGTGTCAAGTATTAATGTATCTGTTCCGCACACTACAAGAAAACAAGCATTTTACGATGTTTTTAAAACGTCACAAAATGTCCAAAAAACGTCGCAGAATATATTTTGCGACATTTTAAAAAACATCACAAAAAACATCGCGGAATGTGGTGTAGGTAAAAGCTTTCTGCGACGTTTTATGTAAAATGTCACTAAAAGTTTGCACATTCCGCGAAAAAACGTAGCGAATTGTCTAACATTCCGCGACGTTTTTAAAACGTCACAAAATATGAAGGAATCCGTTACGTTTTTTTGGACGTTTTTTTGAAAACGTCATGAAATGTCTTTCGTGACGTTTTTAAAAATGTCGCGAAATGTCTTCTGCGTCGTTTTTAGAGTTATTTTCTTTTAATTATTAATTTTTTATTTTTCGAAAATAATTTAAATTTAATAATTTTTTAATTTCAATAATTTTTTAAAATAACAATTTTTTTAAAATCTTATTTGTTTAATAACTATTCAATATTATTTATAAATGTTATTTAATAATTCTTCAATTTTTTAATATATCATTAATTTTAAACTTATTTATGAACTTGGATTAAACTTAATCCAAGTTCGATCGAGTTCGAGTTAATAAAAATTTGGATTTAGAATTTAGGCTTCAAGGTCAGGCCATAACACTTTATATATCTTCATCTGTCAGGCAATAACACTTGTATATCCATACAAAGAAACATTTGCATTGT
>JAOSBL010000001.1:5259622-5272664 GCA_027568915.1 Erythroxylum roraimae | reverse complement strand
GGGATTCGGGCCCAACGGTCTCCGGTCCTTCTTCTGGATAGTTGGGCTCCGGGAACGGGGTCCAGCACTGTTTGGCCAGGCTTCAGGAACGGGGTCCAGCACCCAAACTTATTGGTTACCTAAAACAAATTAATTATTTTATAGATCTTCAAGAAAGTGAAAAGCAAATGATGTGCAGTAGTGATGGTATTAATCAAATTTACTATTTACTAAATTTAGTGTTCTTTTTGAAGAATTTATAAAAAAATTTCTTAACAACTTTTCCTTTAAGAAAATTTTGAAAATATTGATGTAGAATGTGGAGAAATTAACCTTTAAAAGAATAAGAATGATCATTAAGACTTTCCAAAAGAGCCAACTGTTAAACAAGTGAAGGTGATAAGAAGATAAGATGCTTCCTATGAATTGCAAATTCAATAAGAATCATTATCTTTATCATATCATAGGTGATATTCAACATGAGATCATTTTTAGTTCATATTTTAGAAATAGGTCACTTCTTATATTTATTTTTTAAATCAAATCTAAAACCTTTATGATGATTTTCAAGTTTACACTATGAATAAGGGATCACATAATTTTTAAAAAAGTATAGTATGGAATTTAAATCCTAAACTTAAAGATTATGTTTAAAAAAGGAATATTGAGTTAAACTTTTTTAATAAACTACATTAATTAGGTTGTAATTTTATTAAACCAATAAATAGGGATATATTTTGGGCAAGTAGAAGAGAATTAGGTTTGATTAATAGGAATTCTTTATGATAAGGACCCTTTATTTGATTTAACTCATTCTTGATTGATATTTAGTTAATTGATTATATGTTTTAATGTTTTGATTTGAGTTTTAGGATGTTTCCCAACTTTTCAAAACATACTGGTCGACCTATATCAGAGTGTGGTTGACCAATGTCCTTAAAACTTAGCTATTTTTCTAGGGCGTTTGTAATGAGATTGGTTACATGAATGGTCGACCATAGGCTCCTACTGGTTGACTACTATAGAGTTCTAATGGACCAATATCCCTTTCAAGGGGAAAAATTGAGTTTTGGTGAGTTTATAATAACAATAGATGATGAGTGTGGTTGATTATTGTTATAATGATTGACCAGTAGCCTATGTGGTTAAACAGTCTCCACGTTTTTAAGATTCTTTGCTCTCACCTTTTCATTTATTGTTCATGGCATTCACCTTTTTTCCCCCCCAAAACTCTCCAAACCTTGTCCCAAACCTTACCAATTGGCATTATTCATATTTTAGGATCACTTCATCATTTAAACTTCATATACATTATTTAGATAAATCCTAGTTCCTCTAAATTTTAGAATACGTGGATGATGCTTTTACTCTTTAAATTGTTTCTACAGTATTGTATGATTCATATAAGTTACGTAGCTTTAATTTCAAAAATTAGATTGCATTAAAGTGAAAATTTTTGGTCTCAAGGTTTCAAATTTAGGCTTTTCAAAAAAAAATAATCTTAATTTGGAGTTATCTTTTGAATTTGATGCTTCTATGGTCAATTTGAGAAAGGATTCAAGGTTGTTTCCCGTTCAGTTATATAAATAAATCTTTGATTTTGTTCATTTTTGTCATTTTGGGGTATTTTGTCATTTTTTTTGTAAATTTTGGTACTTTTAAAATTATATACTCTTATGAAATTGATGGTTGAATATTACAATTATGCTTATATTTTTAATATAAAAAATTAGGAATTTTTTAAAATTAGACACAATTAGGGATTTTTTAATCAAAATTGACCTTTTAAATAATTGTTTTGATACTTTATATATTCAATAGCACTCTTTCTTAAGCAAGTTTATCAATCTCAATCAAATTCATTTGAGCTTTTGATCAAGTTAGCATAATGGATGACAATTTACATATTGCATCTTTTGAATAATTGTTTCTTTTTTACGATTCCTAAAAAGGGGAATAAGATTAGTGACATTAGACTTAGAGGGAGTCATTTTTGTACTCCTCGTACTTTATATGGTATTTTATACTTAAGTAAATATGTGCTATGTTTAAGTTAATGTGTGGATGTTTCCTTACACTTAATATTGAATATCTCTTTTGCTCTTAATATTGAATTATAATTTATGTATGAATTGAGGGGGAGCTAATCATTGTCTTGATATGGATAGTTGTTTATGTGCTTGATCTTATTATTCCTCTATACTATCATAAATATTTTTTCATCATAAAAAAGGGAGAGAATGTTGAGCCAATAGAGGTTCCAATCTATATTTTGATGATAACAAAATACAATTACTAGTAATGAGTTTATTATTTTGATAAGAAGCAATATAAGAACAAGATGTAGCCATAAGTTTCAAAATATTGTTTATAAAGTTGATAACGAAAAGTTAAAGTTTGCAACCATCGAAGTGAGGATCAAGTTAATGACAAAAGAAGATCGAGGAACATCAAGGTCATTCTATATTTTGTAATGTTAATTGCAATATCATTTAGTTGCCTTGATAATCTTAAAGACTCACTGTACACAAACATTTTATATCAATTTATTGCATGAATCTTTTTATTCATCAAGATGTATTGAAGTTTCTATTTTTAAAAGAAAAGTCTCTTATTCTTTCAAACACTCTTTGGGAGAAATTTTTAATATTTTTTAAATTATAATTTCATTAAACAAATCATGAAGTTATTAAAAATCATGTTTTGGGGGGATTAATTAACCAATATAGTTAGTGATTAACCAATGTAAGTTAAATATATAACATGTGGGTTTGTTGATGTATTGATTAACTAATATGGTGATGTGGTCGAACAATATCCATTAAATGGACACATTGGTTGACTAATATAGTTGAGTGGTAGACCAATGTGCAATGGCTAGAAGATTCAGTGCATTACATGTACATTGGTTCATTAACATAACTTAGTGGTCGACTAATGTAAGTTAAATTTGTAATAGGAATGTTTCTTGACACATTGGTCGACTAATATAGTGGTGTGGTTAGCTAAAGTACCTGTCAGGGAACCATTGGTCTACCAATATGCTTTAGTGGTTGACTAATGCCTTAATGGCCTGTGAATCTATGCATTTAGTGCACGCTAATGGACTATTGTGCTACACTATCAATCAATGCTCCATAACTAGTTGTTTTAACGAATATTTTTGGCTTTAACTGTTAATAGGAATCCTAAAATCCTATAAATACATGTTTTCCATTATTTCTTGCATGAAAAGGTATTTAGGTGTCTTATACATACAATTCTAAGTGTTTACCAAGATTTGAACATCATTATCTCGTGTTTGTACTAGTAAGCCTTTTTGGTATTATGACTTATACACACAATTCTAAGTGTTTACCAAGATTTGAACATCATTATCTCGTATTTGTACTAGTAAGCCTTTTTGGTATTATGAAATTCAAATAAGAGTCTTAAAAGAGAAAATGAAATTCAAATAAAAGTCTTAAGAGTGGACATACGCAAAGGTTATATATTGAACCACTAAATAGATTTGGTGCTTCTCTTCCCTTAACCTTTTAAATTATTATTTAATTTTGTTATTGAAATTTATTATTTTATATCATATTTTCATCTTTTATAAATTATGCCCATTAACACACTTAGTTAGTAATATTTTATTTAAAATTTGTAAACACCCAATTCACCCCCTCTTAGTTGTCATTAGGGATTAACAATAAAGTATATATATTTAGTTGAGAATCAACTAGATAAAAAAAAAATAGAAGCATTAAGAACTAATCAATGGTACTTTTCTAATAAGTTCAAGATACTATGATGTAAAAAAGAAAAAGAAAGACAATTAATTATTCCTTAAACCCTAAAACAAAATGACATTGTGGAAAGACGAAATAGAACCCTATTAGAAATGGTTAGGTCCATAACCATATAAGCAAATTTATCAGTCACCTATTAGGGTGATGCATTGTTTATAGTCTCTTATGTACTTAAGTAAGTTCCCACAAAATCAACTATAACACTCCGTAAGAGTGATGGATAGGTAAAACACTTGATATGAAAAGTATAAGACCATTAGATTATGTTCCCTGCGTTTATGATCTCTCTCACAAATATAAAAAACTAGGCCCAAAAGAGAAGAGAAGTATCTTTATTATATAATCTGAACAATAAAAGGATATGCATTTATAGGTGAATGTTGTAATTATGAAGTTACTTGAATTTGAATCACAAGAAGTCACTTTTCTAGAAAATGACTTTCCAAAACAGGGTTAAATAGGAAAATACTTTATATGAGACTCTTAATCAGAATGATTTTATTATAAGGAATTATGATGAGAGACTTTATTCGAGTAAGAGTAGTCTAAAACTTGAAGAACTAACTCAAGATCAATTAAGGTTACAATCCATTAAAAGTTTACCTATTACATTTGACTTGAGTGAGAGTAATCAAGAAATTCATGAATCTACCTTCTTTACACCAAAGTAATTATGGAATAATTCCTTGGTTTCATTTGAAATAAAAGGGGAAATTCACATGTTTATCCTATAAGTAGAGGATGAGGTAAGGAATGTATATGAGGCTCGTACTAGTCTTACTAAAGAAAAATGGACGAAACCAATGAAAAAAAAGGACTTCTTTAAGCTTCAATTAAGTACGACTTGGATGAACTCTCTAATGGGCGCAAAGATATTAGGAACAAATGAGTTTTTAAAATAAAACAAAATTGATAGAAGTATCAAAAGATACAAAATACATGTTATGGCTAAAGGATATATACAATAGGAGGGAATTGATATAACAAGACATTTTTACCTATTATGAGGTTGCTTCAATTCGTCTAATTTTGGCTATAATAGCGAGTTTGGATCTTGAATTAAAACAAATGGATGTAAAGAAAATTTTTATGAATAAAGAATTAGAAGAAGAATCTATATAAAACAACTTATAAGTTTTAAGACAGGGCAAGAACAAAAAGTATGTAAATTATTAAAATCAATTTATGGGGTAGAGTAGTCCTCAAGGCGGTGTTATATTTATTTCCATAATGTAATTATTTTGTATTATTTCATATGATTGATGAAGACCATTATGGATATATTAAGAAATCCAAAGATAAATTTGTTTTTTTTTTATTTTTATATATGGATGACATTTTCACTGTTTGTAATGACTGTAAGTTTGTTAAGTAAATCAAAGACTAGTGATCGTATAAATTTGAGATAAAAGACAAGTGCGAAGCTACGTATATTCTTAGATTTAAGATTTTAGGAGATTATTCAAAGACATTATTATCACTTTCTTAGATTTAAGATTTTAAAAGATTATTCAAAGATATTATTATCACAGTACGTAGCAATGCATAACCGAATTCACTGGTATGCGTGTGTATCTATACCAGCATTGAACAATATTTATTTGCTGGTACAATTACGGTAACAGTAAGTCGGTATGAACTTACCTGATAACCGAATTCGTCCGTCCGAACCTTCAGATGGGGTCCCGCTCTTGCTATATCTAGTAAATTGAAAGACAATATCACAATCGGTGCTAATTAGGAGTTATTAGACTCAAATAATAATTTAGGTATCATCCGAATTACCTAAGCAGTCCATTTATGAAATTTGAAAATTTCTCTTATTCTTGCCTAAACATTTCGTAATTTTTAATTCGCAAACCGTTGAAAATCTCACTATAGTTCTTTAGACAAATGTTATCAGTATAATTTTTGGAATTTTTAGAAATTTTTCACAAAAGTGAACAAAATAGTCGCTGAAACAATACCTCCGGTGATCGGAATATTCCATCCGAAAATCTTCAGTCTCAGAATTCAATAATTTTTATACCAAATGAAAGCTCTTGATGAATAAAACAACTTTCTCCAAGCAACATACTCAGATTTTTAACAGATTTGAGCGAATTGAAAAAAAATAAGTTAAAGCCCTAATCTCTTTTTCCGTCAATCGACAACAATCTGGGAAGTGGATGGCGACAAGACCATGAGGCATTTGTTCTTACGTCGAGACGAGCCAAATGGTGGTGGTGGTGGCTGGCAACAACCACCGAAAGTGACGGATTGACGATTGACCTTTTTTGTCAATTTTCTCGATTTTTGAGACAATTCCAGCGACGATTACAGCTAAAATGGGCATGGTTGAGATGAGCTTGTCGAAAGAAAGAGATTGGTATATAACACTAACCAGTTTGAGTCACCGACAGTGAAGAATGGTTAGAGAGAGGGAATTCACGAATAATAGCTTTTGGGAGGGGTTAAAATGAAATTATAAGAAAATGAAGAAAAGAAGAAATTATCTCTTATATATATAGCATACGGGATGTTACAGGTGTGTTATCCATAATAAAAGTTGAATTTAGAGCATTTTTAGTAACAATACACAAAGCCATGTGTCTTAGACAATTCTTAGTTAATTTACGAGTTATTAAAAGCAATATTAATCCACTAATAATCAACTATAATAGTCAAGCAACAATTGCTTATATTAAAAGTCATAAAATTTCATTGTAAAATTAAACATATAGATACCAATAATAATTTTATGTATGCTCATTCACTATATTGTCATGTCTAAATGTAAATATATGGCAATAAGCCCCCGTTGTATACTGGCAGCTCATGCTATTAGACAGGAATAAGCAACTGTTGACTTCTAACTATTAAAGAGCAATTGAAAATTTGAAATTACCTATATAAGAGAATAATTCTAATTCAATGTATAGGTTATCATCTGAATTGTACACTGAAAAGTTTGTCGGCCTAAAATAGGTGTACAAATTCGAGAGAAGTTCAATGTTTTGTTTTAGATTGTTAATAAAATCTCTTCATATGTGGTCTCAGATCCCCCCGTGACAGCAATGAGGAATCTTCTTTTTTGAAGACTGAGTGGAGAGCCTTCTTAATCCCAGAGGCCAACGGTCACTTTCACTATTATTTAATTTGATCTGCGTTAATGTCCGAATTAGGCCAATTCGTATCTCTATTACATGTCCAATTAGTTCACTAGACAAGAACCCTTAATTATTCTCAATGGTCCCCAACTGTTTTCTATCTATATTTCGCTATCACGTCTCTGGAGTAGTGTGATGAAAATCAAGTCCAGCCACCTTCACCAGTTCTCTGCAGCTATACAACCCTCTTAGGAGTATTAGAGGTACATCTGATAAAAAAACAAGGAAAATCACTCTCACCAGTTAGCCATGGCCCATGAATCACATCATAGAAGATAAGACTAACAGAAAGGGGGACAAAGAAAAAGATATAGAGTTTTAGTAATAAATGAGGAAGACAAAAACATTGGAGCAAATATCGTGTGTTTCGTCCTTCCTGCTTGATGCATGCATATCACTACGCCGTCCTGGAAAGTCATTCTATAGTTTATGACTGGATACCAAGTACAACTCCCTCATCTTGATCCTAAACTACTCAATGATTCTTCAAACCTGTAGTTTGCAACTATTGTTTACATGGAACGGTTATCATCACTTCTAAGGCGTTTACTCTTAAAATTAGGTAATTGTAAAATTAGACTACTGTTATAACACTTTAATGTACATTTTATTGAAAGGAATAAAGAAAAAAGAACTGAAAGAGAACATACGAAGAACTTCTTACTTCAATCCAAATATACCTCTTTAGATATCAACAGTTACTTCCCTAGCATCTCCAAGTTAGACTAATTGATGCCTTATTCAACCTGCAACAGAAAGTTCATGGTATAATGTCAAAAGAAAACAAATTAAACAAAAGCAGAGAACTGAGATTTAAAATGGCTTAGACATATCCAAGCGATAACAGATGAACCAAGAATGTTATAGACAAGTTAACCAATCTCCTACAATAGGAAAAAGGAAAGAAAGGAGAAGAAAAGGGTAAAGTACAATGGAAGAAACAGGGGAAAAGAATATCCACAAATGAATATATCAACTATGTATAAAAGACTGGCATATCGCGAAGCGTCGAGGAAATTTAAAGGATTACGAAGAAAACGTTGTTCGCAAACAAATAGGAAGCAGGCAGAAGATAGCAGAGGCATCCAATCCACAAATGGGCAATGCAAAACGGCTATAAAAACAATCCTAGAACAGGATTCCACAACGCACAATCAAGAAATATTCTTTGGTTTGAAATCCAAATGGAAATTGGACTGAAATATCATTAATTTTCCCACAGACGAAAAAGCAATCCTTCTTACAGTCCCCAACAACATATCAGATAGCTTCTAACTCTAATCTGTTTTGCCTTATTATATATGCTGTTTTCTTAGAACCCCTTTTTATATTTATAGTAACTTCTTTGTTCTCGGTTCTCAGTTCAGTTCAGGCAATTTTTTCCCCAGTGATTCCCATTGTGAACAAGGTAGATATAAGTGGGATTGCCGTGAAAATGGTAACCATAGTGAGGAACAATCTTTACTGGATAAACCACCGGAGTGCTGGAAAATTGATATTGAGGCCTCAAAGGAGAGTTTGATGCGACATAAACACACTGATCATTAGACGACGTCGACGATGAGGATGATGATGATTTCGACAAGCCGATCGGAAATGACGGAGGAGGAGGAGGAGGAGGAGGATAATTTTTTTTGGGCAAAGATAGAAAAGCTCTGATCTTTAAAGACCCTTTTGGCTTCATCGCTCGATCGTACTCTTCGATGAGATAAGCTAGATCCTCATCGGAGGTGATCGACACCAAAGCATCCAGGTCCTCAGCTGGCAACTGGCAACGTAGCGTCACCGATGCCCCACACAGCTCTCCCAGCTTCAACAACAATTCTGCAAACACACAACAGACCAGAAAAATCCCAAATCCAAGTTAATAAACAAGTTCCAATCTTTACCTCAAGTAACACGTAAAACACAAAGAAGTTTCTATTTTTTTTACTGGCTAACATACAAGGAACAAAAATCTAGAAACGAAAAGGACAGAGAAAAGGAAAGGAGCTAACTGGAGAAGGAAATGGAGCGGTCAACGACGAGAACACGAGTTACCCCGCCCTGGTAACGGAGGTTGCAGTCAGGATAACGTGGGGCAATCTTGCCACCATAACTACATAGGAATTTGATGGTGGTGGCGGTGGCAACGAGTTTAGGGTGGAGCTCAGTGGTGTGAAGAGAAGGTCCGACCATGCTCTTTCGGGTTTTGAATTGAATCGAAATGGCGTCTACTTTTTGAACTGAGGAGGACCTAAAACTGAGGAAAGAGGATTGAACATAGCTTTGAAGAAATTTAGCGCTGGACTTGAATCTTCAAGCCTACCTATGGTACGCTTGTTCTCCTATTTATAGAAAATTGTTCTCTTTTTTTCATTTTTTTGAGATAAGTGAAAAAGAGGGAAGAGGTTATAGTGAGCTGACGTAAGTCAAGATTCCGGGTGAAAATGAACGAATTGGACGATTATGACCCCGCTTAATAAATAGAAGAAAATTTTAACCGCTTCTTTTCCATTTTTAAATATAATGTATTATAAAAGGAAGTTAATAACTCTTCTTATCCTTAATTTATATATTTTTCTCCTTTTTTTTTCTCTCTCTCCATCTTTTCTTCTCTTTTTTCATAAAGTATATTTGGAGATGACAATTTTAACCTATTTTATCTAAAATTAATACATTAATTTAAATTAATTTAATTTTAAATCAAATTTAAGTGATATCATTTCTAAGAAAATTTTTAATTTTTTTTTGGCAAATTGGAGCATGGGATTGTTCTACTTATCATTATAGCTTAGAACTTAATTCGATTATGATATTTATAGAAAGATCAGGTCAAGAATAGGCAGTGATCTTAATTCGATTATGATATTTATAGAAAGACCAGGTTAGGAATCGGCAGTGAACTTAATTCGATTATGATATTTATAGAAAGATCAGGTCAGGAATAAGTAGTGGACCCGACATATGAGATAATTATCTAATCGTATGGCTTTCAAATTCTCAAATTTTTTATATCTTTTAGCTCTTTCCTTCTTGTCTCTCTTTCTTTATTTCTCTTCCTCTACCTCTTTCCCTCTTTCACTATTTTTTATTTATCTTTTTCTCTCCTATTTTTTAATCTCTCACCTCCTTATTTCTATCTTTCTCATTTATATGCTTCCATTTTCAAGTAAATTGTTTCCCTCTTCTATCTCTTTTGAATATACGATTTTCTTTTATTTAGAACAGTCACATCACTCTTAGACTTTTTTATTCTAACTTGTTTCACTTTAAAGAAAAATGGTTTCATTTCAAAAGTATAATTGTATCACTTTTAAACATTTTATTTTAAGTAAATTATCTCACTTTATTAAGACAATTGTCTTATTCAAAGGTACATTTACCTAATATAACTAGACCATTTGAACGGTTATGATGCATCTATATTTAAAGAAAATCTCAAAATTTTCTCAATTTTACAATTATGGTCTAAACTTCAAAAAGTGACAATAAAATGCTCAAACTTTCAAATTGTTTTAATTCTAGAACAAAATTAAAAAAGTAGCAATAAAATACTCAAAATTTTAATTTTTTCAATACTAACTCGACGTTAGAAACCCTAACTATTAATACGCACTAGCCTAAATTAACACAACAAATAAAAATTAATGAAACAATGTCGTTAAAAATAAAATCCTTAAATCAGTTTAAGCAGCCTTAACCCTTCGTTATCTGTTTGTTCTCCTAACGCCCTCAACCATTTGTTTTCTATTTGTTCATTCGATGCCCCAAATTACTCTCACATTACAACGTACTGCACTAATAAGCTCTTCATTTTTAGTTTGTTCTCTTGATGCTTTCAGCGTGAGGACGTTGGAGCTGTATAATCTAAAAATCGAAGGGTGAGAGTGTCGAGAAAATAAATTGAAAACGAGAGAAAAAAACTGAAATCAAAGCATGAGGTTGTTGAGGCTGCGTAATTTGATTTAGAATTGAAAAAAATGAAAGTTTGAGCATTTTATTGTCACTTTTTGAAGTTCGGGTTATAATTGCAAAATTGAGCAAAGTTTGAGATTTTTTTTATAATTAACACTTTTATTATTATATTAGGATATTTGTTTCACTTTGAAAATATAATTGTCATACTTAAATAAGTTACATCACTTGACATTTAATAGCATAAAGAAAAAGAAAGAAGAGATGAATTATGTATAAGAAAGAGAGAGAGAAGAGAAGGAAAAAATGAAAAAAGAGAGGAAGGGTGATTTTTATAAATTAAAAAAGAGATAAAAAGACAAAAATTAAAATTAAGATTAAAAATTTAAAAGAATTATGATAAGAAAATTAAAAACGAGTTGAGACTATAAAGTGGTAACATTAAAAATAATTTTATATTTTAATGTCTTTCTTCAATCATTATGAAAGAATAGGACAATAGAATGTACAAAGTCAATTTTTAAGGATTTTTTTTTAAAATTTCAGTACCAAACCTTTCAATAAAGTAATAAACCTTTTAAAATCCTTATAACTCAGGTCAAAACATTAGTATTGTTAACTTTTGTTTACTAATGTAGCTATCCAAGCCACTTTCATACTGACATATGGCTATTCACGTGAAAAATTTATGGACAAGTGGACACTCTTATAGGTTGATCCATGACCTTTGGACTTTACCCATAACTTGTAATTCATACTTATGACACAGTCATTTTATTCCAAAATTGTAACATCCAACTACCATATGCCTGATATTTTTTAGAATAATCAAGCACATACCCTACAGGAATGGCATGCTAGAGCAATCACATTCACTTCATATGGCATCATAAAGAACATAAGTATTTAAAATGTTAACATATCTCGTTTAATTAACAAAACTTGTTTTACATTCATTTCATTACAAACCATCCATATGGTTACAAAACAAAAACCATGTGTGTTCATACTGTTTATACAAAATATTCTACATGAGATGAAAAATTATACAAAAGCACTCTATCTAAACTCCTCAGATGACAGCTGACCAGACCTTTGAGTCATATCTTGATCCCAAAATGGATAATACTATACTCCAACTAGATTGCTTTACAAGCAAGGTCTCCTTTCAGTACCTGAAAATCAACGTTGTAAGTTTGATGAGTTTTGCGAGCTCAATGAATAAACCGCCCATACCTTTGAACCATAATTTTCCCTTTCTTTACCTCTCTTTATGCCAAACCATTCTTTGTAAACTTTTGATCTACCTAATATCATATGTTAGGTTTGGATTCAAATAGACATAAAAATTTACAATTACTTGCTGTAATATCTCATCCACAAGTGAAAGTGTATGTAATCTCTTTTTAATTTGCATTAGTTGTACATAGTAATGATTCATCAATCTATTTATTCTTGCTCTTACTTACAACATACTACTCTTCATATTTCTTTTGTTATGTTTATTGATTCTTTTTCATATTCCTTTGTTCCTATCGTTTCTTTTCTATTCTTCTAATAAATTCTTGTTATACTTTTTTTTTAATGGAAATAACGGGCCAAAGCCAAAAAAGAACTACATATGAGTCACTCGGGGGAGAGCAACTCCCACCATGTCAGCAAGGAGCAAAGGAGCAAGACCATGAACAAGGTCAAGGAGCCAGTGCACTCCTAACGATAATCCATAATTATAGTTGGCGAGTCAATCCGCACACCGATTTCCTTCACGATAGATCTGACGCACCCGTACCTCCCAATTTTGAGAAAGTAACTCCCTGACAGCACTAAGGAGAGTGTTGAGCACCGAGCTGGTCTCAGAAGTAATGAGAGAGACAACCAAAGCGGAATCAATATTTAATTCAAGCTTGGAATAACCAAACCACCAGGCAAGGTGAAGGCCATAATATACAGCCCATAATTCAGCATGCCAGGCGGCACTAAAGCCCACATTTGCACCAAATCCCACTAACCACCGGCCACTAACATCACGTATCAGGCCGCCAGCTGTAGCTGGGCCGGGGTTACCTTTGGAGGAACCATCCGTAGACAAACTAACCCATCCTTCTCGGGGCTTTGGCCAACAAACCTCAATAACATGTTTACGGGGAGCAGAACAGGGGGGGGCGACGATATTGTAGAGGCTATGCGCCAGTTGAACATCCTTAACATAGGACAAGATTTCCT
>JAOSBL010000001.1:5228771-5254933 GCA_027568915.1 Erythroxylum roraimae | reverse complement strand
CAACCTCTAACAGTATCCACATAATAAGTTGAGACAAATTTGTAACACTTACAGAGAGGGTTAAGTAATAAGTGTTATCATGGGGGGATAAGGAGCTGAGTTGAAGCAAAGCAAAACTATTAGAAGAAGTATAAGTAAACCAACTACAACTTATTAGCCAGAGCACTATGATAAGTGTTGGGAAACTGGGTCGAGATCCAATCCTGATCGTAGCTGAATAATTACAAAACTTCATAAACTTTGATTTCTCGAAAACCAAGATTTTTTTAATTTTATAAAATGATTAACATAAAGCATAATAAGCAGAATCTTAATTCATACCTTATTTTAAAGCTTGGTTCTTTTCTTGTCGTATCACTCAAAACTATTTTTGAAACCAATCCGTCTTAACCACTATAGCTGCACAAATATCCAACCTCTAACAGTATCCACATAATAAGTTGAGACAAATTTGTAACACTTACAGAGAGGGTTAAGTAATAAGTGTTAGCTCCATAAAACTTAAGCCTATTTATTTTAAGCTTTGGACGTTTTAGCAATTTAATTTAAATTAAATTTGAATTTTAATTAAACTTTAATTAGAATTATAAATAATTCTAATTAAATACCAATTATGCCCAAATGAGATCCAATATCTCATACTAATCCTTATTTATTAAATCTCATATTTAATCATAAAGTTTCTCAAACTTTACATTCAAGTCCAACTTGATTAAAATATCTTTGCTCTCTTTAACTCATTCTATATGTGAGACCCATTAAATTCTCAAATATGTTGACAATGATTATAAATTATAATTATCAATTTTTTAAAAACTGGACCGGATATTGAACCGGTTAAAGGAAAGGTTTAAGGTTTAAAGGTTCAACCGGTATATAATAAATAAGAAGTAAAAATTATAAGAATAAGTAAAATCATAATATTTTATTAAAATAAAAAATACCAATGTATATTACTATATAATAAATATGAGTCTAATATAAAAATTAAAATAATAATAAAAATCAAAATTGTAATTTTGAAGGAGGTTGTGTCTCATAATTATCAAAAAGTTCCAAATTATCTAACGCTATCTAAAAACTCCTAATTTCTAATGATTTAATTTAATTAATCAAAATAATATAATTTTGTTTGATTAATGAAATAAAACATTTATGTTGTCACATACTAAAAATAAAACATACTCATTATTATTTTGAAAAATAAAATATTAAACTTTATCCTAAATTATAATTTTTAATGATTCAATTTAATTAATTAAAATAATATAATTTTGTTTAATTAATAAAATAAAACATTTATATTGTCATAAACTATAGAAACATATTTGTTTTTATTTTTTAAAAATAAAATATTAAATTTAAATTTAAATTTAAATTTCTAATGATTTATTAAAATAAAAATTCATATTCGAAGACTAAAAAGAAAATATTATAAATTCTCATAATTTATAACCCATTAATTAAAGGTACACGTGTATGGATAAAATTTAAGGGCAAACTTGATTTGGCAATTCTTCTTTACTATTCGTTCTTCCTAAAGACATATGTTCTTTCATCACTCTTTATTCTTTATTCTTTAATGTTTAATCTGTAATTCTTTATCACACCACCGCCAGCACACACAAGCCCTACTTCAGTCCTCTTGCACTTCACTTATTTACTTTCCTTCTAGTTTTTCCGTATTATATTCTCACTCTAATTTCTGTATTTCTGTTAATTCTAAAATCTTTCTTCTTCCAAGTATCATCTGCTGGACAGGTAACTGAAGGTGGCTAAGGGAGTCATTTGGTTGGCTTCAATCAATGTCTTTCTCCATTTTTGTAGCCTTAAGTGCTCAAGTTGAGCTACACCCATGCCTTTTTAGGAAGGATAATTTCTTGTGAGATGGGCATTTCTAGGTTTTCTTCCTCGGGTACTATTATTTACGAATCTAGGTTGATGAAATGATTCGGTTTTAGCAAGTTCTTAGAGAAGAACAAAAATGGGTGTAGCCATTGGCGAAAGTTTTTTAAGACCAAACAAACAAACCGCAAGTATTTTTAACCTAAGTCAAGAGACAAGTGAAGGAGAAAATGAAGCGAGGAGAAAACAAAGCAAAGAGAAGTAGATAGCTGAGAACAAAGTAAGGAGAAGCAGGCGGCTGAGATTTCCAGGAAATGAAGCGAAAAGTGAAGACTGAGAGTGATTTTTTTTAGCTTCAACAAACCGACTCCGACCAGTTCTTAGATAAACCAGTTCGTTCAGGAATAAACTGGCCGATTTTTATATATAATGGTTATTAAATGAAACCAAACCAGACAACTGACTAGTCAGATTATTTTTGGTCAAACCGGCCAGTCCGGTTCAGTTTTTAAAACATTAATAATTATAATTCATAATTAGAATTAGAATTAGAAAAATTAAAACTCCTTTTAATTTATCTTTAATTTTCTGATTAAGCAATTTGTAATCATAGATTAAGATTGGTGTTTAGCAACACATCATTACCACCCAAATATATAAGAATGTCAAACTAGTTTTGACTAACCTTTCCGTGTATGATTTTTCATATAATTTAATTCTTTCATCATACAATGTTCCGGTTAGACATAGAACATGAAATTAATGTCTACTCTATTTTAAGTCTAATCATATTAATTCTCCACCATTAGCTATTGATTCAATTAATGAAATTTGTAAACTATTTATAAAACATCATTCTACTTTAGCCAAGGATTTCCCGAATCAATACTAATCGAAAGCAACGGAACATTCTCCATAATTACTTTAGGGTGATGAATCCTATCTTGATCACACAACTATCTCCATATAGTTCATACTAAATCCATTGACTATTGATTAAACAACCCATGATTAAATAGGTCATAAGCAATATCAAAAATGTAGTAATCCTTATATAAGATAACTTTGGTGACCTCAAGTCAAAGGATCAATTATACAATCATCAGAATGAGAATTCATTAGACATATAAGTAATTTTCTAAATTCATTTCTCATATCGGATTCGTTTAGTGAACTTGTTCTCTAACAAACGCCCACTTGTTTGTTTAAGTATTTCTATACTTTTGCCCATGAGATTGACTACTTCCTTCATAAGGAAAAACATAATGTGTGTTAGTCGTTTTACATTTTATTAATGTCTAGTCTTAATATAATAATGACTAGGAACAATTTAGGGATAATACACAAATGCAATATGAATCTCATAATTATAATCTCATTATAATTTCATTTGTAATGTATAATTATCTCATAGACTTTATCATAAAAATCTAAACATGTACAAGATAAATAATTGTCACTAAATTACAACAAAACCGATTGGTTGTATGGTATAAACCAACAATCTTTCACTTGCACTAAGCCAATCTTTTAAGTATCTCATAACATATCACCATATGGATTATACTACTACTTAGATAATGGCTTAATGAGAGAATTCTACAAGATTCTATATAGTGAACACTCACTTAAATATTACAACTTTCATCTTAATTATGATCACAATTAAGAAAAATTGCTTAAATACATACTTGGATATTTGATGAGACCTTAACTCCTTTTGCATGCCCAATAGAGTAAAGTTCTACATTACATTAATGTCTTGAACAATTCAAAGAACTATATTAAGTTCTCTAAAGAACTTACTGATCCAACTAATCATTTCCACTAAGTAAAAAAATGTACTATAGCTTAATTAGCAATGGTTGCTTCATCAAAATTTTTCCAATCTTAAATGATATTGTTTTAAGTAAATAGACCTTAAGTAGGATTTACTTCTAAAGTAAATATCCTTATATCCTTGAACTCAAATATCAACTTATACATAGAGTAATGGATATCTTTAATAATTCACAAGTATTTGATATCTCAAATACTAAACATCTGTAGTACATTATTTATATACATGGAGTTAGAATAGGTTAACAAATTCCAATCTATCTCTATAGATCTAATTCCTAGAATTAAGTTGTTACCATTTCATAACAAACTAGAGTTTTTCTTGGAAAATTATATTTTCAACAATTGAAAATTAGAATTATTATTCTCTACAAGCAATATGTCTCTATATACTCACAATGAAGAGGACAACTATAGTCCTACTAATCTTTTTGTAGACATGATAAATTCATAATCATCTCTAAATCAAACTCTTTGATTTCATCATGAAAGTGAATTTTTCAATGTTTGGTACGTTTCAACTATATATCAAATGTATCAATAAAGGAACTAGTTCCAATTAGATGTATAGTTATGAGATTTGAACTTTTCATATTTTATCTTATTCTCGCTACTTATCTTGAGAACCATCCTCTTATAAGTATACATTGAAACAAAATGATAAGTTCTTAATTGATTGTTTAATTATTTCATAACATTTAGTGATTAATGACATTAATTGCTTAAGATACTCACTTTGACTCATATGTGATTTTAGGCATAATTCGGAAGCAAAGAAGCTAAAGCGAGTCGAAAGCATGATATTTGGGCCCTTTTTTGAAGACTAATAGTCACTTGTCTTTATGGAGCATGAAGAAGAAAATTAAAAGATAAGAAAGATGGAAAAAAAAGAAGAAGTAGAAAACTTGCACAACCGTGCATATTTTTGTATGGGCACATGCAACGTGAATTTCATAGAAAATAAAGGAGTAGAAGGTGGCAGTGAAGCATGAAACTACATGCAGCTGGTGGACAAAGGCACACCAAAACGGCATCACAGCAAGGAGGAGCAAGGACCTAAAACAGCAGTAGCAACAAGCAGAAAATGGCAATGCAAAGACACAATAGCTGGATAAGAAATGACAACATAGCAACAGACATTAGGTGTTTCATGCAATCAGCGTGTGTTTCATACAACCACAACGATGTGCAGCAAAGGTGGAAAACAAGGAAAATAAAACGCAGTGCATAAGGCAGGAGTAGTAGAAACGCAGACTTACAGGCCAAGAAAATTAAAAATGCTGATGATGGGTAGAAGGGTTTTTAGCGTGGTGCGTTGGTTTTGAACAAACCTGTGGACCAACAATTAAACAAAAATGCAGGGTAGCAGCAGAAACATGAGAGGGGCTTGAACAGTAACATGGACAACATATTAAATTGTCACATCATAGAATAGTTGAGTGAACAGTAGCGAAGAGAGAACAAAGGCTTGCGACAGAAGAGAGGAGTGGAGGCGTTACAGGTGCCTTCAGTTGGGGACATTTTTGGAGGCTGAAGCATTTTGTTTGGAGAGACTTATGGAAGGCTAAGTTTCCGACACCAGTTCGAAGGTGCCATCGACGTCGATGACCCGGGTTAAGTATTTTCTTTGTTTTAGTTGTTTCTTTCTCTCATTAGGAATTGATTATGTTATCTTGTGTTTATTGAATTGGGTATTGTGAAAAGATGATTTTAATGCATTCATTGAATTGTTTATTTACAAACCCATTGCTAGAATATCGATGTAATCCATAATTGTTATATTAAAATTCATGTGTAGCGACTAATGATTCGTAATCATTAGGGATAACATAACCTAGGTTAAATGACGCATCATATGTAGTTGTTACCTTGATTAATTAGTTTTCCTAATTCGTAATGCTGCTGCCTAATTAAATTTAGAGATCGTATCCTAGGTTATTCAGTAGTTAGGTCTAATTAACGATCGTAACCCAAAGGAAAACTCAGATTAATCATTAACTCACGATTAATAGTTGCTAGGAAAGATTTATGAATAACAAATCAAGGAAATATGTTTAATTAAACTGTAGGCCGAGATTGAACTAAAGAACCGGTTCCCTACCAAATTTCCCATTTTTATCGTTTTTCACATGTTTTCTTTAATTTGTTTTTATTAGTCTAGTTTCATTTTATTTTCTCATTCCAAAACTCTCTAAACCTAATCACCGATTAATTTTATTTCAACAACTTTACACATATTCTTTGTGAGATCGACCTAGACTCACCACCGCTATAGTAGTAGTCTAGTTATTTTATTTTGACTAGCGTTACAATACGCTGTCACAAACAATTTGTTCAATAGATGTGTAAGATTATATCCAACCTTATGGATATCTCATAACCATTTATTTCCCATTTTAGTTCTAAACTTAATGGATAATATATGCTTCAACTAAGCATTACATCCTTGAATCATTAACTTTGACTCTTTCAAAGACTTAGCGTTTCATATCTAATATGAAATCTTGCTAATTGATTCAGTTGGAACTATTGAAAGTAAGTCATTGTACTAGACATTGTTATAGAAGAAATAATATTACATCATACAATATTTCATATTATATTTTCCTTCTTACGTAAATCTATACTCTTATAGAATTTGTTGTAAAGGTATTCATTAGAGAATGTCATTCCTTATAGATAACTGAAAATTTAAAACTCACCACAACGATCTCATCGAAGTGCCTTAGCATTCTCAATTCTTAACTTCTACTTAGATTTAAATAATTTGAATTTTTCAAAATTTTAAATGATCATTTCATTTAATATATATGACTATATCACATAAATTAATTAGTAATATAATGAAATATAAGTATTATCCTTTTATGAATTGTTACTCCATCCAATATATCACATGTACAAATTTAACAATTTAATACCATCATCGTCCTTTCATTAAAGGTTGATTTGGTTATTCTTCAACTTGACAAGTTACACAAGTTTCATACAATTCATAATAAAAAGGATACATATATCTTTGTATGTAACTTGATGATTTTCGTTTTGTTGATTTAACTAATATGACATAAAAGGATAGTCTCGATTATCTAACTTTATATTCTTGCCATTTATGTTAAGCATAAGTCTTCTTTGATCTAACACATACAATTTGTATAAAACTGGATCAATTACTTTTTCTCAGCAATCTATTTCTTATTATGCTTTGAACATTGTAATAATGTTAAATCTAAATTTAGTATTAAATACTCATAAGTATTAATAAGAAATACATATGATCTCTATCATATCTCATATAGACAAGAAAAGTCATGCAATCATTTTTCTTCTTATGATAACTATGATCATACTATAGCAAAGCCTTTAATTGAGGTCCCTGTTTGTGCTTTTAGTAGGCTAAATTATATGAAACAATTCTAACAAGGTACTATACCTTTAAACTTTACTCTACGCAACCTCTTGCATCTTACTATCATCGTGTTAACGTAAATCTTACATGTTGTCATCAAAGTTTAAGAGACATTAATCAACTCAAATTGTTAATACATTTTGTCATTTATATGATTTTGACATATCTCTAAAACTTTATCACTAAATCCTCAATAGGATTATAACAAAATTGCATAATGAGCATACGATTTTCTTTTCTAACTTTGAGAACTCTTCTCAAACATAACCTATGTCCAAGAAATTAGGTTCACTAATTTAGTATCAACTATACTAAGCAAGCTAAATTCCACTCAGAACAAAATATAAAATGTAAGAAAAACAAGTAATTAATTATATGTCATGACTGCCAAATGAGATTAGGACTTCAATCATGTATTTAGTTACTCCCACTATTTTATTCAAAATAATAACCCTCACTACTATTCAAAAAGATTACTATAATATTTCTAGTAGGCTAGGATCCCATTCGAATATAGTTGATCTTGAGTTTGCTCAACAAACCAACTAAACTTAAATTAGGTAGATAACAACTTTATCAATCACATCTCATGTGACTCCTAGATCTCTTAGGTAACAACTTTTGCTAAAACATACCGTATATGTTATTCCTTACCTTGCTTCTAAATTCATATGATCATGAGTTTGCTCATCCAAATCTCACAAATTTAGTTAAGTAGAAACCATTATCATAAGACCAAACATATTTGGGTTAAAGTGGCATTGAGTTTACTTAACAAGCTTACAATAAATAGAACTCTAGTTTATTCTTATAATAATGGAACACAGCAATCACGTTCCCAACGTGCACTTAATATTTTAACGAGGGTTTTTAACTTCATTTGTCTCATCAAACACAAAATTGCATGTAAAATATCATACATATAAAACATATAATTTAATATGCATCCAATATATTATCAACTATATAAATAAAGTGTGCAACTTATGCACTCATAATCAAATTATATGCATAAAACATCAAGCTTCGTTTAATTCTAGTTATTGATCTTGATAATCTAGAATAATATTTCCAATCCTTGGCAAAATTAAATTAGATTACACTCATTGATTCTTAAGTGAATTAAATTCCTATTCTAAATAGAAATTTAGTTTGATTTGAAAACAAATTTTAAATCCAATTGGAAACTATTTCCAATTATATTTACTCCTCTAAATAAAATTTAATTGAAAATAGTTTTCAGTAAATTGTACCTTTTACTTATTATAATTTAGAAAAACTCCTTTCCAAAATTATATAAGTAACACATTCTAATCCAATTAGAAAACTATTTCTAATCTAATTAGAAACTACTATTTCTAATCTCATTGTAAATTTTTTCCTTAATTAGAAAACTATTTTCTAATAGTAAAAAGAAACTACTTTCAAAATTAAATAAAACACTTTTAAATTTGCTTAAGAAAGTCCTTTATATTATTTTTTAGAGCTTGATTTCATAATTAATTAGAAAATTTTTCTTTAATAAATTAGAAAATTATTTTAAAAATTAAAGAAAGCACAATTTTCTTAATTAATAAATGAAAACACTTTTCAAAATTTAATCAAGAAAAATACTTTTCTAAAAAACAAGGAACTTATTATTCATAAATAAAGAAACCATTTCTAAATAAATAGAATAACAATTTTCTAAACAAATAAAATTATAAATTTAATTTATCTCAATCAAATTGAAATAAATAAATTTAATTAAGAAACATCTTTCTTAATAACTTAAGAAAACATTTTTCTTAATTTTAAGGAGTCAAATTAATTAATTTGAATCTAATTGAAACTAATTAATTCTAATTTTAGAAACTAATTTTTAAAAATTAAATAACAATCAATATAATTATTAATCTTAATTAAATTAAGAAAAATAATTACTTTAATTTTATAATTGATTTGATAATTAATTTAATTTAATAATCCAAGACCTTGAAAAATTAAACTAAATTCCAAAGCATTCTCAATAAAATTGATCCTTTGAAAACAATTAGAAAACACTTTTCTAAATTTATTAGGGACTAAAGTAATTTAATCTCAGTTAAATTAATTTAAGGCTTTAAAAATGTTTAAAAAGTCAAATAAATAAAAAGGAAAAGTATTTGCATGAGCCAGTATATTTTCAAATGCTGGCCTACAGTGGTTGTTGATACAAAGGTCACCTTGGAGACTCGAACTTTCACCCGAAGTTTCTCGCTTACACCCTTTGCACAGCAATCTCACTTAGATCCGTTAAAGTAAGACTCAGCCTTTCCCAATCCTTGAAGTGTTTACCTCCCACACACTCGAAGAAACAATGCGGAAGCAACAAAAATATAGGCAACAAGAAAAACACAAAGATACGGTCAAAAGACCAACTTTATATACTTTCCCTCAAAAGAATACAAAGAATGCTCTCTCTGAAAACTCACTCCCCCTGAATGAATTAGAAGAGCAAAGCTCGAATGAGCTATATATAGGCATCCTAGCTTAGAGTCACAGATTTCCACTAAATCTGAACTACCTAAGATCACGTCTATCCCTATCAGATAAGATCTCATGAACCAATTAGATGACACCCCCATCTAAATAGAACTCTAACTGATAAGATAGAATCTAACAAGATAACATAAAGATAGAGTTTACATTTATCTAGAACACTAACATCCTTATCCGCGAAGATCTCCACTATCTTCAGATGTTGAGTTTTACTGTAACTCTAACTCCTAGTCATGCCACATCATCCAAGATCTCCTCGTGATCTCTCTCAGCTGATGATGCAATGTGATCTCGCTGAAGCCCACTAGCACACTGGCCTGATCCAATGCTTCCCACAACAAGTCCCTTAGTCGTGGTCCATCCATTCGAGTGTGGCTAAGTCCTTTGTCCGTCAAGTCCTAGCCTGGGTCGAGTCAATCTCCACAAGGTCCGAGACTCTACCAAAATTCGTACCAAGTCTTATCCCACTCGCCCACATTTGCCTTAGTGTTTTCACCACAGCCTATCCACACATAGGTCCATCAATGCACGTCCATGGATAAGTCCATCTTCCATGATCTAGCTCACTCATGGTACAATCTCGTCGCTCCATTACTAAGTACAAGTCACAAACCAAATTAGCATAAAATCTCGCACAGTTCACATACCTTCGACCTGCCTCACCAAAGTAAGTTCTTAAGCGCCTTGTGGCGCTCATATACCTTCGCGCATCCTTGCGGGGTCTTACATGTCTTTGCGCCTTCTCACGTACCCTCGGGTCATGCATGACTTAGTTTGCCAACTCTGTGCGGCCTCGCATCCGAATCTTACGTCTCGTCAAAGATTTTTGCCAATGCGCGCCTACGCATGCGCACGCGTATCAAATCTCGCCTACTCTCGAGATCTTCACTGATACCTCCCGCATCCCTCGCTTACTTGGCACTTCCTCGAGTTTTGCTCACCAACTCGCAAGACTTTACCTTGTTCCCTCGTCAACACGCCTTCCTAGTGCCAACTTATGTGCCAAGCATTGGCCAAGGCTCTCCAATACTCGCACGATCCCGCAGTTTGAACTTAGGGGTCTAATAGACCACCCCCACTAGAAGAATTCGACACCCTCGTCGAAATAATTTGTGGGCACTCCTCCGCGAGCAGTTCCCTCGAAGACTCCTTAGTCAGCTTTTGAAGATGGTAGCATGTCTTCATGTCAATTGGTACTTCACCCACGTACCATTTTCCCAATCCATTGGGGTTGTCTTTGCTTCCACTTGGACTCGCCTTCTCAAGGCTCACCGCGCCCGCTAAAGACATGTTGAGAAGAGCTCCATCCGTTGAGCTGTCCCTATCACCTTGATCCCTCGCGATCTTAGCAATGATATGCTCCTTACCCACCTTCTATTTCGGGTTTCCTCGAGCATAATTCGGCTCCTTCTCAATGATCATAGCCAACACTTGTGCTACCGGTGTTGTAATCTCTTTCATCCTACCAACGAATCTACAACATTTAACAAAGAAGGATTTTTCGTCAAGCATAACCATCATACCTCCCAAACTTGGATACAACACCGTCTTTGTTGCCTTAAGGAAATCGATTCCCAATATCATCTCAAAATCCTCAAGTGGTACGACCATGCAATTCATCTTGGCATGCCAACGCCCTATGCTTATTAGGACGTTGTAAGCAGCTCCCATCACCGCTTTTGCCTTGCCCACCAGGGCTCTTAACTTTCTCAGGGTCTTGGACACTCTAAGCCCCAACTTGCGCACCATCCTTTTTGCAACTAAGGAATGCGATACACCCGTATCCACCATGCGGTCACCTCTATCTCATTAACCTGTATTTTCACATACATCAATTCATCATAAGGATTAGGTTCTTTACCAACCGCATTCAACAAGACAATCAGATTTAGCGCCACATCCTCTGAAGTTTCTCCCTCTTCCTCGGCTATCAGGGCGTTTAGCTTCTCTTTCCTCGGACATTCTCTTGTATAATGTGATCCATCGCACAGATAATAAGCAATCTTGCTCTTCCTGGAGGACGTCTCCCCACTCTCAAAACCACCATCTTGCTTACTTTTCCCCTTGAAGTCTCCTTTTTTGGAATCCTTCTTCTTTTTCCCCTCGGTATTCTCCTGTTGAGCATGGCCTTTGCCCTTTGTAGAATTAGAGGAGCTTACTTTAGTTTCTTTCATTGCTTGAAAGTCCACCAAGGCATCAGTGGTCGCGATTGCACCAACCACATCCTTCACATTTTGCCTCCGCAACTCCATTTGCACCCACGGTTGTAACCCGGACAAAAAGTTGAAGAGCTTATCCTCGTCTGACATGTTGTCAATATCAAGTAATAGATAACTAAAAGATTTTACATAATCTCTTACCAATCTGTCTTGCTTCAGGTTCTTAAGGCCTCCCTCGCAAGCCATGAAGTATTCATGGGAAGAAATTGATCCTTTAATTCCTTCTTCATGAGCTCTCACGTATTCACGAGAGTTTTACCCGCGCTGATCTCCGCAGAGATCCTCGTCCTCCACTAGAGCTTGGCATCCCCATCTAAGTACATGGCCGTTACATTGAGCTTTTCAGCATCGAAAACCCTAGCAGCCGCAAAATACTGCTCCATATCCCACAAAAAGTTCTCCAACACCTTAGTGTCTCGCACGCTTTCGAACACCCTCAGTTCACGTACCTTCACAGAAGAAAGTTTTGGTGTTGGGCCTTCTCCTCACTCGACATCTATCGTTGCAACGACAAGCCTCAACATAGTAATCTCAAACTGGGCCTCCTTTTGTGCCTTCGACACATCCACTATCTGTTGTTGCAACTGTTGGATCTGCGCCTCCAATATCTCGAAACGAGTATTGTGAGAAGTGATTTCTTCCTCCCGTTGAGGAATAGGTCCAATGAGTGCTTCCAACCTAGACACCCGTTCTGTCAAGTTGCCTACTGCCAGTTTAAACTTTGGCTTTGATACCAGTTGCTATAAAGGTCACCTTGGAGACTCGAACTTTCACCCGAAGTTTCTCGCTCACACCCTTTGCACGACAATCTCACTTAGATCTGTTAAAGTAAGACTCAGCCTTTCCCAACCCTCAAAGTGTTTACCTCACACACACTCGAAGAAACAACGCGGAAACAACAAAAATATAGGCAACAAGGAAAACACAGAGATACGGTCAAAAGACCAACTTTATATACTTTCCTTCAAAAGAATACAAAGAATGCTCTCTCTGAAAACTCACTCCCCCTGAATGAATTAGAAGAGCAAAGCTCGAATGAGCTATATATAGGCATCCTAGCTTAGAGTTACAGATTCTCACTAAATCTGAACTACCTAAGATCACGTCTATCCCTATCAGATAAGATCTCATGAACCAATTGGATGACACCCTCATCCAAATAGGACTCTAACTGATAAGATATAATCTAACAAGATAACATAAAGATAAAGTTTACATTTATTTAGAACACTAACATCCTTATCTGCGAATATCTCCACTATCTTCAGATGTTGAGTTTTACTGTAACTCTAACTCCTAGTCATGCCACATCATCCAAGATCTCCTCGTGCTTTCTATTCGCTGATGATGCAATGTGATCTCGCCGAAGCCCACTAGCTTGATCCAATGCTTCCCACAACAAGTTCGTTAGTCGTGGTCCATCCATCCAAGCGTGGCTAAGTCCTTTGTCCGTCAAGTCTTATCTTGGGTCGAGTCAATCTCAACAAGGTTCGAGACTCTACCAAAATTCGTACCAAGTCTTATCTCACTCGCCCAGATTTGCCTTAATGTTTTCACCACAACCTATCCGCACATAAGTCCATCAATGCACGTCTATGGATAAGTCCATCTTCCATGATCTAGCTCACTCATGGTACAGTTTCGTCGCTCCATTACTAAGTACAAGGCACAAACTGAGTTAGCATAAAACTTCGCACAGTTCATATACCTTCGACCTGCCTTGCCGAAGTCAAGTTCTTAAGCGCCTCGTCGCGCTCATATGCCTTCGCGCATCCTTGCGGGGTATTACATGCCTTTGTGCCTTCTCGCGCACCCTCGGGTCTCGCATGACTTAGTTTGCCAACTCTGCGGGGCCTCGTATCCGAATCTTACGTTTCGTCGAAGATTTCTGCCAATGCGTGCCTACGCGTGCCCACGTGTATCGAATCTCACCTACTCTCGAGATCTTCGCCGATACTTCCCGCGTCCCTCACTTACTTCACAAGTTTCTCAGGTTTTGCTCGCCAACTCGCAAGCCTTTACCTTGTTCCCTCGTCAACACGCCTTCCTCGTGCCAACTTATGTGCCAAGCATTGACCAAGGCTCGCCAACACTCTCACGATCCCGTAGTCTGAACTTAGGGGTCTAACAGCTATCTCCCAATGTTAGGCGCGTGTGATAACGTTTCCAAAAGTAGGGTTTCTACTATTTTCTCCTAGCCGCCTATGTTTTGTAGTTTTTCTTGCACCGTCGTCTCCTTATGTTCTCCAACAGTCTAACGCTGCCATGAGTAGTCGCCTCTCCATTGCCGACTTATGTTGGTACCTATAGTGGGCAAGTTTTGCCAATTAAGCTGGGCAACTATCGTCCTTAAATAGTGACAATCTCGCCACTGTCTTTGTCATGACTGACGACGGAGGGGACTCACTAGCGACAGTGCAACCACCCGTAAAACACCCCCAGTCACAATAACTTATTCTGCAATCACACCATATGCAACACAAATATCATTTTCAGGCAACAATAGCATGCAAACAAAAACAATGCCCATTCACAAACAACACAAATTTCCAACGCTACACAACTAGAAGCTAAAATCAATTGTTGGGCATCTCCATGCCTCATTTATTTCAGAAGCAAAACTCAAGCAACACCTAAACTCAAGCCCAACTGTAGACTCTTATTTAGTAATTGCAATAGATGAGTTTCTCAAACCTAGAACATAAAATCAGCAAATGCAATTGCAAGCCTCTTATGTAGAATTCCAGAACAATTATGGTCTTCATTGTTTTTAGGATTTATTCAAGAATCTGATTTGATCTGATTATAAGAATTAGAGGTTTTCAATTCCAATATGTATCAATAACAATCAAACATTTAATTAAATTATATAATTAAAATTCGGCTCTGATACCACTGTTGGGAAACCACACAGTAGAATAATTAAGAAACTTTTTCGTAAACTTTAATTTCCCAAAAATCAAGATCTCTTTAATTCTATAAAATGATTAACATAAATCATAATAAAGTGGAATCTTAATTCGTACCTTATTCCGAAGCTTAATCATTTTCTTGTTGTATCCCTAGAACCTTTTTCAAAACCAATCCCTCTCAACCATAATAGTTGTACAAATGTCAGGCCTCTAACGGGATTCACAGAATAAATTGAGAGAACTTTGTAACACATACAAAGAGGGTTAAGCAAAAAGTGCTAACTCTATAGAGCTTAAGCCTGTTTGTAATAAGCTTTGGACATTTTAATAATTTAATTCAAATTACATTTTAATTTCAATTAAACTTTAATTAGAATTACAAATAATTCTAATTAAATACCAATTATGCCTAAATAAGATCTAATATCTCATATTAATCCTTATTTATTAAATATCTTATATTTAATCACAAAGTTTCTCAAACTTTACGATCAAGTCCAACTTGATTAAATATCTTTACTCTAGATCTTTAACCCATTATATATTTGAGACCCATTAGGTTGATAAGTATGTTGACATTAATTATAACTTATAATTCTAATTCATAATTAAAATTAGGTAAATTAAAAATCCTTTTAATTTATCTTTAATTCTCCAATTAAACAATTTATAATCATAGATCAAGAATGACGTCTAATAATGCATCATGATCATTCAAATATTTAGGAATGTAAAAGTGGTTTTGACTAACCTTTCCGTGTGTGATTTTTTCATATAATTCAATCATTTCAACATACAATGTTCTAGTTAGACATAGAGTATAGAATTAATTTTTACTTTATTTTGAGTCCAGTCATATTAGGTCTTTGTCATTAGCTATTGATTCAATTAGTAATATTTGTAAACTATTTACAAAATGTGATTCCACCTTAGCCAAGGATTTCCCAAATCAATATTAATCGAGAACAATGGAATATTCTCCTTAGTTACTTTAAGGTGATGAATCATATCTTGATTACATAACTATCTCTATATAGTTCATACTACATCCAATGACTATCGATTGAATAACCCATTATTAAATAGGACATAAGTAGTATCAAAACATAGCAATCTCCATACATGATAACTCTGATGACCTCAAGTGAAAGGATCGCTTATACAATCATCACAACGAGAACTCCATAGACATATAAGTAACGTTCTAAATGGATTTCTAATATTGGGGCTATTCAGTGAACTTGTTCTTTAACAAGTACCCATACGTTTGTTTAAATATCTCCATACTTTAACCTATGAGATCGACTAATTCTTTCATTAAAAAAAATATCGTATGCTAGTGTTTTTACGTTCTATTAATGTTCAGCCTTCATAGAACAATGACTAGGAACAATTTAGGGATAATAAATAAATCAATTTTAATCTTATAATTATAATCTCATTATAATTCCATTTACAATGTATAATTATCTCATATAATTTATCATATACATCTAAATATGTACAAAATAAATAATGCCTTTAAATAATTATCACTAAACTGCAACCAAATCGATTGACTGTAGGGCATAAACCAACAATAAAATGCCATCGAGGAGTTGACATATTTCTCACACTTGTTAAAGCCTGTGTAAGGCATGTCTGGCTTAGATTTTGTTCGGTGCCAAGATCATTCTAACACCCTAACAATTCGATAAGGCTCTCTTTAGTTTATCAACTTTATTCCAATTACATTATGGCTCCTTCAATGCTTAAGCCTTATAACTCCTTTAGAAATTATTCAATACATTTTTAATTAAAAAAACCATGAAATGTCCAAAGGTAAAGAACAATAATCATTCTACAAAATCTATTTGTCTACATTTAAAAGAACTTTAATCATCACATAAAAGAGGAACGAACCAGAAAATTTGAAAACTTTAAAGATAATTTTCATAACGGTATGTGCCTAGATTGATCCAACTGTAGCATTACCAATCACAAAGAATTCTATGGTCCATACGGCACACACTTTCCCAACATATTTCCCAGTCAAGAACATGCCATGCCATGTATTCATATGCCCATGGGAGCCACTCTCATCAGCTTGTTTACAAGGGAGAATCTCCTAACAGTTGTCAGGATACAGTTGAAGAGATGCAAGTTTCCAACAATTTTTTATCTTCTCTGTACGTGTAATATGCATGCTCCATTGCGAACTTTCTTTATTTCATCATATTCGACAAGTCGGAAGACAAACAAAAAGTTTCATTAATTTGTTGTCTTTAAACATGGTAAAGGGACAAATATGAAATGAAAAACTCCTTGGTCGACAAAAAGTTTGTATGTCGAAATCATATATTTTTTATATAATTTTCCTCAATTTAGTATATAAGTTCTCTAGACAATAATTCTATACTACATATGACAATTATGCATATACATATTCCAAATTATACTATATAGATATTGACTTTTAAGCTCTATAATGTTTTTTTATTAGACTAGGGTGTCTATATTTTCTGTCTAAAGTTTATCTACTGATTCTCATGTGCAATATATAAATTTGGAAGACTACCTCCAATGGTCAAGGAGAATTTTCTTCATATTCATCTAGGTTTAATAGACTAATTCTAGAAAAACGAAGGCAAAAAAAGAAAAAAGCTAAGAATAGAACTAGATGGGCGTACGAGTTCATAATCATATTAACAACTTTAGTTATTTCTTTTACAAGCTATCCTTCTTTCGCTGTGTATACCACGAAAAACAACTGGTGTTCGAGCTGAGGGAATATCCAAAAGGGGTTATGAGCCAGACCACACACATCTCCATGTTTGTGGGAGATCACACCTTTCTTGGAATTTAGAAGGGAACTCGTTTCTTGGCCACAACAATTACTTTCGTTCTTTTTATTAATGTTTTTTGTACTGGTAAGTTACAGAAATCCCATTCTCTGCCTGAGATAAATAAAGAAATCTCATTCACTGGTAAATTATAACAACTAAGGAGATAAATTTAGAAAGGCTATCACTTCAACTTCAAGGGCTGATACATCCAAAAACAGAACAACTCATATATGTATAAAGAAAAATGTTCATTTATACATAAAAATATCATTAACCACTTAGGATTTTGCTAATACTCTTATTATCTCTTTGTACATACTATTTGTCATATATATGTTGGTCATAAAGGTCAATTATACTTTAGCCGGTTCTAGACGTAAGCTCTGAAGGTGGTCAAGGCTCCATCGATCCATTAGGCCATCGACCACTAATAAACAGTACGTAATCCATCCGAATATGCAAGATACTCCAACAATTATGTGCTAAAAACATGTATATTATGCTTGAACTAGTTGGTGTTCCAAAACATGACATTGATACCAACTTGGTCATATAATATCAGCATGTCTACAACTCACACACCAAATTCTTACATGGTTGATTGCTTTTATGGATAAGTATTGAAGGCTCAAGCAAAAGTTAAAATCTCCCACTTGTTTAGTCACTATCACGGATAAAATGGTGACGATCCAAAAGAGAAGAGTGCCGTGTTGGACATTACCAATTGGCTCTAACTTTTCTCTCGTAGCTTCATATGCATTTTCTCAAGGTTCTGAGCACATTTACCTTTATCTCCTTATCCTCTTTGACAAGAGAATCATTCACTTTGGTTCATAGGGAAATGCTTTTGTAGGTCCCATCCCATTTATACACGTAGCGGTAAAAACCGGAAAGAAAATAACTTCTCCAACAATAACTACTTCCCATGCTATTATGTATTGATAAGAAGATATTAGACTGGACGATAAGATTGCTAATATGGTATCAAATTTTGTTTTCCTGTAAAATGTTAGGTTACTGTCGTTTGTAGACCACCAGGACACCAAATATTTTATAATTCGCGCAATCTTATTTTTAATCATTATGTTTGAAGATATTATAATTTTTATTGATAGTCCTAGATGCAATCCAACATGACTACTAGGCTTGCGAATTTAGCTGGGGCCCAACCTGTCCCTTTCTAAAGTTAGTGGGCTAAGCTCGAGTTGACTAGATTTTGGGCTGAGTCTTAGGCCTTTTTTTAAATCGGGCCTCAAGTAACGACAAATCGTTTCATTTTAGGTTGATATGTTTTTAATCTGGTACGTCGTTTTGCACTCATTGCAAATGACATCATTTTAGGTATATGAGATTGTGTTTTAAGTTTTAACCTAGAGTAAAACGACGTAGTGTAAAACAGAACACACAAACTCTTCTCTTTTTTTTTTTCCTTCTTTATCTTCATTGTTCATTGCTGCACCCCTGACGTCGTTATCTTTAATCTTCAGGTGAAGGCAATATCTCCTCTGGCTACGGCACTTCCAACTTTCGCCACCATGTTGTCTTCTTCTTCATATCCACCAGATGTCAACATGGTGTCTTCTTCTTGTATTCTTCATCTCCAGAATTTCACCTCCCAACTCCCACACCCAAATCATGTGGCAACCTACTTACCAAGGTAAGTCCTTCGTACAACTTTCAATGGATTTGAATTGAATTAAGCTTGCCATTGTTCAATGAATCAATTTCTTGTGGATTGTGCTTTCTAGTTCCTATTCGTGTATTCAGTGACTTACATGGTCACATACATAGATGTGTATGCAATCATACAAGTCTATGAAAACTTCACAATGTGTATGTGACTGTGTAACCCTGTAAAAAATATATAGTGACTTACACGGTCATATACACAAGCACAAAAAAACACATACACAATCGTATTGTGTCATACAATCACAATGACTTACACGGTCAATGACATTGTCGTGTAACTGATCTTGTAAATCACTATTACACTTTAAATTACTCTACATAATTTCTTTTCATTTTTTTGAAGTAAATGTATATGAATAACCTATATATTTGTATATGTTGATTTTTTTAAATAGAAGAACATATTCCTTCAGTAGAGAGTTCTAATCTAGTACTGGAGAGTATACAAGTGGAATCTTCTAATCCTATAATAAGTGAAGATAGAAGTCCAAGTTTATCGAAAAGTGATGTTTGGAATCACTTCATCAAGACTAGATCAATGGATGAAGTAGAGAAGGCTGAATGTAAATATTGTCACAAGATGTTGACCAGGAGTTCAAAAGGTGGAACTTCTCATTTAAAGAGACATTTGGATTCGTGTAGCAGAAAGAAAATCATAGTAGGAGGTCTTTTAATGAAATGATAGCTATAACTTGTGACAATAACATAATAAGATTTTTTATCATGGTCAGAAGATAATATTATAATTACGAGTACCATATCGGCCTCTGGTATCAATCATTATCGGCTAGTATTTGTAATACCGGTTGAATACCAGAATTAAATGAAAATTAAAAAAGGAATAAATTGTAAAACTAAAAAAAATAACACTAGAAATCTAACCCCCTTCGACCCCTCCCTGAACCATACCCACTTTAGTCACCCCTCCTCTCCTCCTCTATTTTGCTGTCCAGAGTCTCTAGATCATTATCTCCATTATGTTCAACCAGTGTTGTGTGCCTTGTGTGGTGTCGCCTCTCTAATCTCCACCATATTCCACTAGAGTCGTGCCTCACTTAGCCACTCCCCTACCTACAGTCACCCCACCCTCTCTCACCTCCACTAGAATTTCCTTAGCCTCACTCTCTTGTAGTCAACCAACCACTCCTGTGCTATAATCACTCCTTTTTTGCATTCAAGTGGTCACCTGACTCGCTTCACTCTCTCACAATCACCACTCTCTTGTAGTCAGACACTCACCCTGCACGTAATCTTGCCTCATCAAGTCGACATCCCAATTAAACCTTACCAACATTAAGTCTTTTGTGTTATGTTGAGTTGTGTCAAAATTTTGGAAATTCTATATAGAATTACAATGTTTCAAAATTTGGATATGTTTTGTCATTTTCGTTGTTTGGATTTTGGAAATTGAGGATTCAATATAAAATTGAAGTTTGTGTTATTGTTTGAAATTTGAGAAATATTGAATTAAATGTTCATCTTTATTATAAATTAGGTTATATATTATAAACTAAATTTTGTAATATACAAAATAGGTTGGTTAATTTATGGTTCAATTATGTGATTGAACAAATTAAGTCAAAGATATAAGTTTATGATAGATATAATCACATAAAATGAGTTATAGTTATGAGTTTATGGTTAAGTTACGAAATTATACAAAATGAGTTATGGTTACAAAATTTATTTAATCATACAAAATAGGTTATAGATGTGAGTTTATGTTTGAATCATGTAATCACACAAAATGAGTTATATTTGTAACTTTATGGTTGAATTATGTGATTACAGAAATTAAGTTATAGATATGACTTATGATTTTATGGTTAAATTATGTAATCACACAAAATGAGTTATGGTTGAATTATGTAGGCATATAAAAATGGGTTATAATGGTTTATAGTTGTGACTTTATGTTTAAACTATATAATCACACAAAATAGATTATAATTGTGAAAGTGTAGCAATTAGTGTATATATATTTGAAGTTTGGGTTAAGAAACATGATAATTTCTTGGATAGAATGTGCTCAAGCATCAAATTTTCTTAAAGAATCATTTATACAAGTTTATGAAGTTCACTTGTATGTGAATACCATCTGATTGTTAAGAAACTGTTGTTTCTTTATTTCTTCCTGTTATTATACATAAATTGATTTTGATATGAAGTTATTAAATATATGTCTGTGTTTATTTTCATAGATAAATGAAGGGAAATTCAAGTACTCCTAATAATTTAGTTGCTTTAGGAAGATTTGATGATCCAACTAGGCTCATGCTAGATTGGTTCTTCGATGAAAAATCATACCATTGTTTTGTATTGTATCAAGCATTTGAAAGGTAGAGGAATCACCAGATTAAAGAAGCATTTAGCTAGGATCAAAGATAATGTAGAGCCTTATAAAAAGTGAGTCATGAAGTGAAATGATAAATGCAAGCTTTGCTTGAGGAGTATCAGCAAGAAAAAGATGAAAGGCAAAGTTTGAACTATGAAATTGGTAGTAGAAGTTCTTCTTGGGATGGTTAGGATGATAGTGAGGATGTTTAAGATGGTAGTATTCCTACCCAATAAGAGTGAAATTTTGCACTTAATGTTAGGAAAAGAAGAAGACATGTGTCTAATTTTTTAATATCATGAACAACTCCCAGAGCCTAACCTTCAATCCCTAGTGCCTTCCAATCTAAGGAATGAAGGAAAGTTCCTAGAAAGGAGGGAAAGTTCCTAGCAAAATGGAAGGTAAATTTGAAACCCAAACTCGTACTTATGATTTTAAATGCTTTTTATTTTTAGAGACAAGGCATATAGCTTCACAATGTCCTAAAACAAGTTTAATGATCATAAGAGATGAAAGGAGAATTGAGACTAAAGGTGAAAATGATAAGGACTCCATTATGCCAATAGAAGATTGTGATGATGATGGTATTGAGTATCTAATGAATAGGGAAGGGATTGAATTTATAAGTCAAATTAAGGAGCAAATGGAGAGTATTTTCCATACAATACAACACATTAATAATAATGTATATAGTATGAATATTAATGTAGGTAATTGCACAAATGTAGCTAGCACTATCTTGATTAAAAAATCAAACTTGCCTACTATAAAACATGCTCGATCATATAAGTTCCAATGGCTAAATGAATGTAGTGAAAGTCAATAAATAATTGATGATTTCATTCTTGATTGAAAAATATTATGATGAGGTCTTGAGAGATGTGGTGCCTATGCATGCTAGCCATATTCTCTTGAGGAGACCTTGAGAATTTGATAGAAGTTAATAAAAATGGGTTTATACATTTTTCATAAAAAATAAACATATTAGTCTTGTACTATTAAAACATAAATAAATTTATTAAGATCAACTCAAGTTAAAAGGAGAGGGCAAAAAAAGGGAGACTGAGTTTAAAAATGAGAATGAGAGATCAAAAGATGGAAAAGGAAGGATAAACAATTGAGGGAAAAGAAAAAGAAATTGTTGACAGAAAAGTAAAGAAATAAATGAGATTTTATGCTAGAGAGAATGAGATCAAGAGAGTTTTCTATTCTAACCAACTTATAATTATACTCTTATACAAAGGGGCTTGTTTTAATACTAATCATGTTGGCATTTCCTTGCCTAGTGTTTTTGTTTCTTTATTATAGGATTTCAAATATGTATTCATTGATGATGTTCCTAGATGTTGCCATCAATAAGGGAAATAAAACATTAAAGTTGATTCCATACCCGATGCTACTATTCATAATAGAATGACCTGTAAAAGTAATCCACATATAAGGGAGAGCATGAGTCCCTTTTCTATTTTTTTTTTCCTGTTTTGCTTATTGCTAAGAGGAATGGTTATGGAGAATATATGTTAACTATCAAGCTATCAATAAAATAATGGTAAAACATTGACATCACATTCCTACATTAGAGAACATACTTGATGAGATAAATGGCATTTGCATTTTTTAAAATTAATTTTAAATGTAGTTATCATCAAATTAGGATGAAAAAAAAGAAGAATGGAAACCTACCTTTAAAATTAAATATGATTTATATTAGTGGTTAATGAGGCCTTTTTTAATTATCTATTGCACTTAGTATAATCATAAGGTTAATGGACCATTTTTCATACTTTAATTGAAAAATTCTTGGTTTCTTATTTTGATGATATTATGATTTATAATAAATCTTTAGATGAGCATGTTAAGCATGCAAAAATTATTTCAAATGTTGTAAAACAAGAAAATTGTATATGCTAATCTAAAGAAGTGTTCCTTTTGCATGGATAAAGTCGATGTTCTTAGATTCACTTTGAGTATGAAAGGGATAAAGTTGGATGAGGAGAAGGTTAGGGCCATTCAAGAGTGACATGCACCCAAATTTATAACTAGCACGAGAAGTTTGATGGTTTAGCTAGTTTTTATAAAAAGGTTTGTAAATTTAATACACTAGATGTACCACTCACTAAAGCTATTAAATAATATACTAGTTTTAAGTGGGATGATGAACAAAAATGTGCTTTTAATTTGATTAGATAAAAGTTATGTTTTCATCCTTTATTAGCTTACCACAACTTTTCTAAAACCATTGGAATTGATGAATCATGAATAATTATCAGTGTTATTTTGATGTAATAAAATCAACCAATTGCCTATTTTAGCGAGAAACTCAATGGAGCTACTATAAATTATCTAACTTATGACAAAGAGTTATACGCAATAGTGTAAACATTAGGGACTTGTTAATATTATCTAGCGTCTAAAGAGTTAATTATTCACAACAACCATCAATCCTTAAAGCACTTAAAAGGGTAAGGGAAGTTTAATCAACAATATGCCAAATGAATGGAGTTCCTATAGATATTTCCTTATATGATAAATTATAAGTATGGTAAGGAAAACATTGTAACTAATGCATTGTCCCAAAAGGTATGTCGTGATTTCTACCTTAAAGAAAAAATTGTTAGGCTTTGAATGTTAAAGAATTATTTTAGAATGATGATGATTTTACATCTATTTTAGAGGCTTTTGAGAAAAATAATTTTGAAAATTTCTTTAGGCATAATGTATTTTTGTTCAAGAAAAATAAATTATGTTTAAGAGTTCTCTTTGATAGTTAATAGTGTGTAAGGCTAATATGCTTGAATGAAATAAAACATAAAAAAATACTAAAGAATCACTAAGTCAAGTGCATCTACCATTTTTTATAGTATAGTTTAGGTGAGCCAAATATCAATCCCACAAGGTCTGTAACTTTTAGTACCTATCACCTTTCCATTTCCTAATCTAATATGACTAGTGAGTAGATTAAAGGAAAATAAACAAAACTAAAATAACAAATAAGAGTTAATCATTAAAGGCAATAGATAAGAAAAACAATCAATAGATAGAACCAATTTAGAACTAGATTTTTTTAGAACTTCACTATGCTTGAATTTAACTTGATTTATTGACTATTCCTAATTACTTAGACTGATAGAGATTCCAAAGTTATAACACCATTATCTCTCAAGCAATACAATCCTTATCATCAAATTGGTTGATCAAAATCTTTTTTTTTAATTACAAACAACCTAATAATGCATTAACTCGCTTTCTGAATTCCTGTGATAGGTTTAACCCTAACTCAGAAATATCATGTTGTTATATTTTTTGAAACAACCTCTCTACTATTTAAGGGTAAGGTTGTGTACTACTAGACCTCCCTAGACTCCGCGTCTCAACGAGATTGTCACTAGGTGTTAGTTGTTGTTTTATCTTTAGCAACCTATATAAACCCCATTATAAATGTTGTGACCTATTCATACATATCATCTCTCAATCTTAATAATATAAATCCAATTATTGAATATTTAACTCTCATTCCTTTATTTTAAGATAAAATATATATATGAACAATTATTAAGAAAACAAGGATCTTTCATTAAATCAAAGAAATCAATTCAAAACATAAAATTTCGGGTTCATCTCATCTAAGTTTATATCCCAATTTAGTTCATAATAAAACAAAGAAAACCAATAAAGAACAATAAAGAAACCAAAAATAAGAATAAGCTCGTGGTTCTTAAATCTTGATTCTTCTTAATTGATCTTTATAGAATATTGATTTTCTCCATGATTGCTTCTCCTTAACATGCTTTTCAGTATCCTCGGTCGTTGGATTGATTTCTGGTCTATTGGACCCCGACTTTTCTTGGAAGCTAGAACTGTTAAATGAGAAATTGTTGACGATTATTCATGTATAAAGAAAAGGAAAATTCTTAAATTTGAAATGAAATAGAAAAGATGGTTTAGGTACAAGATAGGTTATATGTGATATGTTGGGAGTTAAAAGCTGTAATTGAAATATGTTCATTAAGTATGCTTTGATGTTTCAGCCATAACTTGATCTATAGTTATCCAAATGAGATGATTTTTAATTTGGATTAAATTAGAGAGATAAGGCTACAAATTGTTTGAAGAAATTGAGCTTCAATTCGGTTCCTAAGAAAGTCAATTTTTGGATAGAAGTCAAGCGTAAGATAATGTTTTAGTATAAGAACAGTCCGAAAATGTTTGATGTATAACTTTCAGATTTCTGGAACCTAAATTGAATGATTTTGATGTCATTAGAAACTTAAGACAACGAGGAACATTTTTGGTGAAGGAAGTGCTAGCAAATTGCTTCAATTACATGATTAGAAAAGGGTTGATTGTGGAAGGAGTTAAGCATGACTTAAATGAGTTTTGAGGTCTTAATAGAGTATTTTGTGGAATTAATTAGCATGTTAATGTGAGTAAGACCATATGACTTGGATTAAATTGAAGTAAGGTGGTAAGATTGCATGAGGGCATTTTGGGAAGACCACTTAAGCTTTTAAGTGACAAGGCTTACATGTAAGGGTGAATGGGTCATTTTTCACTCATTAATGGCAT
>JAOSBL010000001.1:5200581-5212177 GCA_027568915.1 Erythroxylum roraimae | reverse complement strand
AAAATTATCCGGATCGACATGCATAAACTTCCCCATAGCATTCCCAACATCAGATGCCACCCTCTCCGATCGAAATCTAGAGTGAAGACCATGGATCTGGACCCAAACTGGAATAAAGAATAAAGGAATCTCCAAAGGATTCTGCGTAGCCCCAAGCTTATCCAAGATGAGCAATTGATTATCAAAGGACCATGGTGACATATCTAAGACACGATAACCATCCACCTCATGAAAAAACTGGAATAGATAAAGATCACCCAATAATTTCCGGGGTTGAACTCCCCTGATGGGTCGCCACAAAGAAGCCAATGTATGGACCATAGCATTGTAGTTGATGATACGATCAGTGAGGAATCGGCCAACCAAACAGAAAGGAGGATTGTCAAAGGAATCAACGGCAAGATCATTGACGCCGTAAATAATGCCTTCAATATCCTCATCCTCTATCGATACAGGAAGCACCCCTTCCTCTGAAAAAGCAAGCATCTTATCCACCGTACCTTTATCGGCGTTCATGGTTGAAGAATGATGGTGATTTGAGGGGTAGTAGGGTTGTAGGGATGTAGGGTTTAACTCCTCAAAGAAGAGACGAAAACGACAGAAAGAGACCACTTTTTCTAGAGGAGGGGTATAATTAGTAACCACTATATTTTTCGTACTTTTGAGATTAAAGAAACGACAAACGTGTGGTCAAACTTTCTTAATAGTGAGACCTAACCGTAATTCAATTAAGGCTTGGGTATTAGTTACACAGTAGAAAAATGAAAGCTTGAAACTTTTGCAGTTTACAGTTTAATCCTTGGGTGAAGACTTTCAGAACAAGATCTTATATACTAGTACAAAGCTAAAGTCCTTGTGTTATGGGGATGTCTGTATTTTCCCAAGCTTTTTCCTTTTAACAAATTCAGAGACCACATTCAGATTAAGTACACATTGTTTTAAAACATGAATTCCATTTGGTCTGTAAAATTTAGTTGAATACAATGCTTCTAACAGACCACTTTTTCGTACTTTTGAGATTAAAGAAACGACAAACGTGTGGTCAAACTTTCTTAATAGTGAGACCTAACTGTAATTCAATTAAGGCTTGGGTATTAGTTACGCAGTAGAAAAATGAAAGCCTGAAACTTTTTCAGTTTACAGTTCAATCCTTGGGTGAAGACTTTCAGAACAAGATCTTATATACTAGTACAAAGCTAAAGTCCTTGTGTTACGGGGACGTCTGTATTTTCCCAAGCTTTTTCCTTTTAACAAATTCAGAGACCACATTCAGATTCAGTACACATTGTTTTAAAACATGAATTCCATTTGGTCTGTAAAATTTAGTTGAATACAATGCTTCTAGCACTATTTCAAGTTGTTTTGTTTCTTCCCAGGAAAATTCTGAGCTACCAATATGCTGGTTAAGCACATCCTTAGATATTGTCTTGTGTGTGATCTGACTGTTCTTTACGAAAATTTTATATTATAGATAAAGCGCTAGAGTTAATTACTTAACCTAATAATCACTTCGACAGTTTGAGCTACATGCAATTCTTATTTGTCACTAGATTTTGTATACATGTTAGCTAGTCAAAGAATCTATCTTGGCTGCAACAGATGGAAAGCAAAAAAGCTTATTGTGGTGGTCATCATTAATCGTAAAGCTCATTTGGATTTTGAATCTCTAAATTTTTCTGATTGGTACACTTTTGGGTATTAGATTCAGGGACTCTCTCAAGAAGCACAGGCACCACTCGTTTGAAGCCACACAGCTAGCAGCCAAACTAAAGCAGCCAAACTAACTCTCACATCCCCAGAATCACAAAACTCAAATTTTGGTTTTCAAAAGCTTCCAATATGCACATTCCATTGCTCCTCTACCACCACCTGGTCTCTTTTCTCCGCTTTCACCATATTCTTCCATGGACAGGAATCTTCCTGAATAGTTCCACATCCATATACCCATCTCTCTTTATCTTATCTTCTGCTCTCTCTCTTCAAAGATATGACTTCCTCCTACTGTCTATCTTCTGTGAGAAATGCTGTTAAACCTGAAACTGTGCTGCTACATAATCCTTACTTCTGTCTAGCTAGAAATCGCTCATATGAGAACAAGAGAGAGGCTTTTATCGTCAAGCCTCAGCAGATGCCATCAAAGCCTTTCCTACCCATTTTGATACCGAAAAGCTCTAAATTTACACACCCTTTTGCTAGTATTTCATCTTTTGCTGAAGCTGGAGGTGGAAATGAACAAAAGAGAGTGATCCAGATTGAGAAACATGGAAAGACAGTGAAAAACGATGATGATGACTTGCCTGGGATGGCTCAGGCCTTTGGTATCTCTTCAAGAGCAGCTTCTGCTATCTCCATATTCATAGCATTTACTGCTCTTAGTCTTCCTTTCTTTATGAAGTCTGTGGTTCAGGTTTTGGACATAAAGAACAAGATATTATCATATGCAACACTCTTGTTTGGTTTCTTTATGGCTTGGAATATAGGAGCCAATGATGTGGCCAATGCTATGGGGACTTCTGTGGGCTCTGGGGCATTGACACTCCGGCAAGCAGTGTTAACGGCGGCTATTTTGGAGTTCTCAGGAGCATTATTGATGGGAACTCATGTGACAAGCACAATGCAGAAGGGAATTCTTATAGCTAACGTGTTCCAGGGAAAGGACACACTGCTCTTTGCTGGTTTGCTCTCTTCTCTGGCTGCTGCTGGCACTTGGTTGCAGGTCTACATTAATTTGGCCTTTTCACAGTGATTTATTATATTCTTAGTTATAGAATTATGATTTGCATGTTACATATCTTTTCAAGGTATGCTTGTTCCATGAACGAATAGTTGCCACTTATCACCAACTCTAGATAGTTTTGGTTATGATGAGGACAAGTTCTGACACAACTTCTGCAATGAATGATGCAACTTTGAATTTGATACGCGAATTGCATACGTTTTTTTTATAGACTGTGCCTCATAAAAAGGGGAAGATATTGATTGCCACAGTTATCTGATCTCCTAGAATACAGAAGATTTGCCAGTTTTTCATAGTCCAGCGACTGTGGTGTGCAATTACATCTAAAACAATCTTGGAGCGATAGGATATCTGAATGTGTTTGATTGGACTTATCGCTCGGTGCTAGAATAAATTTTGCCTGTAATTAGTTGGAAATGCCATAGCAGATAACAGAAACTGATAACAGTAAGTGTCTACTAGCATCATATGAATGTGTCTGAAGAAGGCAAAATTCTAGCAGTATCATCCAGGAAAAAAAGAAGGTTGATAATAATGTTGAGCGTAGTTCTTCCTAACAGTCTTATGATTGTGCTAATAAGGTCAAAAACCAATTAACAGGTTGTTTATAAAAAATCCTGTTAAATAAGTAATTATGGATAATTAATTTGAAATTAGCAACCAAGTGGGCGTTGAAATGTCAAATCATAAATGTTAAATCATTTGGTATGGCGAGGACCATATCAATTAGGGCTACTGATGTTTCCCCTTTTTCTTTATTATGTGTAGAACTACATGCTTTGATTATTACTCAGCTCTAAACCTTCAAGCATTCTAGTTCACTCTTCTCCTACGATTACCAAATATAGTTCTATGTCAGGCAACTACTCTATGCTATTTCTGCTATATGTTCGCGCCCTGACAATGGGATTGTGGTTTTACCTTGATCCTCATTTCTCTTTTTGATATTTCTAGGTAGCTTCTTATTATGGTTGGCCTGTCTCCACCACACATTGTATAGTAGGATCAATGGTTGGATTTGGCCTTGTCTATGGAGGAGCTGGAGCTGTCTTTTGGGGTTCACTAGCAAAGGTGACTTCATCATGGGTGATCTCACCAATTATGGGAGCATTCGTCTCCTTCCTCGTCTATAAATGCATTCGTAGGGTATGGATCTTTGTCTTTCAACTGTTAATGTCGCAAGATTTGCTTTACTTGGATCTTAAAAGAATCACTTAAAATGTCTAATGTTTGATCTTGATAACAGAACTAGCTTGTACCAATCTCCATATCCAAAACTAGGGGTCTGATAGTTTTCACTTGCTAAAGTTTGTCTACAGTGCTCCAAATCCTGGACAAGCCGCTGCTGCATCTGCACCAATTGCTGTATTTGCGGGTGTATCAGGAATCTCTTTTGCAGCATTTCCTCTGAGCAAATCGTTTCCTTTGGCCCTGGCACAGGCTCTTGCTTGTGGTGCTGCTGGTGCAGTCATTGTTGACAGAATCATCCGAAAAAAGCTAGGCCATCTACTTATGGAAGCTACTACATCACAGCCTGAACCAAAAGAGATATTACAGAACAAACAGATAGGATTTCTCTCTGATTTTGCAGGGCCAAAGGGTACCCAGTTGGAGATAGTTTACGGGGTCTTTGGTTATATGCAAGTTCTCTCTGCGTGCTTCATGTCGTTTGCTCATGGCGGAAATGACGTCTCCAATGCAATTGGTCCTTTGGCCGCCGCATTATCTATCCTTCAAGGTGGTGCTAGCGGAACAGAGGTTGTCATTCCAATTCCAATTGATGTTCTTGCATGGGGAGGGTTTGGTATAGTAACAGGACTAATGATCTGGGGTTATAGAGTGATAGCAACAATTGGGAAGAAGATAACAGAATTGACACCAACCAGAGGATTTGCAGCTGAGTTTGCTGCGGCCTCTGTGGTTCTAGTTGCATCAAAACTAGGACTTCCAATATCCGCGACGCATACCTTGGTTGGTGCTGTTATGGGGGTAGGCTTTGCAAGAGGTCTAAATAATGTAAGGTCAGAAACTGTGAAAGAGATAGTAGCTTCATGGGTGGTAACGATTCCAGTTGGGGCCACTTTTGCAGTTTTCTACACATGGATATTGACCAAAGTCTTGTCTTACATATTGTGAGTGCATATTTTGTGATTAACCAGTTCAAATTCACTATCCTCCCTCTGAAAAATTTGTGAAATGACGGTATCTTTTCGAGCTGACGTGATTTCCTTCGGAATGAACTTGTACACTTCCTAAGACAAATCTACATTATAGTTATTAACATAGTTTTTGAGTACTCTTCTTTTTTGCTATTATTTAATACAAGCCTAAGTCACACAGGAAGAAAATATCAGAAAAAGAAAGATTAGGAAGATCTAAGAATAACCCGTAATCTGATATCTGATAGTTGTGATACGAGTGTGTTTACCTGAACTTGTGTATTAACGACTGTCTTGAACCGAAACCTTAAAAGTTGGAACAGATAATAAGAATTCTGGCCAAGAATAAATGGGAATGGAATGGAAAACACAGTTAAGATTATCGTGTTGTATCATGTTCTAGGAGAAAACCTCAACTGAAAATTTTTAATTGAGAAGTAACTCAACCTCATATGAAGTGCTAAAATTGAAAAAGAATAAATTGCCTGCAATAACCACATACTAGCATGTGGAGGCAAGGCTTGCCATCAGGTTGTTACCACGAAGGTTATGGAAATAGTTCTTCAGCAGAATTCAGGATAGGCTTCCACCCTGTTCCGCGGAAAATCCTTAATTTGGGGAGTGGTTTGTTAGCCCCAAGTTAAATGGCTATATCAAAAGCAGGGAAAGAAAAGTAAGAAATAGGTGGATTGGCTGGATAGTATGACTTTGGAGGTTGGAAGAATGTTTTATTGTTCTTTAATCTTTTATATATAGTCAGTATATCATTCTAGTATAGTAGGTCAACTTTAGAATGTAGTCATGGGTAAGTGGAGTGATGTAAGCAAGGACAAAGATTGGTGATTTTTGTTTTGAGGAGTCTTTTTGTTCGGGGGAGAGCAGTAACCTCTCGAAATCTACTATTTTCTTTGCTAACAAAAATGCAGCTCACCTTCAGCCCATTTTCTTCTCAATTTCTCTTTATTCCTCACTCTCGCTTCCCTGTTTCCTACTTATCTACAGTTATCATAAAAGGGTATTATCATCTTGGTATCAAAGCATCAATCCTTCGGAGTGTTAGGAAAAAATACGAATTAATCTCACGGGTAAAATAAGTAAAGAAATAACACGCAAAAATTTATCGTTGTTCATCCTCTAATTTGGGCTATGTCTACGGCCAAACTCTGAATAAAACTTTCACTAATGAAAATAACAGATACAGACAATGAAAAATGGAACAACAAAATAGTGACACTTACACACAATGTATTTTTCAAATTTGCTATCTTTAGGATAATATCTTCACTATTTTGTCACTCACCTTTTTAGGAAAATGTTTCCTAAAAATATCTTAACAATCACTCTCTCACACAAAATGGCTCTATAAAATTCACGCTCAAACTCGCCACACATCTCATGCACGTTTGATGTGCATATCTATCTTAAGAGAGGAGGAAGAGAGGGTCTTCTATAGACCCTCCACTGCCTTATTGCAAGTTGTGGCTGTCCAAAAACACAACTTGCATGCAAGTTGTCCACTGTCACAGCTTGCATGTAAGTTGTTCTCAACATCTTGCTTTTTAAAAAAAATAAAATACCTAAATCTAGAATGGCGATACCATGAATGTCTGTATCGCCTTACAATTCTCCCCCTATCGACTACATGGTATTTACTATCATTCCTGCAGATGAACGACATAACTCAAACTTTCCCCTAGGTAGAACTTTTGTCATCATATCTGATCCATTCTCATCCGCATGAATATTCTGAAGTTGTAATAGCTTCTTCTCTAACACCTCTCTGATCCAGTGATATCTCACATCAATATGCTTTGATCTTGAATGGAATGAGGAATTTTTCATAAGATGAATAGCACTTTGGCTGTCGCAAAATAGTTGATATCTATCATATTGAAAACCAAGTTCATCTAAGAAATTCTTCATCCATAGGAGCTCTTTGCATGCTTCAGTTGCATCAATAAATTCCACTTCAATGATAGATAGAACAACACATTTCTGCAATTTTGATTGCAATGACACAGCTCCCCCCGTAAAGATAATTAGGTAGCCTGAAATATAGGCTTTCTTGAGTCAACATCGTTGACCATGTCTGCATCTGTGTAACCAACTAACATAGGTTTGATAGTTCCAAAGCATAAACATATTTAAGAAGTACCACCTAGATATCTGAGAATCCATTTCATAGCATCCCAATGTTCCTTACAAGAATTTGAAAGGAACCCACTCACTACTCCAACTAGGTGTGCATTATTTGGCTGTGTACATACCATAGCGTACATCAAACTTCCAACTGTAGAAACATAGGGGACTTTTATCATCTCTTCCTTCTCTTCATTTATCGAAGGGCATTGCTTAGTACTCAACATAAAGTGATTAGCAAAAGGACAACTAATCGCTTTAGCTTTATCCATGTTGAACCTTTGAAGTACTTTGTTAATGTACTTTTCTTGTGATAACCATAATTTCTTGACGCCCCTATCTCTAATAATTGTCATGCCAAGAATCTGTTTTGTTGGCCCCAAGTCTTTCATGGAAAAAGACTTGCTTAACTGCTTCTTCAAATTGTTAATCCTGTTGATATTTTGACCAACAATTAACGTATCATCAACATAAAGTAAAAGGATAATGAAATTATCACTAGAGAATTTCTGTACAAAAGCATAGTGATATGAAGTGGTCTTCTTATAGCCTTGTTCTCCCATAACTGTTTCAAACTTCTTATACCACTATCTCAGTATCTGTCTTAAACCATAAAGGCTTTTCATTAATCTACACGCATAGTCCTCTTTTCTTTTTTCCTTGAAACCTTCTAGCTGCTTCATATATATCTCTTCTTCCAAATCTCCATCAAGAAAAGTTGTCTTGACATCCAATTGCTCAATTTGTAAGTCTAGACTTGTTACTAAATCGAGCACTATACGGATAGATGTTATTTTCACAACTGGTGAAAATATCTCGTCAAAATCAATACCTTTTCTTTGGTTGAATCCTTTAATAACCAATCTAGCTTTGAATCTTGGATAAGGATTGTGTTCATCATGCTTAATCTTAAACACCCACTTATTTTTCAAAGCTTTATTGCCTTTTGCCAACTTCACTAGCTTAAAAGTTTTATTCTCATGCAAGGACTTTGTCTCATCTTGCATGACTTCAAACCATTTCATCTTATGTTCATTTATCATAGCATTTTGAAAATTCTTAGATTCTCCCCCATTACTAAGTAACACATGCTGATCACTGGCGTATCTAGTAGTGGCTTGTCTTACTCGTATATATCTCCTTATTGGAACTTGAGCAGTCTCTAGTACTAGTGGTTGATTCTAGACATCGCCTTCATCAGAATCTTCGTCTAATTGATTTTGAATGGAAGCATCATCATTAGCTACGTTCGACTGGTAATTTTCACTTTCATCTCCAAATTGTCTTGGCACTATTTTTGGAGGAATTAACTCTAAGTCTACCGGGTCACCATTAGTTCTTGGAACATCCATTTTCACTTTGCCAAGATCTTCAATGGTTTGATCTTTGATAAATATAGCCTCACGGCTCCAAATCAATTTCTTCTGGACTGGACCATAAAACCAATAATCGAATTGATCTTCTCAATAACCAATAAATATACACTAGCAAGTCTTGACATCAAGCTTGGATCTCTCATCTTTAGGGATATGGACATAAGCTTTGCTACCAAATACCTTTAAATGATCATAGGAAACATCCTTTCCTAACCATACTTTCTCCGAAACATTAGACTGTAAAGGGATGCATGGTGAATGATGTAATACATGAACTGTTGTGAATAGAGCCTCACTCCAAAATGTCTTACGCAACTTTGCATGTGAAAGTAGGCATCTAACTCTCTCCATCAAATTTTGTTCATCCTCTCAGCTAAACCATTCAATTGCGGTGTCTTAGGAGGAGTAGTTTGATGTCGAATACCATGCTCTTTACAATAGACGTCAAATGGTCCAGTGTACTCTCCATCATTGTCGGTTCGAATGCATTTCAACTTCTTCCTAGTTTGTCTTTCAACTGAGGCTTGAAATTGCTTGAAAACATCTAACACTTTACCTTTAGTCTTCAAGGTACATACCCACGTCTTCCTAAAATGGTCATCAATGAAAGTCACGAAGTATTGAGTATCACTTAGTGAATTTAGCATTAGCCCATATAGATCTGAGTATACCAAATCCAACATATTCTTCATTCTGGAAGGAGGGGAACTGTTTTTTTTTGGTAAGGAAGGAGGGAAACTTTTGAAAGCAACTCTATTTTGCTTTCCTGCAAAACAATCAGCACACTTCTTTAAATGTACCTGGTCAACTCCAAATAATGCATTCTTTTTCACCAACTGAGTCATCCGCTTCTCACTCATATGACCGAATCTTTTGTGTCACAATTTAATTGCATCATCTTTCTCCATTAGATTCACAACATCATTGGAGATCTTTGCCTGCATCACATACAACTTTGAGCACTTCTTACCTTTGGTGATGACCAAAGAATCTTTAGTAAGTTTCCATTTGCTATCTTTGAAAGTGTTGTAAAAACCTTCATCCTCAAGTATGCCAATCAAGATTAGATTTAGAAGAAGATCAGGAAAATCTTTGACATCTTTCAGAGGCAGTCTTATGTTATTGTATGTTTCCAAGTAAATATCACCATTTCTAGTGATTTTGGCTAAACCGCTATTTCCCATTTTAATGCCACCAAATCTCCTTCTGTTTATGATGAGAAGAGTTATTTATGTGATGTGGCATGAATAGTGGCACCACTGTCACCTATCCAGTTAAACTCACAGATGCACTATTTACATCATTATCATATGAGATGATGTGAAAGTCATCAATGGTGGTGGTCGTCAATATGTGTTCATCATCTCTGCTATCATCTTTCTTGACTTCTTTACTTTTGTTCTTTTCTTCTTTGAACTTCCTACAGAACCTTTGATGTGACCCTTCTTTTTGCACTGATGACAATCAACGTTTGCATATTTATTTGATCTTCCTCAACTCTTATCTCTGAAATTTGGACCTCTAGATTTGCTCCTCTCCCTAGAACCTGTAACCAGAACTTCTGACTGTGTTGAAGAGGTCGAACTCTGTGATCTTCATCTCATCTCTTCATTCAGAATTTCACTTTTTACAGATTCCATGTTAACAACACTGTCAACTGGAGAATTGGTGATAGAAATCTTTAAAGTCTCCCACGACTCTAGCAAGGAGGTAAGCATGAAAAGGGCAAGCACTTCATCTTCGAACTTTATGCCCATTCCTAATAATTGATTCACGATCCCCTGAAATTCATTTAAGTGATTTGCTGTAGAGGTACCTTCTCAATATTTTATATGTACTAATTTTGTCAAGTAAAATAATTTATTGTTACCGGTTTTTAAGGCATACAACTCCTCGAGCTTCTTCCATAACATCCGTGCGTGAGTCTCATTGCAGATATGATTATACACATTATCTTCAACAAATTGTCGAATAAAACTACATACTTGCTCATGCTCAAACGCCCACTCCTCGTTCGATTTATTTTCGACTTTTGTTGTGGTAAACACCGATAAATGCATTTTTGTGACGAACATAAGATCATTCATCTTGTTCTTCCATACGTGGTAGTTGGAACTATTTAGGCAAATCATCTTGCTTATTTTTGCCTCCATCTTCCATGAGAAATACTTTGACACAGAACTGAACCAGCGCTGATACCACTTGTTGAGAAAAATTATGAATTAATCCCACAGGTAAAATAAGCAAGGAAATAACACGCAGAAATTTAACGTGATTCATCCTCTAATTTGGGCTACGTCTACGTGCCAAATTCTGAATAAAACTTCCACTAATGAAACTAGTAAGTACAAATAGTGAAAAATGATACAACAAAATAGTAGCACTTACACACAAGATGTTTTCCATATTTACTATCCCTAGGATAATATTCTCACTATTTTGTCACTCATCCTTTTAGAAAAATGTTTCCTAAAAATATCCCAAAAATCACTCTCTCACACAAAATCACTACAAGAAAACAAACCTTTTTGTGACGTTTTAAAAACGTCACAAAAGGCCCTAAAAACGTCACAAAAGAGTATTTACGACGTTTTAAAAAATGTCACAAAAAACGTCGCGGAATGTAGTGTAGGCAAAAGGTATCCGCGACGTTTTATAAAAAATGTCACAGAAAACACTGACATTCCACGACGTTTAAAAAAACGTCATTGAATGCTTGGACAATCCGCGACGTTTTTAAAACGTCACAAAATGTGAAGCAATCTGCGACGTTTTTTTAAAAACGTCACAGAATGTCTTCCACGACGTTTTTATTATTATTTTCATTAATTTTTCCATTTTTTTCAAAAATTATATTAATCTAATAATTTTAATTTTAATAATTATTTTTTAAAATACAATTTTTTAATCTTATTTGTTAAATAAATATTCAATATTATTTATAAATTTTATTTATTTAATAATTCTTCAATTTTTTAGTCCTATATACGTTTTTTCACTTTCTAGTGTTAAAATGAGGAACAATTACTCCAGAAAATACTCATTTGAACATAACCTGCATCTATTATTGTGTACTCTTACCCACAGGAAATGTGATTTACAAATTCCTGAAACAAAATTAATCTTAAAAATAGTAATGAGAAGTGAAAGAACAGCAGGAACTGGGCCTAAGAACAGCAGGAACA
>JAOSBL010000001.1:5162091-5173065 GCA_027568915.1 Erythroxylum roraimae | reverse complement strand
AATAACCCTACAAGGAAAACACGCTCAAGTCTGATGTTTCCACAAGAAGGTTGGGTTCCGGAGACGGGTCCCAACAATAACTGAATGTTTATTTGATAATTTGCATGCTTAATAATTTTATATGTATTTTTATAATCGATTGTGGGAATGAAAAGATATGTAGGACATGCCACCTGATAGGTATGCATTAAGACCAGATGCGCACTGGTTATGACTATAAGAGTTGTTTTGTTTATGATATTGAGATATGTTATGGGCCGATCCTGGTTGATGCTTGGCTCCCGATCAGACCCTTATTTGTGATGTTATGACTTTGGATGCTTTGAGCGAGGGCTGGTTTGTTGGTGATGCTTGGCTCCTCATAGCCCCTTTGGATTAAGATAGTCTTACGGCTACATGAGTATAGGAGAATGGCTGGGCTGTTAGTGATGCATGGCTCCCCATATTCATTCGAGGTTTAAAGTTGTGAGGGCTTACCCTTGGAGATTAGGGTCTTACAAATATTCTTCCCCACAATTTATTTGTGTTGTTGATGTGATTGGATGTATAACATGATGTGTATGTATTTTGATATTCATGCATGACTGTGCGTATAACATTGGGTATCGTAGGACGGTATGAGCTTACTCAACGAGGTCCGACTCCCCTAAACTTTATTTTTTCAGGTCAACTATCACTAGCTTCGCAGCAGTAACTTTATGACATGTCTGATGCAACTTACCTACATTTGGGTATGTTATTTCTTTATTTTCATCTATCTTGTATTGTAGCGTCCGTAGTGACAGGATTTCATGAGTTGTAAAACTTCTTTCTGAAGCGCATTATTGTTATTGTATTGTATGGACTTGCTACGTTCTTGGGGTTTGAATTTATTTTGTCTCTAGTGGTAGGTTTACGTGTGATCTCAGGTTTTGAACCTCAGGCCCTACGTGTCAGTCACGAGTCCGTTTCGGGTCGTGACATTTTCATAAGATAAATGTATGTATATTGAAAATAATCATCAACAAATATAATAAAAAATCGAGAACCACCCATGGTAATGTTAGGATATGAACCAAATATCATAATGAATAAGATTAAATAATGCAAAAGAAATAAAGTCACTAATATTAACTGGCAAATCAAGGTGTTTTGAAAACTAGTGTGAAACAAAATCAAATTGATCATATTCAACATATCTTAGAAATATGTTGAAAACTAAAGGTCCTAATTTAAAAGAGAAAACATGACTAAAATTTAAGTGTCAAATACTAAAAGAAGTGATAGTAGAAACAACTTTGGATGGAAATTAAAGAGAAACATGCTTAAATAAATAACCAAGATTATGTCATGTCCTTAAAACCTTGCTCATCTATGAATGTTACACAGTAACAGCTATAACTCAAAAAGGTTACATTAGCACCAAGTTCACATAATTGACTAATAAAATAAGAGATAGGATTATTTTAGGCACATCAAAGGCATCGGATAGGATAAATGGTATTCATAAATACTACTATTATGTTTAATGGGAAAAATAGAATTATTAGTAGTGTGAATAATTGATATATGAGAGGAAGTAGAAACAAAACTAAATAACTTAGACTTAAAGGGCATATGATTTAAAGAGGTAGAACTAAAGAACCAAGAAGTAGATTTATCTAGAGTGACATACAAGAAAGGAAAAGTATTAGAACTAGAATTAGTTTGTGTCTATTAAAGAATACACTGGATTTCTTTCAAGAAAAAATAAGGAAAAGTATCCACAGAAGTAGAAACCTTAGTGGAAGCAGTAGTAGTAAAAGTACTCAAGAATTAAGGCTTATTATAAGATTTGTTAGATTATCTTAGCTAGAATTTTTATTCTTAGTTTTAAGTTTGGTACAAGCAGAAACATATTACCTAAATGTTTTGCAATATTTGCAAAATCCCTTAAAAGAAGTAAAAGGGGTTGAAGTAGCAGAAGGAGTAGCAAGAACCACATGTATAGAAAGGGAGAGATTACTCATCACAAAGAGTATTAAGTTGAGTTTCCTTAAATAGTACTTCTCTGATAGTTATGTCAAGTTTAGGTAATAGAGTGTAGTGAAGAAGAGTGGTACTAACTGACTCAAACTTAGTACAAATAATTATAAGTAAATGCCATACTCACTGGAGTTCATGAAGAGCAATATAAATTTTTGCAGGGGCTATATCATGACAAATTGAATTACAAGCTACCTTGTAATCTCATAAAGTTTATAACTTTGAAACATAATTGTGAATGGTCTGATCAAGTTACTAATATGAATAATGAAGGTGACAGTAAAATTAAAATTGATAAACATCTCCTAAAACTACATAACGTATTTGTAAGAAACCTTAAACATCTTTAATAAAGTCAAAGTGATAAAATTCCAGCTTAATACTAGGTTGGCAAGTATTATGAAACCAAGTTAAAATATGATGATTTTTGGTATCCCATTGATTGAGCCTTTTAGAGTACTTAGTTTGTGTCTCATAATTATGTTTGATGAGTATGATAACTTTACTAGTAACAATTCACTGAAGAAGTCTTCCTTCCAAAAAAAAATATACATCTTTTGAGCCTATAAATCATAAACCATCAAAAATGATATTTATAGGATGGATGATAGGCTGAGAATTATCCAAAATAGCTATGAAACCAACAAAAATATAGTGCAAAAAATAAGGTATCCAAATCTAATGAGAAATAGAAGTAAAATTTGGGAAAACAAACCTTAAAAGACAAATTCAGGAATCAATTTGGTTTGCAAGAAAACTACCAAAAAATGACTGAATTGATTGGTCAAACTTATTTGAACCATCAGAAAATGATTAGCAAAAATTTATCCAAAATCAAAACCTTCCTACAAAGATTGGCTTTAATACTGAGTTGAAATTAATAGAGAATGAATTGTTTCATATATGCATTGTATGTATCATAATGAAAATGTACCTATTTATATATAAAAGTATTAGACTAATTAGGAAGAAAATTCAATAAGGAAGAACCCAGTTAATGCCTAAATATATTTACATACTTAAATAATTAGAAAGAGCCTAACTAATGCCTAAATATATTTACATACCAAAATAAGGAAGAACCTAACAATATTACAATATATATTACCATTATCGACGAGGACTACAGTTAAACTCTCATATACAACATTCAGTTAGATCCAAAAAATAATTATTATGAAAGGCACAAATTATAATCTCAATTCGGCAATGATCAGGAATGGGAACATTTATATCTGTTTATTTTAAAATGTATGTGCCACTCATTAATGGAGATTTCAATCTTCTTTTTTTTCTTTTGAAAGTATGCTTAAAGTGAGCATAGGAACTTTAGCAGATGGAATGTCTTAGTAAAATGAATATAGTGAGGAATAGGAATGGATATAATCATTATAATTATGATAGTTAGTTAAGAGGAAGGAATGATTAATATTACTATTGATAGTAGTTGGTTTGTTAAAAATATTGAGAAATAAAAATTTATTGTATTTTAATTAATAAATAAATTATATTTTAATTAATTACATTGTAATTAACTAATTAATTGTATTTTAATCAATTAATTATATTTTAATTAATCAATTAATTACATTTTAATTATAGTGTAATTAATTAATTATATTTTAAATAATTACATTTTAAATAATTATATTGTAATTAATTAAATTTTAATTAATTAAATTTTATATTTTAATTAATTACATTTTAATTATATTTAATTAAAAATTAAAAAATTAGTATTTGCGGGAATCAAAACTATTCTTCCCACACACTGGGAGTTATAGACTATTACCTAAAACTGGAGTATGAAAAAACTATTCAATCAACCATAATAAATAACCAACCATTACCATTCATTTATTTCTCTTTGATTTATTCTAATACCTCTTAACCAAGCATCCTTTAGTGTAGTTATTCTTTTATTCTTTTGGGTCTCTTCCCTTTGTTCAATGTTAGGTTTTATTAAAATACATACAAGTTAGAACTTAATATTTTACATATAAATATAAACTTTAACATTTTCAAAATATCTAAAATAAACCTTGAGCAGATAAAAAATTAAAATAGGTTAAATTTCTATAAGTCATGCTAGATTATTATTATCGTGACACGTATTTATTATTTTTAATTACTAAGTGAATCTAAATTTTTATACGTCAAGTGTTAGATTATTATTAACGTGACACATATTTGCTATTTTTAATTACTAAGTGACCTAACTGTTACGTAGTGTTTATGTGTTTAATAAAAAAATTAAATTAATTTTTAAATTAAAATTTTATAATAAAACATAATTAATTACAATTAGTCCTAATTTTTTAATTTAAAATTTTATAGTAAAACATAATTAATTACAATTAGTCCTAATTAGTAATAAGTTACGCATAATCAAACTTAAATTACTGCTAATTAGTAATACCTTAACTTAATTTTTTTAAAAATAAGTTACTCATAATTAGGTAATGTTAATTCAAATCTCTAATTTTAAAAATAAAAAATCCCTAAACCGGAAAAATCGAAAAATCATAGTCACTAGTGGGAGAATATGTAAAGCATCGGTAACTATATAACCTCTTCCACCGCAGGTACAGCTTTTTCCTCCAAGGCTTCGGTTTCTTTTCCAGTCTTGCAGCATTGGACTTTGTGGTTATTTGGATTGAATGGTGAAGGAAAGATTAAGGGCATTGGTTACTTCTAGACAAGTAGCGTAAGACAAAATCAGACTCGAGGACGCCAAATTTGATCATTTTATCCGTTGAATGGGACAGTCAAACTTTGCTGGCTCCGGCTTTGCCACGCCAAGACATGAGACGCAAGACCCTCTATGCACATATTTGATATGGCAACTCACGACAGTCCCCACTAATCTTTACCCAACAAAGTGCACTTTCCAATCCTCTCCGCTTCCAATTTTTTCACCGACTCTGAGCCTACAAGCCCAGCACTCTCCAGTGTTTGCCACCTGCAACCTGACAAAAAATATATTTATAGTTATATATGTTTTGTGATCTCCTGTCCAATAAATCCAACCCCTGACATCCATGCAATTGAACAACTACACCGAATCCTCGTCACTTATATGGAAGAAACAGACAGGCAGTGATGTGCCCAGCCCTGCACTGCTTGTATTTGCCAACCACAGCATAAACTTATGTTTTCTTTTCCATATTAATGGTCACTACAGTGGCTGTAAATGTATCTGCTGCTCCCAGTTCTACAGCTTCATGAATTTAACTTGAAAGGAAACTGATTTCTCATAAGAGCATTGCCAACTACTGCCATAATATCTTCAGATTTCACGTGATCTTTCTGCGTGCATTTCTTATTGTTTTCTCAAAAGGGCATGCAGTATGCACCTAATATCAGATGGTTTTCACTTCAGTCACAGAAAAATTTCTGATGCAACAGAGAAGGGGAGAGTATGTGAAAATGAAATACTGACAAAATGTTATTGTTTGAAACAAGTCACAGTAAAAATCTTTTACTGATTCTATTATCATTTTAAAATGTAAAAAAAATTATCTTGACAGTAACTAACACCAATGATAGTTTTTTCAATTGTTTCTCCTCTCTCGTCCAGGAGTCTGAAATATGATATATAAAATATATGTGGTTCCAAAACTAGTAACCAATACATGATCTGTCCGTGTCACATTCCTGCATAATTGACCTGTTAAAATACTTTTGTGCCTGCCTACCTTGAATGTTAAAACAGAGAACGCTCCAAAAGCTAATGATTATAAAATACGAGTTCACACCAGTTACCAACTATGCACTAGCCGCTACATGTCTCCAATAATACCAGAACCTAATCAAACTACTCTAATAAACCAAAAATAAGCACCACAGGCCAAGCAATATTCGCAGCTTTTCGTAGATGTTTACTAACACTATTGCTTCAACAATGGCTCCGATCCCAAGAACCCTTTGTTTAGTACCAAAAAATAAACCCCAGGATTAGGTGAACTCCCCCTCGTCACTCTTTGAGCATATGCTCGCTTGATAATGCACACTCACCATCTATAAACAAATGGATGATTCCTCTACTTTCGTGATGGACATTCCATTTTCCGTTTCAGAAAACTAACTTTAGATAAGCTTAGCTTAAACTTAAACTACTAGATTTTAAAATGGTGACCTGGCCAATAATTGATCCGCCAAAGTTGAGCTTGTAAAAGCCTTAAATGGTCAGGTCCATTCAAAGTCACATAGGATGCTAATCTACAACCAATCCACATGTTGTTTGTCCTTTCTGAAAGAGTTATCACAAAAGAATCACCACACAGAACCTTCCCACTATCATAAGAGTGTGTGAAAGGGTCATGTGGAGGGTGGGACATAGAAATACTGAACTTAAAGTCCTAATTAAAGAATGATTGACGGTGTGAGTCCACAAAAGGCAGTGGGTCTACGGTAATACCAAAGGGTTGCAATGGGGCCGGAGGTTTGTTTGAGTTGATCAAAACATCCGGGTTACCTTTCCTTGAAAAAGATGTACTTTTACTTGGTATATTGACAAATGACCTATATTTTGACTTGCAGGTGTCATTGGCTACGCATGAAAATGAACAGTCTGAGGTGACAGTGAGAGTGGTGAAAAGAAGTTGTGGGTGGTCAAGACATTTAATAGTAATAGCAGGCAAGGAAGAACGACGAACCTGAAACAACTAGGATGATAAATTTTTATTGAACACCACTGTTTTATGAACTGAGAGCAGTACCTTGTTTTTGATATTTGAAAGATAACAAGTACAGATCATTGAGTTGAACACACAAATAAGTAGAAAATATGAAAGCTTGCACTGGATAGGATATAATATTGTTAGATAATACGGGTAACTTTGAGAGATAATTTGCAACTTTTATTTACTGATACAGCATGTACATAAAGCTCCTCCTAAACAATCTTAAAAAGGATCCTAGTTCAAACTAGAAAACAAAGAAACTGTAAGGGACTAAACGGTTAACCGAAACCTTGATCAATGAGTCAATTAGCCCTCTCAACATGGCGTATAAAAACAGTTTCCAGATCAGGAGGAGTAAAGAACTCCCTAGCCCCACTACAGTTACGCTTCAACGTAGCTTTCCGCTTCCTTGGAGCAGGAGGGCACGTCAATCTCGAGGATATTATCGCTTCTTCACCGGTAGGCGTCGTCGTACACTCCTCACTTTCGCTTTCTTTCTCCACCGAACTCGTGTATATGGGTTTTAACGGTGCTCTCAAGGCAATTCCTGCGATGACCCATTTTTGCCCGTCAAATTCCAAGCCACCATCAACTTGAGGGTTATCGGGAAACCCCATATTTTGGAATCAAAACTGGCACCAACCGTGTGGTCCTATATAGAAGGGAATAAGGAATAAAAGCAAACAGAGAGAATAAAGTTGAGAGTTTTCTACGATCGTGTGAGGACTGCTCGAGAATCGAATGAGACCACAACGGAAGTGGGAAAAGAAAAAGAAGATTAGAAAAGCTGGTAAGCTAAAACGAAAAGGAGATTTGGTTGTTCGCGAGATAAATAAAAAGAGAAAAGATTTTTGATGAAGTAAGCTTTGCAGAGTTGGAGCTGAGGGAACGTACGAGAAAGGGGCATCAAGCGTAAGGATCAAAATGTTCTGCTTATACCAATCAGATAGCTAAAGAGAACCCGAGGAAACTCGTGACATAAGCTGTTTTAAACTTAAACTAGTGGAAACTTGGACAGAGTTTTACAGAGAGAGGAGGGGGTGCCCGCAAATATAGCTGACCGCGGGCAGCAACATGGGGATTGACTTGGATTTTGGCGCCAAGATTTTGGGGTACGGGGATCATCAATAGTGCTCCAAGGCATGTGTATTTAATGATATAATAATCATTAGCGGCGTGATTCTTCCTCCATTTAGTCTAGTAGGTGGTTTCTGGTTTTCTTCTTTTCTTTCTGGATCGTCATGAGCTATAAAAGGATGCAATATAAGGGTATTTTAAGTTCTGTCACGGTACTTATTAGCAATGAGCCTTGAGTACGCTTGTAATCTTCTTTATGCGAGTTGCAACTCAATGGTTTCAAGAAAAAGAAATATTACAATTATTTTCTTGACAGGGACGTGTGTGAGATCATATTTTCTTGATGTTGCTGTTGCAGTTGCATTCGTACCATTTTAAAATCTAGGTCAGTCGGATCCGGATTGCGCCAAGTCCTTTTGAAACTTTGCTTGTTTTGGCCTTGTCTCTAAAATCTACATGCATAAATTGTCTGAACAACTTTTGTGGATTGGCTTCTTATAGGGGTCTTCTTTTTCACTGCGGCTAAGAAGTAAGAAGTGACATTTGCATGGATTGCATAGAGATCCAAACTCGCATATCTAACTTGCACTAGAGAATTCTGTAATCAAAATGTGTAAATGGGATCCAACTTGCATAATTCCTGGTCTTGTCATGAGCAATTGGCAGGGCTAGTGCCCGCTAACTTTCAAATCTATTTTCTCATCAATGTTAGTAACTGGAGATGTTGAAAAAAAAAGCTGATCTACAGGAAGCTAGTCCACCAAAGTTAAAATCTCTTTGTTGGTTATACTCGTCAGGATTGTCCTCTTGACAGCTATCTTATATTCCATCTTACATCATTTTACAGATTCCTAAAGCACTCGCACTTATATTCCCTGGCTGTAGATGTCAAAAAGCATGCCTTGAGATGTGACATCACTTCAAAAGCTCTTTCTGTTCACAAGTTTTCTTTGTTCTGATGGTGAAATTTTCCATCTGTAGTTGTAGATAACACTAACACGGATCCCACTTTATTAACTATTCAGCTACTCATCCAAGGATCTCGAGTCTTGACAAGAAGCTAATAAATTAATAGTGGTTCTATAGAAATGTAAGAGTTCTTACTTTTTCAATACTAGCAGCAACGTCAATTCTTCAACCGACCCAAGTTCCTGATTAAAAGAAATTCAAGAAACATATACCAAATGGCTAACTAAAGGCAGAAATGTGACCCATGTTGTCACTTTTAAGTACAAATAGCATCCTTGAATAACCCCTGTAGTTGTCGTAATCACTGAACTTCTTGAAGCTGCTCATGATTGCTGGCATGTCTACCTCAGCTGGTAAAATAGTCGTTCTCAAGTGGAAGGCCCCGTATACATGGTTGTTTGATAAAAGCAGAAAGATAAATGGGATAGAAGATACTGTAGCTGGGAAATGCAAACTTTAGATTTTAACTTGATACCTAGGAATGGGATAAGAGATCAATGTTTGCTAGTCGAGAAAAGAGAGTTTGTTGGGCTAAAATTTCTGACAATTTCCTTTTCAATTGTGTTGCAAAGAACCAAAAGAGAAAAAGGAACGACCCTCATCACCTAAAGGAATTATGAAAGGAATAAAAACTAGAAGCACTAATCCTTCTTTTTTGATGGAATCTAGAACCAAGGACTGTGGAAATGCAGTGGGTTCCAAAAGCTTGAGACAGTAAAACACCTCAAGAACTTTTCCAGTCCTTTTGGCAATCTCTACTGCTCTAGGTGGCAAGTGGATTTGTGGAAATGAACACGTCACCTGCGATGTAGATAAACATAGTCTCCTGAAGAGCAGCAGAATGATACGACGAAAAAGCGTACCTTCAGTGAAATTTTTTTAACCACATTTTTGCAGCTATTGAATCCATCTGTCATCATCTTTATCTCCTCCTCAAAGTCGCATTGATACTTTTGCTGCAAGTTTTGATGTTAATGGAAGTTGCTAGTCACATCCTTGATGTGGTAAAGGGAAAATAACATGCTTTGCACCAAAAAGAAACGGGAAAATAATAGTATAATTGTTAGTTTATGCTTTAGAGTCAATCAATTAGTTGCACTATAATGACAATTATTTAAAGACATTTTTTATCTTATACATATTTGGATAATTATTTACAAATATTTTTTATCTTATACATGTTTGGATGTATATGATAAAATTCATAGGATAATTATACATTGCAAATGAAACTATAATGTGATTATAATTATGAGATTCATATTGCATTTAAGGATTATCTCTAAATTGTTCTTAATCATTGTTCTATTAAAACTGGATATTAACAAAACGTAAAGAGTGTTAGAGTCTAATGATGTATTAAACACTTTTGAAGTAGAAAGAACAGAAGAATAACAAGCAAGTTTCTTATATTATCAACTCTTTTGATTATCTACAATAACAACTGATTACAACTTCTTATAAAGCCTAAAACATCATATGAAAACTCTAGAAATTCATATAACAATAAATAACGGAATTATAAACAACACAGTTAATTCTGACCATCATTCTAAAACAGTCATAACCATTTAAAGAGAACTTCAAATGACTTGAAACTTTCACTAATTGAAACTAGACTTAAAGAGTTTTAAATCCATAGGTTACACACCCAAAATGACCAACGTTTGACCTTTCAAATTCTCTCTTAAATTAGTCTTAGATTTTGTCCACTACAAACACTTTAACTATTGGACCATACTAAGTTTAGATTTCCAACATCCCCCCTTATTTTCTTTCTTACATTCCAACCAACTTTAATCTGTTGAAGAGTTCAATCGACAGTGGTTTTGTAAATATATTCGCTACTTGATCACAACTTGCCTCGTTCAGCTCCACGTCACCATCTTTCACATGCTCCCGTATGAAGTGAAAATGCACATTAATATGCTTGCTCCTTTCATGATGCATCGAGTTCTTTGCCAATTCAATCTCTGACTTGTTATCCACTCGAATTTCTGTTGACTGCTTTTGAGCAAAGTTCATCTCCTTTAGTAACTTACGCTGCCATAAGGAGTGACATACGCATGAAGATGCGACAATATATTCTACTTCACAGGTTGACAAAGTAACTATAGGTTGTTTCTTCGAAATCCATGTAAATGTCATGCTTCCCATGAAAAATACAAAACCTGTAGTTCTCTTTCTATCATCCAAATACCAACTCCAATCACTATCATAATATCCAACAAGATCAAAC
>JAOSBL010000001.1:5130965-5142634 GCA_027568915.1 Erythroxylum roraimae | reverse complement strand
GACAAATAATACCTGAATCAAAATCTTGACTGAAGCATTAAATGCTAGCATTAGGATTATTTTGGTAGAAAAGCATAATTCCTACTCTAAAGAAGCATTAAATACTCTATTGAAACCAAAATGTTATTCCAGAAGCGTTAAATGCTCTTGCTTCTGAAAACCTTTGACATCGACATTCTGTAAGCATTAAACGCTTTATGAACCATTTTGCAATTGAAAAACTCACCCCTTTCTCAGCTCCACAACTATTGAAGCGAATCAGGAAGTTCCTCCTCGACAAGCCGCGGCCTTTTTCGTTGCCAGAGCTCGGCGTAGACAATCCAGTTGTTGTGAAACCCTAGGGACCCGAAAATTTGGCAAAAGAGTTCTCTTGTTTGTTGGAGGAGCTATTTAGGGTTTTATTTTTCTTTGTGGTCTTTCTGTAGTCGTGACTGTTAGGTGTGTAGGCATGAGTCCTATTCAAGATTTTGACCAGCATTCTAGACTCCTCGTGGAGCCGGACCTCTATACGCTCTCTGTTCCTCTTTTAACATTCTTTGTATTTTTTTTCTTTCGCTTTGTTTAAAAAGAAGAGGAGAAAAGGTGAAATGGTTGTGCAGCAATTTTCTTTTATTAAGAATCGAACCAAGAAGCGTTAACTGCTCTTGCTTCTGAAAAGCTTTGACATTGACATTCTGTAAGCATTAAATGAGTTCAGAACCATTAAATGCTTTATGAACCATTTTGCAATTGAAAGCATTGACATTTTTTAGCGGGAATTGGAGGGATAGGGATTGAATTTTAAGTAGATAAGTAGATTGTTGCTTACTTGCTATGTACACACATATAGTTTGGCTCGTTCTTTAAGCCATGCTTCTCCTTTCCCTCTCTTTGTTCCAAAGTCCGACTCTGTCATGTTTAGTTGCTCATTCACTTTAATTGTCTCTCTCACACTCTCCCTCTTTAGTCTTCTCTGCTCATTCTTAGGTCTCCTTTTTCTTTGCTCTACCCAGCTTTGCTTTCCTTATTGCACGCCCACCATCTCTATTTGCTCATCCCTATTGACCTGTTGTCTTGCATTAGCTTAAGTCCAAGCTGCTTGATTAGCTCCTTTAGCTCTTGGTTCTGAATTTTATTATTGTCCATCGTGCATGCCGCATCTTGGATCTCAGATCTGCTCCTTTGGGCTGCTCACCTGCTCCTCCTTTCTCGCACGAAGCCGCTTCATCCTTTTCTCCCATCATTGACTAGTTCTCATATATGTTGTGGTTTCGTTTGTTATTGAATTGTGTTAGTTAATTGACTTATGAATTGTGAGTTTGTGTTGGTTAATTCTTGGCTGGTCAACTCCGGTAGGTAAATTCTGAATTTGTAATATCGTGTTGGTAACTTAGTGTGCTGTCGATTACAAATTACAAAGTAGCAGGCTGTTTGGTTACACTACTAGAATATATAAGGAATAGAATAGTAATTCTTTAAGAATAGAATAAATGAGGAATGAAATAGAATGAGTATTTTTTAGTTTAATTTATTCTTAAGAATTTTTAATGATGATGTAATATCAATGTTTGGTTTGAAAACATAAATTTAGAATGACAAAGGAATAACTAACAAAAAGATCAAAATATTCTGGTAGTCTCTACTAACTATATTATTATAGCTAAGTAATTTTGTGGATTCCCCAAGGATATTTTTGTCCAACATGTTCTCAATTTTATTCCTAACCATTTAGAATAGACTTGAAATAGATAAAAATAGAGGGGTGATGGGTTTACTTATTCCTCAAACTCAAGGAATAAATAAACCCTTAGATTATATTTTCTGTATGTTTTCTTCAACTAAACAAGGAAATAACCTATTACCAATAATAGATCAGGAATAGAATGGTTATTCCAGTAAACCAAGCACACTATAAAGGTGATTTTGTAAACATAATTTTTTGAATTTATGTGTATTATTAAATATTAATGAGTATTTATGGGAATCACTTCGTGAAGATATGAAGACATGAACTAATGAACTCTTATTTATTTGATTTTTCAAATTATTTTTAATTAACAATCATAAAATGAGATAAAATTTGAGTTTATCAAATTAATGTTTACATTTTATATTATTTTTATTAGAAATAACATTACAAATACATAAAATTAAACTTTATAAAGGAATATTTCTAATATGATAGTAAAGTTACAAATGTACATTCATTATCCTATCTTATGGATTGTTAAATACATAATAGAATATAGTTTATGGGAATTGAAAAGAGATAATTTAGGCAATTTAATTTCTAATTGATTATATTTAAGTTAAGTTAAGATAATTAGATTTCTTTATGGTTATATTAAAAGGACTTTTAAGATATGTCTTGATTTATGAGAGTATACTCATTACCCAATATAATGTGAAAATGTAATGTTTAAGTAATAATTTTTCTTTTTATTTTGTACAATAAAGTCATTTTTGATGTGCATTACCAAAAAAAAAGATTGAATGATGTTATATAGTTATAGAATATTAAATTTGTTATCTAATGATGTCATACACAAAAAAATTTTTAATATGATGTTATTGATTTAAGTTTGACATATGTTTTTCTTTATTTTACAGATTGATGAAGGAAAGTTCAAGTACTCTTGATAATTCATTTGCTTCAGGTTTAAGAAGATTCGATGATTCAGCTTATGCTCATGTCAAATTAGTTCTTGGAATAAATAATCATATCGTTTGTTTGTATTGTAATAAACATGTGAAAGGTGGGGGAATTACCAGATTAAAGAAGTATTTGGCTAGGATCAAAGGTGATTTGAAGCCTTGTAAGAAAGTAAGCAATGATGTTAAATGACAAATGAAAGCATTACTTGAAAAGTATCATCATAATAAAGATAAAAGATACAGACTAAACTTTGAAATTGGTAGTGGAAGTACTTTTTTCAATGGCTAGGATAATAATAGTGATGTTGAAGGTAGTTTTCCTGCCCAACAAGTAGGAAATGTTTCACTTGATGGGAGGAAGAGAAGAACACATGTGTCAAACTTTTTTGCACCACAAAAAAATCTTGAAGCTCAAGCTTCAATTCGTAATGCCTTATAATCTAAAGAAATGACTCATAATGTGGACTTGACAATGTCTCGATGGTGGTATGATTCAGGTATATCATTCAATTTCGCGCAATCCTATTGTTACCAGCGTACGGTGGATGATATTGCCTCTTACGGTCTAAGATATAAAGCTTCTTCAATTGATGAACTATAGAGGTAAACTTTTGAACAACTTTGTTTATGAAACAAATAGTTATTTGAATGAAAGAAGAATGCTTAACAACTTATAATTGTTCAATAATGTATGATGGTTAGACAAATAGAAAGAAGATGTCTATTCTTAATTTTGTGGTTTATTCTGTTAAAGAGAACAATATTTTTTAAGTCTATTGATGTATTTGGCCTTATTAGGCTAGAAAACACTAGTCAGTTCATCATTGACTATGATTCCATTTACAAAACAACTGAAAAAAGATTGCAAAGAAAGTATAATTTTTTTGTGGACTCTTTTTATTGCACATTACATTGACTTGATGTTGAAAAATATATAGGATGCTAGATACTTTTCTATCATTAATGAAATTGTACATAAAGTTTGACTAAGTTCATTTATAATCGTACATAGGTCCTGAATTTGATGATGAAGGATTTCACAAATAGTAGAAATTTGTGTCGTCTTGTTATTACAAGATTTGTGACTAATTTATCACTTCAGTGTTTGTTTTAATGAAGATAGAGTTGAAGCAAATGTTTATAAGTAATAAATGAGATGTTTCTACAATTATACTTGAAGATCATGAATTTTGGTCTCAATATCAGGTTGTAATCCAAGCTTGTGAGCCCATAGTGAGACTACTCTGTCTGACTGATAGTGACGAGAAGGTATTAATGTGTTATTTTTATGATATCATGGAGAAAATGAAGGAATTAATTAAAACCAATTTGATAATTAGGCTTTCTTTATATACACCTTATCTTGCAGTCATAAATGAAAGATGGAAAAGAAAACTTTATTCTTTGTTATTTGCAGCTGAGACATTTTTTAATCCTAGTATCTATTTTAGATTATGTTTTATAAAGAATGTTGAAGTTAATAGGGGAATGTTATTGATTGTTATAACAATTGTTGTCTATAAGATAATCCAAGATCTCTTAAGCTCACAAATGAAGGTTTATAAAGATACTTATGATGATTTTGGGAAGCCAATTACCATTCGTCAAAGAAGCAAACTTAATTCAAGTTTATATTTTTCACTTTTGTTACTTGTTGGAAATTAATCATCATTTTATTTTATTTATAGGGTTTCTTTTGTTGTCTTACAGTTGCTTGGTGGGACCAATTGGAAGTAACGTTCCATAATTGCAAATATTTGCAATTTAAAATTTGAGTCAATGTGCAAGTGTAACAGAGTGTGAAAAGAATTATAGCATATTTGAATTTATCAATTTCGAGAAAAGGAATAGATTGGAACACAAAAGATTGAACGTTTTGATCTTTGTTTGATTCAAATTAAAGTTTCGAGAAAGGAATGTTATTATTATTATTAAGTTGAAATAATTTTGAGTAATTTATTAATAATTTAATTTTATTTGTTTACTAGAACTCTAAATAAAATAAGTAGTTCTATAAATCTAATTTGCCTTAATCATATCGATTTTTTAGCCGATTGAGTTTCTAAGAAATCGAATTTGATAGATGAGAATAATTTGATAAATAATCTTAGATGATAAAGTATTGATATATCATTTGGAGCAATGAATTTGAATAATAGTAATGATGAAGCTCTTCTCAATGATGAAAATTTTGCACCAAATGAGAATTGAAGTCAATGTAATTTAACTAAATATTCGATTGAATAAAGTTCCAAGTTTTTATTTATTCTATTCTTTAATTTCACTTGTATTTAATACATATGTTAAATTTTATATATGAAATAAAATATAAAAATTTCAATTGTAAATTTTTATTCCAAGTTTTATTTCTACATAATTGTATTTCCTGACACAAACTCTTTTTGTAATAATTATAGAATCATGTCTTATTATTATTTCTATTTGATGTTTTAATATAATAATTATTTATTATATGATAAAATCGTAACAATTTAAGTACTTTGTATTATTTTTAATTTTATATTTGTATAATAACTTAATGATCTTTTTATATTAATTATGATTATTATTTTATGCAAAAAGAAATATTAATAAAAATAAATAAATAGTTATTATTTTAAATTCCTATTATTATAATTTTTAAAGACCTGATTGATGTAAAATTATAAATCATATAAAACAATATATTGAAAAACTATTTTATATTCTTAAAATTTTCAAGAATTATTTTATAATTTTCGAAAAATTATCTACAATGATACTTCATATTGGTAGAATACTATACCAAAGTCAAATCTAACACCAGTACAAAATTCATAACATTTATTTAAATATCTAAATATTGTTATTTTCATATTGCGTACGAAGTAGAAATGATGGTTAGGCTTTGCAGAAAAAAGTCCGTCGCCCAAAGAAGACGACGCACCATGATACTCTGTTTTATTAAACCTCTTTTACGTGATCCTTACCTACCTCCGGCTTATCACAAGCCTTCAGCTCCAAATTCTGTGTCCCATTTATCCGGTACTTATTCTGTCTCATTTATCTACAGCATCCTAGCAAAAATTTACGTGGAACAGAATAGGTACTGGATAAATAGCTGTGGATGAATGGGGATAAATGGGATAGAGGATTTGATTCCCAAGCCTTCGGCTGCTTACTCCAATCCTGCACCAATTGAGGAATTATAAAGAATATTTGACAAAGGCATACGGTCTGCTGAATCAAGAACTTCGACCGAAATTTTATTTACTTATATAAAATTGGAATGAGCATCTCAGACTCATTAGTAGGAGAAAATGTACCAAAAATGTGTTACAAGGTGATTTACTTACTATCTCTGTTCATAAATAAAAAGATTTTACAATTTACAACAGGTACAGCAGAATGTGTCGTGTGTGTGTTTTGTATGGAAGACCATCGAAGTAGGAAAGCAAACAAGAACAAACAATATCAGAAGGAAAGTGAACAAATGATGAGCGGTAAAAGAAGAAACAACAATTTCCCTCGCATATATTCATCAATATATGCTGTTTGAAGATGTCATGCATACAAAACCGGTGTTTGAACACCGGATCTGATGCTAAAGGGAGCAAGCACCATTCACCCCACTTTGTGAGAGATCCTTATGTAGTTCAATAGTCTTCTAAGAGCCTCACCACTGTCAATGGCTTCTCTGGCTCTGTCCAGGGCCGATGCTATATCTTCTGCACCATCACATCCAAGTAAATGATCCACCATTCCTGCGTTCAAGACAATTCGATCATATGCTGGTCCTTTCTCACCCCGAAGAGCTGCTAGACCCACCTCTATGTTCTTGGGAACCTGATGCAAGCAGAAGTTGGAAAACAAAAAAAAGGATGACATAAATATTTGTTCAAATCAATGTTTACTTAAATAACGTTGCAGTGACAAGTTTCTTAAGATGGCAATCTCATGCACGTCGAAAAAGAATTTGATACCAATCAAGCTGTAGTACTTCATATTGCCTAGTTGGCATGTTGGGCATGAATAGATGAATCATTCCAAAATATGTGGTTCCATTACAAGAGCTTGTTCTGCATCATTGTTGCTCGATAGAGTAAGGAAACAATAAAAACTTACAGATCTATCAGTTCTTGGAGTATCACTAGGCTCGAAACCATAGTCCTTAGCATTAACCTCAATACTGAAATTTTCACGAGACACCCCTAACAGATCAAAACTTCAGGATTCAGAACACAATGCTATAAGGTGATGACTGAAGTACAAAAGGATTTCCAAAATGTCAAATATAAATATAAAGAGATAAAGGAGTTATGTCTAGAAGATGCAAACCATCAAGTTCAAATGCGTATTTCTTGCTCAATGACCGAAATCCTGAACAGTAGTTCACAGGAAGTCCTTTTGATGCATTTGGAGATCGCAATCTTGTTGTCATTGATAGAGCACCTTCCTCACCCTAAATTAAACGAACAGTAACTTCGTTGATGATCTAAAAATGCTAGTTTAAATATTGAAAGTTAAGAAAATGAAGTTTTATTATATAAGCTCTTCCAATTCAATCTTGGAAAGCCCTATGAATCAAATAAATGTGAATAATGCAAAAGCTCCAACCTTCACCACCAAGCCAGAATGAACACCTCTTCTTTTCATAAGCATCAAAAGAGATTCCTCATAACCTTCATGATAAAATCCAGAAACAACTGCTTCCCTCCCCTTTGCCTGTCGAGGAAAAAAAGAGTTATTGCACTCAGCACAGTCTAGCATCTACAGCTTCAACACTGAGGCAGACGTTGTTCATGAGGCTCTCTGCCTAATACTCTTCAGAGAAGTAAAGACATCTTTATAACAATATATGAAGGGGAACACAAGAAGCTCCTCTAAGAAAATCTTTACATTCTACTGCATTAGTTGTCATTCTACTTTTCCTTTGGCAGAGAGCAACTGAACAGAGAACAGCGACTTCTCAACATAAAGAAAAGAAAGAAGCTGATAGCCAATAATATTGCTCACCCTCACAAACTGTTGAATCTTTTCCGTGGTTGCAAGCGGAGGACGCTTCTTTATGTGCTCCCTCAACCCAATCAACGAATATCTGAAGAATAAGAAGTCATTTACAGCTTCAATTTACTTTGATCTAATTGGTGTATGAGTATCAGTGGTGGGAAGTGCATAACTCCTAAAGCAGAAATGCAAGTAAGCAGAAATGCAGCCCTTTGGCTATCCAAAGAGAACTCAAATTCTGACTCAACAGAAGAAATCACTTTTCTGTTCAATTATTATCTTAGGATCTTCAATAAGTAACAAAGAACCTTAGAAAAACAAAAACTTGCTTCTCAGAAGACATGGAAGAAAAAAGAGGAACATAACATGGAAGCAACTGAAGTCTGAAAACGGAGAAGAAATATTACAGCCAAAATGATGGCAATTATTAGCCCCAAACAACAAAATGATTTGAGTTGTATGTTGTTGTATCAACTTGTATATTTTTTTCTCTATATATTAAGAAAGAGAGGGATGAAATTAATTTGGAAGAAGAAGTTGAAGAGAAATATGTGTCTTGCAAACAAAACCAGGAAGAAAGGTTTTATTTATATTCAATTTCAGATGTTGATTACTTACAAAGATGGGCAAGCTTCACGTTGACTAATGTAGGCAAAACCAACCTCCTTGTCCTGAGAAAAACAGTAACTCAAATTTTAAAATGACAACTCTTGCAAACAGAAAAAAAGACAGTGCAAATTAGTACTAGGACAAACCTCAAGAAGTTCCTTAGCTTGCAAAGGAGTCAAGCTTGTATTTGCTCCCATGAACTTCAGCATTTGTTCATCAGTTACACCCCCCTAGAAAAAGTAAGATTGGTCAAACAATTCCCACACGACATGTAATGTGGTAGATATTAGCACCTTCTGCACTTCAACAAATCATTGGAGATGATGATTCATGGGCTGGATTAATGTTGAACTGAAGAAACGTTTAGGATTTAGCCACATTTTGCTAGGTATTTATCAATCAAAGGTTATCAATTTCTCAGTGGCATCATTTACCTTAGGTGGCATCCATTCCACACCATGAAGCAAGCAAGATTCACCATAACAGGATCTAACAGCAGCAACAAACAATGTGCTCTTAAAATAACGGGTATTTCCATCATAAGGTTCTCCGTAATAAGTCAATGATTTAACATCAGCAACCGGCGGAGGACCTATGACCAGCTGATAATTGAGTTACAACGAGAGGGCACTGATTTAACTAGTGAATCAATCATTAGCATTATGAAAAAACCCCAAACAACGATTAGAAATACCAAGTTCATCATCAAATGCAAGACAATATGCTTTCAACTCGCGGTCTGTTTCTCTGTTCATCCGTTGACCAATAAGAAATGCCGAAAGCAACGACTCACTAACCCCCGAACCTTCCCCTTCATCGACGCTCAAGGGAAGAACGTCCCTCAAAACACCTTGGACTTCCTCGTACCCAAGATGGCCTCCAGCTAAAATCTCTCTAAGGGCCCCAACAAGTCTCATTTCTCTAGTATCATTACCAACATATTGAGGCCCAACTGAGCTCCCAGCTCCCATAATAGACCCTTCAGGGTCAGCAATGAAGATAACATCAGGAGGTAGCGTTCGAACTAGAGTTGGCCAATATCGATCCATCACTCGCTTTTCACCTTCACTCCACTGAGTTGCTTCAGGAAATGCATTCGCACGGATCGTCATGGCACTAAAAAAAGCCCCAAGTTGGGCTTCTGAAACTTGCTCTTCATCTTTCAGTTCCCCTCTAACTAAACAACACACAAAAAACTCAGGATTTTAATAGGAGAAAGCAAAATCAACAACTTTCATTCACACACCTGATCTTAAAATCGTGTCCAAAACCTTGAAGGCCTGGTCTTCACTGAGCGGCTTCGTTTGTGCAGGTCCAGTACAAACCCTAGCTTGAGCTTCGAGTACTGTCTGATTGGGTTTCCGCAACTTGGAGCTCCGATAGGAAGAAGAAACCGCGGGATTCCGAATCTCTGATTCCGGGATTCCAAGTTGCTCGATAATAGCCGAGTCCAGAACGAACTTAGCGCTCAAACAGTAATTTCTTCGCACCCGATGCTTGACGCAGAGTCGCAAAGACTGCTGAACATTTGGAGGACTAAGATAGCAAAGAGGCTTGGTGATTGAAATCCAGAGATTAGGCTCCGCGCTGAGAAGAGCTTCCATGGGCGGTGAGAATTAAAAGTTGGTGTCGCCGATTGCCGTTGGTAAAACCACCAAGGTAGTGAGAATCTGAAGTACAGAGGCACCAGTAAACTTACAAAGCCGCATTGGTCGAGCCACCAGACGTAAATTGAAAATTTGATTGGTTACTTAGGTATTGACTTCTCCTCCTCCAATTGGAATCTTAGATAAAATTAAGTTGCCACTTGCCACTGCAATGTTAGAATATTTTCATTTTCTTCCTAAAATGTTTACAAAGCCTCAACGAGGGGATATGATCCTCTATTCCTTTTACTTTCTCCCAACTTTATCTCATTTATCTCAATTATTTATTTTTATGAATCCGACTATATCTTAACTCTGTCTTATTTTATCTCAATCATTTATTTTTATAGGACTTACAAAAATAAATGATTGAGATAAAATACACATAAATAAATGGTTGACATAAATAGGATAAGATTGGGATAGAATAAATGGCACAGAAAATCTAAGAGACTCAATAAGCATCTAAAGCACATTTCAAAATGGCAATGCAAATTAGCTACCAAGTTCTTGTATTATATGATTAACCCTTAACACTTGATGTTGATCGGGTCGGCCTGTGGCCTGACTCGGGCCATTATTGATAAATATTTAAGTGTCATGCTTATCTAAATGGTTTGACCAAGAAAGGTTTAATGAAATAAGTGATAGTAGATGTTTTTTAATTACTAACGTACAATTCTTCCCAACTTATTAATTTGCATTCTTCTATTCTTTTGTGAGAATAATTTACAATTTACTTTAATCTACATGTTTGTCTATGCAAGTTAGGATTGGTAATGAAAATAGAACAAAAAATAGGAAATAATCACTTAATAGAATTTAATTCTTTTCTTTATTGTTATTCTTTAACTATATTTATTGTTACTTAAAAGAAGAAGAAGAAGAAGGGGTAGGATGCTTTTTGGAAACAAGAAACATCATAAGAGAAATATAATTTGAGTGGAATACTGGTGATTTTATTAAAATAAAACTCAGTGTACTGTTGCTGATATACAGAAGAGTTTAAATAGAAATAAAATCAATAACTTTCTCTATCCTAAACAATGTTATGAATACTATACCGAATTTAGTACCGAATTAAATTCTAATACGGTACTGTACTAGCACCAGTTAATACCAGGTACCGTTTCGGGTAATTTTTTAAATTTATAAAATAGTCCCTGAATTTTTTTAAAAATTACAAAATAGTTCATTGTGATATTGTACAACTGTAGGTTATTTAATTTAGTTTTTTTATTTATATCTTATCCATTTTAGTTTACATATATCTTTATTATATTCTAATTATTTCTATATATAATATATATCTATATATAATAATTATCTAAATATAATAATTTATTGTAAAATAATGAAAATAATTCAAAATTTTGAATTATTAATTATTTTCTATTTTATTGAAATTTTATTTTTTTTAGAATTGTTGTTTTTCACACTCCATTTCATTTTACATTTAATTAGACATAATTACAATTTTAATTTAATATATAAAATTTATCTAATAATTATTAATAAATATAATTAAATTTAAAATGTATTTTTAAAATCTATAAATTTCAAATAAATTTTGATTTAATAATTAAAAATATATATAATAAATATTAGTTTATAAATGATAATTTTTAAATTATTTATTTTAAAAAGTAAAATACTTTATTAATAAATATTATATAAAATATTAAAATAAATTTAAATAAAATAATTTATTAGTAAAAAAAATAAAATTAATTTATTTTTAAGTTTTATTTAATTTATAATTATTATTAGTAATAAACATATTTATTATTATTT
>JAOSBL010000001.1:5111330-5122676 GCA_027568915.1 Erythroxylum roraimae | reverse complement strand
AAGAATTAAATGGATTGAGGAATTGAAATTGATGAATTTCAAATGGGACATTGAATTGTTTTGAATGGTAATGAAAAAAAAAATTTATACCGATTTGGATTAGTTGAGATCAGGATCGTCTTATAGTTTTCCAACGCGTTTGTTTGTTTTCTTCTAAAGTACGCGTTTGCGGATGTCAGAGTAAAGAGTTCGTCCTTAAGCATTTTGTTTTCTTCGATTCCAAACCTTTCGATTTCTTTGGGTTCCGCACACGTTTCGATTCCTTTGCTTTTTGATCCGATTTGGTCTTCTTCAGATTTCGCTCACTGTGACTTTTACTTTTGATTTCTGTCCGTTCATTCATCTTGCTGTTTGGCCCACTTTCGCTTTGTGATCCGTTCTTTCGGGTTTAGATTTCCTTCGTTTGCTTCCGCACGCACTTTATTTGATTTCTTTCGTTTTCACCCACTTTGTTTTTCGATTTTTGTTAAGAGGTTGGGTTCCGGAAACGGGATCCAACAATTTTACTCCAAATGTCTCTAAATTTTCAATATCATTTTCTCACAAAATTCTAAAGTCATCAATAAAAATTTTTCAATATCATTTGATTCTTATTTCTATTTCCATTTATCAATTGCCTTGTTACTTGGCATTTTCCTAGTCCAATAATACCCCTAATTTCAAAAATTTTCCTAGATTTTACCAAAAATTCTAATTCAATACATATATTCTACATATTGATTTTCCTTACAAATAATTCACAATTTTCAATATAAATCACCTTTCACATTTATAAATCAATTATACCTAGAATATGTTAATGAATGCATGTACAGTTATTTTAATGTGTGCAAAAATTCAAATTCGTGTGCGTGTATGCTGACATTATGCATGAGCATGAAATTCACTTTCCTTAATCTCTTATTGATCTCACATGTACTATATTTTAGGGTTCTAACCCTTAGTATAGGAAGGGGATGTTACATCTGCTGCGTATATTTGATATATATTATGTATGAGATGCATGATCGGAACCTAACATTTTTAACATGTTTAGATACAATGGATTGTTAGAAGATGTAGCCAAGAGTCTCTTTCATTTTACACTTAAAGATCGAGCGTAGATATGTTTTAACTCTCTCAACCTAGAGATTGTCACAACTTTGTTGTAGCTGGTGTAAGACTTTTTGGCTAAATACTTCCCTTTATCAAAGACCACTAGACTCATAAAGGAAATCACAAATTTCCAACAAAATGAAGGGGATTATTAATATGAACCATAAGAGTAATTCAAAGAGTTATAAAGGAGCTGCTCACATCATAATTGACAAAGGATTTCCTTTTGCAAACATTCTATGATAGAGTAAATCCATCGACATAAGGCACCATAGGTGTAATAGTTGATGGCTTTTTAATGAGGAAAATGTTTGAGGCAACACATGATTTATTAGAAGAGATGGTAAACAAAAACTGTTTGTAGACATCAGAAAGAAGTAATAACAACCAACCTGTAGAGATCAAAAGGGAGTGTTTGCTATAAATTTAGTGGAAACATTGCAAGCTAAGATAACGAACCTAGCTAAACAATCGAACAGCTTGAAAGCCACATTTTCTAACCCTTTCAAGGTAATTCAGTATGGATATAAACTATATGGACAAGAAAGCCTTGTTTTAACTGATTACTTCCTAATGGGAAACACCAATATGGAGCAGTTCAACTTTATAGGGGCACGATATAGTCAGGGAGGTAATAATCCCTACTTTAATACTTACAATCTAGGGTGGAAAAACTACCCTAATTTTAGTTAGTTTACGATGCAGGAAACCCAAAAAGAGCTCAAGGCCCACTAAGATTTTAACAAGATAAGCTTAGTTCTTTAGAATCAAAGATGGATAAATTTATGGATGTTTTGAATTACAAACTCACAAGGTAAGATGAGAACCAAAAGAGGATGAAAACTAAATTCGATCAAATTATGAAGAATTATGCCATCTATAATTTGCAGTTTTAAATAGGCCAACTAGCTAATACATTTTCCACATCAAGTGTGGAGAGTCTCCCGAACAGTATGTAGTCAAATCCAAGGGAACAACTGAAAGCCATCACATTTAGGAGTAGGAAAGAGTTAGAATAACCTACTAAAAAGGAAGCTGAATCCCACTAAGGAGAAGACCAAGAAAGAAGAAGATAAGAAAGAGGAAACTACTTATGTTCCTCCTCCTCCATATACACCAAATATTCCATTCCCATAAAGGCTGTAGTAGAATTAAATGGATATGCAATTTGTAAAGTTCATGGAGAAGTTGAAGAAATTACAACTTACCTTGCCTTTTGTGGATGTTTTGGAGAGCATACCGAAGGATGCAAAGTTTCTTAAAGACATCTTATCAAAAAAGTGGACTTGGGAGGATAACTAAACAGTCTCCCTGATGGAGAGTTGTAACTCCATAATTAACAACCACATGCCTTCAAAGTTAAAAGATCTAGGGGTTTTACTATACCATGTGTAGTTGGTAATTTAGAATTCTCTAAATGCTTATGTGACTTAGGTGCAATTATTAATCTTATGCAGTTGTCAATTTTTTGGAAACTGGGGCTAAGAGTTATGAAGCCAACATCTATGCTTATCCTGTTGGCACACCAATCGATCAAGAAACTATTTGGAATGGTAGAGGATGTGTTAGTTAGGGTTGACAAATTCATTATGTAAGTGGTTTCATAATGTTAAACTTTGAAGAGGATAGAAATTGTCCACTTATTCATGACAGGCTATTTATAAACACAGGAAGAGCTTTGATTGATTTCCATAAAGGGAAACTCATCCTTTGGATTAGTGACGAATAAGTGAAATTTAACATGAATAAAGAAAATAGATATAATGGATGAGTGGAAAAAAGAGTAAGAGAAGAGCTATAAATAAGAAGTGAATGATGATAGGTGTATATCATAGTAAGTTTTCTAGAGGTTTAAGTGTGTTTTAAAGCATTTTCTTAGAAAATAAGTATGTGATTAGGACTTAGAATTATGTTTTTTAATGTTTTTATGTCTTTTAACTGTTTAATTACTTTAGAGTAAGGATTTGATCTTAATTTTAAGTTTCAAGGGGTGTTTGATATGTTGATTAGTGAGTGGAAATAAGAAAATGGAAGAAAAGATGAATAAATTGAAGAAGAGGAGGATGCATGATCATGCAACATTGTACTATCTTGCATGAGAAGCAAAGCAAAATAAGAGTCCACAATACTATACAGTGTTTTCCAACAAGCAAAATTCTTTTATTCTTGACGTTTTATGGCTATTTTTGGAACCAAATTAAGTGGGGAAACCTTAGAAAGAAATATAAAAGCTTCAAGAAGTATTTAAGAATAAGAAACACCAAAAACAAGTTGCACATCAGAATTAAAGAGGTCAAAGATGAGATATCAAGAGCATCTTCGATTTTCTAAAATTCAAGATCAAGAAATAAAAACGTTTTTCTTTTTATTCTCTTCATATATTTTGTTGTCTTGGAAGTTGATTTGGATTGTTATGATCATAATTATGGGTTTCTAAATCAATATTAGGGTTTTTTAATATTTATTTTGTTAAACCTTATTCTTGTTGAATTCAATAGACATATCAATGCTTTGTGATATTTGTTAAGCTTATACTTGATAATAAATTAAGAGATTGAATCAAGTTATATGTTTTAAGGTGCACAATGGGAGTTGATAACTTAAAAGCCTATAAATATCAAAATAATAAACAATTAAAGAGAGATCTTAACTGTGAGTTAATTATCCTTAAGATTGCTTCAAATTCAATTGAATAGTTAGGAGCATTTTGTAAATCTAGAAGTTGTAATTCTATTATTATCAATTTCAATTAGGATTACTTAATTAGATCTTGAGAGAGGGTAATCAAAACCTTAGCATATCTAGAATCAAGCATAATTGAATCAATAAGATAAAGTGAAGTCAAAACAAAGATAGAATAACCCGTAAGTTTCCATCATTGATAACTTTATTCTTATTGCTAGTTTAAATTATTCAATTGTTTAGTTTTACTATATTATTTCAATTTTAGTTAATTCAATTCATTCGATCTTTTATTACCTTAGGCAAAGTACATTCAATTTTTTAGGTAACTAATTAATCCTAGTGGAAACGATACCTTTTATACTAGAAGTTACGATTTGTATACTTGCAGCAAAGAAGTTTTTATATAAAACTGTCAACAAGTTTTTGGGGCTATTGTTGGGGATTAAAGATTATTTTAATTACTTTGATTTAAGGATTTGATACCCTTTCTTATATGATTGCAGGTGCATGAACACAAGGATCACTCGGACCTTAAGTAAATTAGAAGATACATCAACTCTAGACATCACAAAGCAAGAAAGAGAGATTCGACAACAAGGAATTACACAACCACCAGTGCAAGTGAATACTTTTGAGATAAAACCAAAACTGTTGAACTTGTTGCAGACTAACGTACAATTTCATGATTTAGCTAATGAGGATGCCAATGCTTTTCTAGCCAATTTCTTAGAGATTGGTGATATGTTTCGGTACAATGGGTTGTTGAAAGATGCAGCCAAGATGAGGCTCTTCCCTTTTACACTCAAGGATAGAGCCAAAGCATGGTTGAATTCACTAATCCCAATGAACATCACAAAACAAGCCATTTTAGCTAAGTACTTTCCTTTGACAAAGATAACAAAGCTCATAAAGGAAATTACTAATTTCTAGCAAAACAAAGGGAAGTCACTATATAAAGCATGGAAACGATATAAGGAGTTGTAAAGAAGCTGTCCACATCACAACTTGCCAAAGGAGTTCCTCTTACAAATGGTTTATAAAGAAGTTAGTCCACCTATGTGAGGCACCATTGATGCAGTGGCTGGAGGATCATTAAAGCAGAAAATAGTTGAGGAGGCATATGATTTGTTATAGGAGATGGAAAATAATAGTTGTCTTTGTACATCAAAAAGAAGTAAACAACAATCAACCTTTTAGGTTCAAAAGGGATTACTTGTTGTAGATTCAGTGACAACATTGCATGTTAAGATAACTAACCTAACCAAGCAATTGAATAACCTAAAAGCCACCTTTTCCTATCCATTTAAAGAAATTCAACACAGATGCGAGCTAAGTTAATAAAAGAGCCATATCACAGCTAATTACTTCTTAGTGGAAAATAACATGGAGCAGCTCAACTTTATGGGAGCATAATGATAGTTGTACATTAGTGTATGCTTTTCTAAGTATTTGACATGTGTTTCTTACATAATAGGTTATTATTGTTGTGTTTTAGGACTTATTTTGTATGGTTTTGTTTAGTTTGATCTTCATGGTTGTTCTTTTATGTTTGATGTTAATTTAGGGTAAGAATTGATCATTTTGATATAGGAATGGAGGGTTGCCACCTTTGTGATTGAGCTAGGGACCAAGAGAGGATAAGAGAAGTGGAGGAGTTATAAGACAAGAACCCACGATCATAGGATTCATGCTAATTCCCACGATCGTGGGATACCTAACCCAAAGAGACATATAGGTTTCACTTATTTTTAGGTTCTTGTGACTATATAAGGGCACAAATCCCCAGGGCCAAAGGGGGTGTTGATAAAACTTGCCTCCTTGAGCTAAAAAATAGATTTAAAGCCTAGAGAGGGGTAGAGAATCAAAGTTTCCATTTCAAATTGGGCAAAGAGCACACACCAACTCCAGATTTTGCAGATTTGGGTAAAGAAGAGGAGGAGCTTGCTTCATCTAGTTCTTATTTCGTTTTTCTCTTCTAGCATCTTTATTATGGATTTTCTAATTATTGGGGATGTTAATGACATTATGAGTGGCTGAGCTATTTGTAGAGATTACTTTTGAACTACTTTTTGAACTCCTACTTTGTTGATTTGAATGAATGATGCTTTTGATTAATGTTGAGCTTATACCTTGCAATATATTGAGAAATTGAGTTGGGTAAATTGTGTAGGGCTGTACAATGAGAATTGGCACTCTATAGACCTGCATTCATCAAGTTAATTGATTAGTTAGAGAGAGATCTTCGCTAATTAGTTGATTACCCGTAGGATAACTTCATAACTAGTTGAATTGGTGGACTGATTATATTGATTGAGAGATTGCTTAATTATTTCCATTTAATTTAGCTAGGGACAATTAATTACACCTTGAGAGAGGGTATTTAATACATTAGGACATCTTAGGTGAGGCACAATTCAATTAACAAGGTAGGAGGGAGATAAGATAGGGAAAAAGTTATCTCTAATTGTTAAATCTTGAATTCCAACTTTCTACACTTTTGCTTTATCATTTGTTCATTGTTAGTTGTCTGCTTTAGTTTAATTTTTTAGTTTATATTTATTAAAATTGGTTCTCAAACAAAGCAATCTGAATTAAGTAGCGTCTAAACACAATCTCTGAGGGATCGATATCTGCTCTTCACTACAAGTTACACCCTTTATACTTGCAGTTTTGAGCGTAAAACTAGTGAATTGGTTTTGCAATCAACATATAATATGTTTGGGGAGGTAGTAATCCTTACTCAAATACTTATAATCATAGGTAGAAAAACTACCAAAATTGCTCTTGTTCTAATAATGTAGGAACTCAAGTAAGAGTTTAACACCTACCAGGATTTTAGCAAGACAAACTTGGTTTATTATAATCAAAGATGGACAAGTTAATGGTTGTGTTGAATTTTAAGTTCACGAGCCAAGATGAGACCCAGAAGAGGATGAAAGTGAAATTTGACTAAATAAAGAAGGTCATGCCTTTTTCATTCACAATCTAGAGGTTCAAGTGGTTTAACTAGCCAATGCATTATCTACACAAAGTGTGGGGAGCCTTTTAAATAAAACAGAAGCAAATCCAAGGGAGCAATCAAAGGCCATTAGATTTAGGAGTAGTAAAGAAGTCAAAGAACTAGTAGAAAAACAAGCTAAACCCCACCATGTAGAAAAGAAAGAGAAGAAGGAAAAGGATGACAAGAAGAAAGAGGATCATGCTTACGTTCCTCCTCCTCCATACCTAGTGAAGGTTGCATTTCCATAAAAGCTACTGAAGAACAAATTCGATACACAATTTACAAAGTTCATAGACAAGCTAAAGACATTACAAATCAACTTGTCATTTGTGGAGGCTTTGGAATACATGCCCAAGTATGCGAAGTTACTTAAGGATATACTATCAAACAAGCAAACTTGGGAGGATAACTAAACTGTTTCTTTAATGGAAAGCTACTGTTCAATAATCACCAGCCATATGCCTTTAAAATTAAAGGGCTTAGGGAGCTTACTATACCTTATATTTTTGGTGATTTAAAGTGTACTAAATGCTTATGTGACTTAGGTGCTTGTATTAATCTTATGCCTTTTTCATTTTTTAGGAAACTAAGGCTAGGTAATGTGAAGCCAACTTTTATACTTATTCATTTGGTGGATCAATTAATTAAGAAACCATTTGGTGTGGTAAAGGACGTCATTGCCGAAATGGACAAATTTATTATTTTAGTGGACTGCATGATATTAGAATTTCAAGAGGATAAGAATTGTCCACTCATTCTTAATAGGCCATTTATAAATACAGGGAGAGATTTGATTGATCTTTATAAAGGCAAACTCATCCTTTAAATTAGTAATGATCAAGTAAATTTTAATCTATATAAAGTATTGAAGAATTTGAATGAAAGCAGCTTTTATATGATGATAAAAATCATGGACGAATGCATCAAAAAGCAAAAGGAGAGTTGTAATGGAGAAGTGAGTTTTCAGGAAGTTGAAAGTGAAGGAGGAGTTAGGTGTTCAGTCCAATAAATAGATCTTAGTGAGAATAGAAGCACACGTGCCACCCTCTATTGTAAAACCACCAAATCTTGAATTGAATCATTTACCTACACATCTTAGGCATAGTTTTTTGGGTGAGGGTTAAATATTACCCATCATTATTTCAAACCAGTTGGATAAGGAACAAGAGAGCAAAGTGGTAGAGATAATTAGGAAAAGAAGTTCATAGGATGGCAGATATCTGATATAAGAGGAATAAGTCCTAATGTGATGATACATAGGATTAACCTTAATAAAGAAAGTAAAGAAGTGAGGGAAAGACAAAGAAGGTTAAACCCTCACAAGAAAGAAGTGGTCAAGAAGGAGGTAGTTAAGTTCTTATCTACAGGTATCATCCACCCAATTTTAGATAGTGAACAGGTTTATCCAATACAATATGTGCCTAAGAAAGGAGTTATGAAAATATAGAGAGTGAAAGTGGTCATATGATCTCTACTCGAACAATCGCAGGTTGGAGAGTGTGTATTGATTATAAGAAGCTCAATAAGGAGACTAAAAAAGATCACTTCCCTCTTCCATTCATGGATCAAATGATCAAAAGGGTGGCTGGCCATACATTCTATTGTTTTCTTGATAGATATTCAAGTTGCAATCAGATTTTTATCTATCCAGAAGATCAAGAAAAGAACACTTTTATATGTCCTTATGGAACATTTGCCATAGGTGGATGCCTTTTAAGTTATATGATGCTCCAACAACTTTTCAAAGTTGTATGATGTCTATTTTTGCAGATATGAACGAGGATATAATGAAAATTTTTATGGCTGATTTTTTAGTCTTTAGGAACTTTTTTAATCACTGCTTGACAAATTTGGATAGAGTTCTTCAAAAATGTGAAGAGTCCCACTTGAATCTAAACTAGGGGAAATGCCATTTCATAGTTCACGAGGGAGTAGTGTTGGGACATAAGATATCTTGTTAAGGCATAGAAGTGGATAGGGCTAAAGCAGATGTCATTAAAAAGCTTCCACCACTGATTAATGTAAAAGACATTTGGGCATTCTTAGGACATGCAAAATTTTATCGTTGATTCATCAAGGACTTCTATTTTATTGCTAAACCTTTTACTAATTGCTTAGTTAAAGATGTGAAAATAATATTTGATAGTAATTGTTTATCTGCTTTTAACAGGTTAAAAGAGGCACTTACTTCAACACTGATATTGAAATCACTGGATTGGTCATTATTGTTTAAAGTCATGTACGATGCTAGTGACCAAGTTATGGGTTATGTGATTAGACAATAGAAGGACAAAAGGATGCATACCATTTATTATGCAAGCAAGAAATTAACGAGGAGCAACTAAATTACACTACTACTTGAAAGAAATTTCTGGTAGTGATGTTCGCATGTGACAAGTTTTAGTCTTACCTTTTTGGATGTAAGGTGATCATTTTTACCAATCATGCAGCATTAAAGTATCTTTTTTCTAAGAAAGACATAAAACTGAGACTTATCCAATGGGTGCTTCTCCTACAAGAGTTCAATATAGAGATTAGAGATAAGAAGGGAGAGAAAAATGTGGTAGATGACCACTTATTAGGTCTTGAAGGAGGGGAATTACAACTGAATGATGACATCAACGAACGATTCCATGATGAAACCTTGATGTTACCCAACCTCCTTGTGGTCCCATGGGATGTTAATATAACAAATTTTGTTACAGGTAGTATCCTTCCCCTTGATTTGTCTTATCAATAACAGAAAAGGTTCTTATATGAATGCACTCATTACTTGTGGGATGAACCAATCCTTTATAGAACATGTACTGATGGGTTAATTAAAAAATGTGTTCCAGAGGAAGATATGTTAGACATAATAACACATTGTCACGAATCTACTTATGTATGGTATGAAGCAAATAAGAAGGTGGTGCAAGTATTAGAATGCAGTTTCTATCGGTCGAACTTGTTTAAGGATGCTTGTGAATTGTAGCACAATGTGATAGATATCAACAAGTGGGAAACATCTGAAAGAAGATGAGATGCCATTGTCTGGTTATATAACATCTACAATTGAACTAGCTAGATAAACTTCAATTAGATGCTTATAACAATGTCAGGTTATATAAAGAAAAAGTTAAGAACTGTCACAATTCTCATATCATGAAAAAGAGTTCAAGTTAGGATATGTGGTGTTAATTTTTAACTCATGATTGAAGTTGTTCCAAGAAATCTCGAGCCATGATGGAGTAGGCGTTTCAAAGTAGCCCATGTATTAAAGCATGGAGCTTTAGAGTTGGAAAAGAATAAAAGGTCGTATTTTAGAGGAGTCTTTTCATAAGAAAGGGAAGTAATTTCTTTTCTTTCACTTTCTTTGAACAAATTTAAATGATGAATGGTTAAACTAATGACCATATATTAGCATGTTATGTTAGTTAGTTTTTTCATAAATTCTTGCATGTAAGTTTATTATTTTTTATTTAGGAGTTATTTTGATTGTCGAATCTCATATTTGGAAAGGTGTTATAGTTTAAGGAACAATTTTTGAAGGATATAAAAAGAAAATGGTGCAAAATATGACAAGTTGGGAGTGTACAGAGCTATGCATGATTGTGAACGGCATACATAATCATCCATGGCGAGATAAGCCTTGTTATAATCTTGCATTCATGTATGATCATGACAGGTGTTATATGATGGCTGCACTATTGTGCAACATATGCATGATAATGCAAAGCCAATTTTTCCCCTTTAGCATACCCTAACCATATAAATACCTGTTTTTCTCTTCTTCAACCTCTCATCTTCGCTCTCTAACTAGCAGCCCACCTCTATATCTCTTTATGTTCTCTAAAATATCTCTTCACTTTCACTTGGATTTCTCTCTTTCTTTCATCTTTCTTCTAGATGATCATTATTTCCGTACAAATCTAATGATTCCCACACAAAATCATATATTTTTAGTATGTTTTGCAAGATTCTCTACACTCTCTCTCCTACGTTTTTGGGTCATCTTTTGTGTTTTTGTTGTGTTTTATTGTTTTTTTAGTTTATTATCTCAATCATGTCTCCAAGGATCAAACAAATTATGTTGGATCCCGTTACCGGAACCCAACTCTTAACCAAACCTAACTTGCTCTGATACTATAACTGTTGGGACCCGATCTCGGAACCGGACCCCAACCAAAAAAAAACGGAGACGAAATCAGAATTCGAACAACAAAATGCGGAAGCAAAAACAAACAAAGTGGTCCGAAGCGGAAACAAAAGGCGAAATCGAAGGAACGGATTACAAATTCAAAGGATCGAAAAGCGTCTTGTTGGAAACCTTAAGACTAAACCAATACTAACCCGGTGTATTTTTTTTTTCACAACTCACTTTATCCTTATTCATTCTCATACAATGCACTTTAATCTCTCATTTCAAAACAAAATCATCCTTAATCAAAATCTCATATCCTAAGATTCTTCTTATTCCATCATATCACATACAATTGAACAAAAATCGGGCAGCATAACGGCTGCATTTTTACAAACCCAAAACCTGCAAACGATTTCAAACGCACTTCAATACACTAAACCCA
>JAOSBL010000001.1:4989380-5010084 GCA_027568915.1 Erythroxylum roraimae | reverse complement strand
AAATACATATCTACAACAATTTAAGGATATTAAAAAAGTTAATATATAACATTTTAAAAATGTTACAAATAACTAATTTATAGCATTTATAAAATGTAATATAAATGCATTTATAGCTATTAATAAATGTCATATTAAACTCGATAATAACATGTCAAAACTGTTACTAAAGCATCATATCTTTAATAATATGGGCTGTCATAGCATACTCATTAGTGTTACCATTGATATTTAATAGCACTTATCACTTGTTACCGTATGTCGTTTTTATTGTAGTGGAGGGAGCATATTATTGTCATAACATTTCATTTTTAACCCAACCCCACATGTAAAAATCAAAGCTTGTTATTAAACCACAGAAGAACCAACAATCAAAAGAAATCCCGAGAAGGTTTGAGCCCTAAATAACCCAACCAACGACTGACGATCAAAGAAACAGTTCGAAATGAAAGGGAAAAAAAATCCAAAGAAACCCAAAAATCCCCAAACCAAAACTTCGAGATTTGGAAAATTCAAAACCACAGAGGACAAATCTAGAAGTCAATTAGATCAACATAATACAACAACATTATCAAAGAATTGAAATCAAAAACACCAATCTCTTAAAAGACTTCCCAGTTCCTTATAAACACCAATCTCTTCATATATTAAAGAAAAAGAAATGAGAATGAAACTGAGCATATTTGTTGGGTATAGATTACAGACCTGAATGAGGTCTTGAGGAGTTTACGCATTGGCAATGGCATCCGCGAAAGGCTCCCAATCTTGCGTGAGCATGCCGCCACTTGGGTTAGCGACTTGGGTAAGACAAATTCATTATTTTAGTGACTTTTATAATCATCATAAGTAATATTAAATTATTCCTACATATCATAAATTATTTGAAGTTATATAGAGTAATTAGATAATATTAATTTTCATGATAATGAAAATCACTAAAATAATGATAATTTCATTGACTCATTCTGGAAAATATTGACAATTTTCGTTTATCTCCCACAGTCATACCATTAAATTGCACCTAGTTTAATCTTTCTCGCTTTTCTTATCTATGCTCCTATATTGGTACATTCATACATATAAGGTTATTATTTAGAAGAAAAAACATTTTCAAAAAAACTCATTAAGCTTAAATAGTAGGAATTTATACTATAGTTGATCTCTTAATATATAACAATAAACTTATGTGAGGTGATGATTAATGAATGTAACACTACTATTGGAGTTGATATTCTTGTAGCTTTGAGAGAAGTACTCAAACATTAAAGTCAATTATCAACTTCTTAATACTCATTGTACATGCACAACAAATCAATTAATACAAAGGATAGTGTTCTTTGATATGCATTGTCAAGCCTCGAGTTTGAATTAGCTTAGACAAACTAAACTCGATAGTAGAATTCAAGTTCCTAGATTCATAGTTGATCTAAAGTTAGCTACATATTCTTAAATTCTTACAACAGTATAAATAACCAAAGCACTAGTTATGGCATCTCCCTTATATCCATAATAATCAACTTTTCATAAGTCAATATAAACCAATATATATTAAAGTAATGCCTTAAAATTCATACTAGAAATATATAAAAATAACTCTAATATGAACCATCTAATATAAAGCACAACTCAACCCCTTCTTATGTCCCTAGGTTCCTCCTTTATTAGCTTCTCACCTAAGGTACATAAAACTTAAGTATTATATCACTAAATACAGAAATATTCAAAAGAGTAAATAAGATAACACTAGTTCCAAAAAAAAGAGAGGTTATTTAGTATAGTTGGATGTGAAAGACATTTATAGTTTAGAAAAATAATTTTACTATTCTTTAATTGTCTATTGAGTTTCCAAACTCTACTCTATTTATATATAAAAAGAAGGAAAATATGTCCGCTTCGATGTCAATTTCTATTTCTATCATTTTTCGTTATATTCTACTTATATATATTTGTCATCCACCACTATATGAAAGGAAATTATGTCACTATGTCTAAATGACACAACTAACCTCCTCAAATACTTGTTAAGAAAGAAGTCATGCAAATGCAATATTTCAAAATAATCATATAAATACAGAACAAATAGCATTCACTAACTAAATAATTCTCTATACAAGCCTAAGCTAGGTGCTTACTAATTCATTTTGGCCAACATATTTGTACATGCTCAAATATGACTCTATATAATGAGTCCGGAGCAATATAATAATATTTGCTCTATTATAGCACTGATTATAAATTCCAACAAATCGAAGTTCTCGCTATTCCTTACACATATGTATATCAACAATCATTTTAGGACCTCAAGTCACACAACAATAAGATTCACTTATAAAGCACACCAAAAATGCGTATGAAGCACTCAACTATAGAAATGTATCCATAATTTGGTTTTATATTAATTGTAGGTGTTCACTTACATCCAAAAGTACAAGTCACACGCTTATTAATCTCTATATGTGTATGAATCATGCAAAACACTCATAATTAACATAAAACATCCCTTACCTTCATTTCTTCGAATACCCCAAATTAAGGTTCTTTATCAATCTATCTAAAAATAAAAATTAAAGGTCGCAAACAATTAATTAACACTCAATAAAATATTTAATATGTAAAATTAATAAAATAATAAACTTAGAAAGCCTTAATTAGCATGTATTATCAACTTTCGTACAAAAGGTATCTTAAATTAATTTTTTGTACTTAAAAGACACCTAAATGTTCCCAAGTCCTATCAACGCTAATTTAATCCGAAGTAATCACCTTTATTTTCCTTTTAAATTGCTTCTCAAATTATCACTTTTGTTTTTCTTTTGATTTCTAAGGTTTATTTCCCCGTAAAATGAGGACTAATATGATTAAAACTACATTTCAACACTTTTGAACATACCAATCAACTAGTACGAGGCATTGGTTGACCAGAGGAATATTAGTTTTACAGTATGTTGAACTAATGTCTCCATAAAATCTCGATATATACTTGAGCCTTATTTTAAATTAAAATTGGTAACTAGTAAAATACATTGGCTAACCAATAAGTTCAAATCAATTTTAAGTATCTTTTATAAATTATAGAGAATTATCTTTTTTTATATCCTCCCAATCACCTCAATTTGATATTTCTATGAAAATTATTTTCAAAATATAAAATAGTGCTAAGTGGTCACAATAACTAAACCATTATCTTTTTTACCAACATTTTTCTCTTTTCTTGGCTGTTGTCACTATAATCAATCAAACTTACCCTTTTTAAGCCTTCAATATCAAAGTTTTGACTTAATTACCAAACATTAGAAAAACATATTTCTAAAATATTAAATTTTATCAATTCATAAACATCATTACCTTAAAATTTTGGAATCTCACATGTTCCTTCAATTGGTTTACCCAACTTTGGAAACATTTCCCTACATCATGATAAAACTATAAAATAACAAAAAAGTTAGCATCTTTAGAAGTTTATGTTGGACAATTTTGTCCTTTTTTATAAAGTTGGACAACTATTAATTGCATTTTTCAAATTTTTAATAACTTCTCAGTTAATTTACATAATTTGATCAAGATAAAGATAATAAAGTGGCTCAATAAATGCTCTAAATCAATGGGACGAAGTCTGTGTGAAAAACGGATCTCAATTAATATGGACCGGACCTATATCAGTCTTGTGATGGGGAAGCCCTATATGGAAGCTATATATAAAGGTTAAGATCTCCTGCAGTTGCTCATATAATCAATCGTAAGCATAAGGATTCTCTGACCCATTAAGAGAGCTTACGTTTTGAGAAAACCATAGAAAGACCTTACCTGCGTCCCGAAGAGTAGTTCCTGTGAAGACAGCGATGGATTCACGCTCATTTCTGCTTCGGAAAGCTTGTTTCAAGTTACGGAGACTGAAATCAGGCATTTTCTGCATTTCTTCGTTTCTTGCCCTTTCATGTTCGATCCGGGATACGTAACTAAGGTACCGTTACGTGTTACACATGGTATCAGAAGGGTGACGTGATCGGGTGGTTAAAAATGAAGATTTTTCTGTTTTCTCTCCATAAGGTTTTCGGAGATTTAACTTTTGTTTCTCGATTTTTTCTTTCTTTTTATTACATTAATAATAAATTAAAGTTTAACTCCAGAAAAGAAATTAAGGTATTCTAAATCTGATTTCAAGTGAATTTTCATTCTTCAGACATCACATGAGGGAGATACTTCTAAGTTTTTGCGTCTTGGGTCTCATGTTCAGTGTTCAGGATTGCATGATAGTCGCTTGAAAAAGGAATTAAGACATTCTAAAGCCATTTTTGAGTAAATTTTTGTGCAACGAACTTGTTATATGGGAGATACATGAGGTTCTCGTATCTCGGGTGGTCGGTTCAGTGTTAGGTGATGCACGATAGTCACTTTACTGAGATTTTTCCTTTACAAAAGTCTGAAATGAAGTTTTCAGAGAATGTCTTCAGCATGAGTGTGTGACAATGAGACTATGCATATGGATTTTTGCATTTATTGATATTACATTGTCACACACCATATGCCTTTAAAGAATGTGAGGATAACATAAAAATGTATCCCTTGTGTTTGTGTGCGTTTTGAGTGCTGATGAGAATGTAGTCACCACAATGGCTTTTCGAGTTAGTATTTTGGATTGTTCTGCTTACAAGTTAGGGGATGTCTCATGTTTGGTTATTCTGCCTACAGGTGTCGGCCTTATATGAGATTTTGAGATGTGCATAAAGGCATTGGATAAAGGAAAGTTGTTGCTTGAATGATTTATTCGCCCACAGGTGGTAATGTTGTGAGAGTTGATGGTTTGTACTCTGATCGCAGGTGGTAATGTTGTGAGAGTTGATGGTTTGTACTCTGATCGCTTTTATGTGGAGGTCTAGTTGCATATATTATGTATTCAGCCCACAGGTGTTTCATAATATGTCTGACCGGATTTTCAGAAAAGATACTATTTAATGGCCTTGAGTATCGCTGTTGTCCTACATTTGTGCTGATTTAAACATTATCATTTTGAAGTCACCTTTTCAGTCAACAAAATCAATGTCACCATTGAAACCCTGATCAGTTTCAATATGAAGAAGTGGACAGATGATGTTTTGGATGCTATAGAGATAGCTGAGGTTGATATGGTCATACGGACGGATAGGCCATCTCCACCTACATCCATGAGCTTGAGAGTTCATAAAGCAGCCTATAAAGCCTGGGATAGGTCTAACAGATTATATCTAATGACCATTAAGAGATCCATACCTGACCATCTGCTAAGTGGACTTCCAGACACAAACATAGTGAAGGAGTTTCTTGATAATGTCTCCCAGAGGTACACTGTCTCACCTAATGTTAAGACAAGTGCCTTGATGAAAGCATTACTCTCCATGAGATATACAGGAGAAGGGGGAGTAGTGGAGTACATATCAAGAATGATTCATCTTCACAGTAGACTGAAGATGCTAAACATTCCTCTTCCTGATGTCTTCACTGTTCACCAAAATCTGAATACACTCCCTCCAGAGTTTAGTAATTTGGTGATGAAATATTACTCATTGGATGAGGAATGGGACTTTAATGCTTTGATAGCCCATTGTGTTGTTGAGGAGGAGAAACTCAAGTTTGCTACTCCTACAACCCTCGAAGCAACTAAAGGGAAGACAAAGATAAAGCCCGCTAAGTTCAAAGGTAGAAAGTTCAAATCTTCTCCACATACTGACGTTGGTCAATCCATTACTGGTAAAGGTCCTAGAACATAAAGAAACCAATAGTATAAGGTTTAAAAGGAAAGACTGAGACCATAAGGTAACTCCTTTGCTTATCAAAATATGAATCTATTTTACGATAATCGCATTAAGTATTTGGTGACTATATAGTGGAACATCTAATCAAGGTGCTTCCACAATATAGTGGTTCATATCCAGGATAAATCCAAATTAAAAGGAAGGGGGAACTGATGGTTGACAACAATGAAGAAGTAGAAGTAATATCTATGGGGAATGTCTGTACTGAACCTTGCATTAAGGTTCATTTCAGTTTTTTACATGACATATTTTATATGTGATCTTTTGATCAATTTTGGACAAAGAGGGTTAATATTTTGTATTTAATGCTTCTATTGTACAGTTTTTGTTTAATGCAAAACATAATGGTACAACTTTCTTGTCATATGTTTTGTATAGAATGTGTCTTACCCCGAATTAGATATATGCTTCTTCTTATCTTACCAAACAAGTTATGAAATGAAGAACCATGATGAATGAGAAGTCATACATAGTGTGACATAAAAGTTTAAGCTTCATTTCTAGAGCTAGGGTTGAGAGATTGATCAAGGAAAGCATTTCTCAATTCTAGATTATGATGATCTGGGAACATGTGCTGACTGTTGCAGGGGTAAGTTGACTAATAAAGATATTGAGGTCAACTCATGCTTTGACTTGCTGAGTTTGATAGATAAAGATATCGGTAGACCTTATACAGTTGCATTGTGTAATTCTAAACGTATTCTGACATTTGTTGAAGATTATTCCCATTACAGTTATGTGTTCTTGCTTAAAGACTAAAGGTTGAGAACCAATTAGGCAAATTCATCAAGATAGTCAGATTTGACCGTAGAGGAGAATATCATGGCAAACATGGTGTTTTAAGACTTGAAAAAGTCAACTTGCCAAATATATAAAATCAGTTGGAATAGTGACTTAATTCACTATACCGAGTAGTTTTGAGCAAAATGGTGTGTTTCTGAAAGACATAACTGCACCTTAAAGGACTTGAAGAAGTCGATGCAGAATAGGGCTATTCTACTTGATTATCTAGAAGTTTGGAAACTCAACCTTGCACACATTTGTCTATGGCGTTGCCCTACTAAGGTAGTATAATCCTTATAAAGAAAAATTGTATGCTCGTTCTGCTCATTGCTATTTAGTAAGATATCTCGACCATTTTAAGGCTACAACTTTTACTGTAGAGAAGGAGGGACCAGAATAGTGGAATTATAAACAACTAAGTTTCTGGAATACTATGTCTATGATGATGGTGAGCTCTTTGACCCTTCGAATGATAGTAGGGTGGATACTACAGTTATCATGTACCCGCTACTCATACAGTTAGATCCGGTGGATCTAGGTCTTTGTACCGTGACTATACAGGAACAGGAACCCATACCTATACATATAGAGGTTCCTGGGGTACAAGATCTAATGCAGTTAAGTAAATCCACCAGAGTGAGACGACCTGCTATCCCATCTGATTTCATAGTCTATCAGGTGAACATGAGTATGCTATTAGACATGTTACAGATCCATTTACTTTTATAGAAGCTATAGTAAGGTTTGAGACGAGATGCAATCCATGAAGTATAGTAAGGTTTGAGAGCCAATTGATTTATAGCGTAACTGCAAACTCGTTAGTTGTAAATGAAGATTATACCTAAAGGATTTCAGGATAGAGTTCAGTGGTTTATGGGCTCGCTCAGTTGCCTAATGTTTCACTCAGGGAGAAAGGTTGAATTTATGTTACCTTTTCTCTCGTATCCTCATAGGATACATTTTGAGTTATTAAGGAAATTATAGGTTATGATGATATAGAGTTACATCAGATGGCTGTCAAAACTGATTTCCTGAATAAAGACCTTTATGAAGTGGTTTATATGGTACAACCTGAAGGATTTTACGATCTAGATAGAACTGACATGGTTTGCATGTCAAACAGATCAATATATGGTTTATATCAAACCTTCTAAAAGTGATACCTTACTTTTGATAAGGTTTGGCCTCTTTCGGCTTCATGACAAATAAAGTTAAAAAATGCTTGTACTATGAGGTCAGGGGGAGCAAAGTTATCTTCCTATTACTACATGTGGATGATATATTGCTTACGTCAAATTACTTGACCATGTTGTATGAGATTAAATAACTTTTGGTCAAGAAATTTGGCATGAAGGACCTTAGTGTAGCATCTTTTGTCCTAGGTATTTAGATTCAGTGGGACAAATTCCAACACTCATTAGGCCTCTCATGGAATGCATACATCAAGATTGTGTTACAAAGGTTTAATACGGTTAATAGTAAACCTATCGTAGCACCTATCTCTCATAGTGAGAGATAATCTTTGGCACAGTATCCAAAGAATAAAGTAAAGAGAGAGGTTATGAGGAATGTTCCGTACTTTAGTACAGTTAATAGCCTGATATGTGCTCGGCTATGTACTAGGTAGGACATTGCATTTACTGTTTGATTGTTTGGTCAATATCTGATTAATCCAGGTGTAGACCATTGAAATGCAGTCAAGCGAGTATTAAGATACTAAAGGGAATTAAAGATTATGTGTTGACATATAGAAAAGCCAATAGACTAAACCTCCTAGAGAATTCAGATTCAGATTTTAGCCATGTGTCTGGATGATTGAAAGTTCACTTAAGGTTACAATTTTAAGTTTGAAGATGGTACAATATCGTGGAAGTGTGTCAAGTAGACACAGGTAACTTCCTCGACTATGCATGCAGAGTGGATGCTATAGGGCTGCTTTATATTTAGCTTAGAAACTTGATTTCTGAGTTGTGTGTGGTTAATTTAGTGGCTAGTTCGGTTGTACTGTGATAATCTTATTGCTGTGTTGTTTAATAACAACAAAGAATATCACAGGGTCTTAGCATTTAAAAGTCAATTATTTGGTCATAAAGGTGTTGATACGAAGAGATGACATTAAGGTTTGGAGTATTTAAGGACTGAGGAAATGAAAGTCGATCATTTAATTAAAGGACTTCTTCCACTCGTGTTTGTGACACAAGTATACAGTATGGGTGTTTTGATGTCCTTAGATACTGTTAGTTAGGGGATCGTTATGTTTGCTCCATATACATTTGTACATTTTGATATATTATGACAGTATTATGGTTCATTACAGAGATGATCATCATTTATCCTCAGTAATACGTGTTATTATACATTATCATAATACATATAAAAGTCTTAATATTTATATCGATCTTAAGCATTTAAAGGCCATTGGGCATATATACAGATTGACCTTATGCCTATGTCATTTAGACGCATATAGTTTTAAATGAATATCCGTGAAGTTTGACAGAAGTTTTAATCCCATAAAGGTTCTCTAATGCAATTTAGCATTTAGTTGGAGAACATAAAAGTTTTCTCTAATGCAGTTTAGTATTTGGTGAGAGGAAACAAGTTTTCTCTAATTTGTTTAGCATTCGGTGAGAGAAAACAGGATTTCTCTAATGTAATTTAGCATATGCGATTTAGCATAAAGTTGGAGAAATCGAGACCTACAAACAAAGATGATATAATTTAGATCATAAAGGTACCATCCTAGTTTGCCACACTTCATTTTCCCATTCATATTAGTGAGGTATTAGGTATAGTTATTGTATTGGATCTGTGTTGCACATGACACATGCATTTGATACTTTTCGGTATTGAAAGTCTTGCAGGACGGAATGATGGACTTTAGTTATGTTTGAATCAAATGTTTTGTTTTTAAACCTAGTTGAATAATTCAGTAGCGTGACTTAACGGAGTTTTTAAATTATTTTTAAATTAGAGTCAAAACTATAATTAATACTTATCCAAGGGGGAGAATGTTAGACAATTTTGTCCTTTCTCATAAAGTTAGACAACTATTAATTTCATTTTTTGGTTTTTTTAATAACTTACTGGTTAAGTTACGTAATTTGATCCAGATAAAGATAATAAAGTGACCCGATAAATGATCTAAATCAATGGATCGAAGTCTGTTTGAAAAATAGATCCCAATCAGTGTGAACCGAACCTATGTCGGCCTTGTGATAGAGAAGCCCGATATGAAAGCTATATATAAAGGTTAAGGTCTCCTACAGTTGCTAAATCGTAAGCATAAGGAGTCTCTGACTTGTTAAGAGAGCTTATGTTTTGAGAAAGCTGCAGAATGACCTTACTCACATCTTGGAGAGTAGTTTCTATGAAGACGACAGTGGATTCGTGCTCGTTTTGGCTTCGAAAAGCTCGTTTGAAGTTACGGAGACTGAAATCAGGTATTTTTCGCATTTCTTCATTTACATAACTCCAATATGGAGGTTAGCTAGTACATTCCTAGTGAGATGAATATAGATTGTCAAAGATAGAAATTTCTTTTTCCAAGCAGAGACTCTAATTTTTAAGTGAGTTTAAATAGCTGGTCGTAATTAAATGTTCTTTTTTTTGTGAAGATTGGTAAGCCAGGTGACTGCAACAGAAACCATTAGCTTGCTTTATGAAAAATTATCCTTCAGACCAGATAAGGTGGAGAATTAATTTAATAAGTTGGTGATGATCTTAAAAGACTAAGGATCTTAGTTACAAAACTAGTAGATCATCAACATATCCAAAGCACAAGATCCCTATATATTTGCACTTAGAATAATATTTGAAATTGCTTGAATTCATGATGTTTTCCTTAGTGATCCTGTAAAGTACCTCCATTGCAATGGTGAATAAGTATGGGGAAAAAAGGTCCCCCTGCCAGATTCCCTTAGCTCATAATTTTTTTTTAATTTTTCATAACAAAGAAGATTATTATTTTTTAAAGTAAATTTATGTATAAATTCCAAAAAAAAGGATTTGGCTTATAGGTGCCTTACATCGGACGATTTATAAGTAAACACTAGTTTAGGCAACATAACAAGAGCATTTGACAGATTATATACTTGCAGTTGTTTAAACATGCATAAGACCAATTAATTATCCTCAAATATCCCATCTCTTTTTCTCAAGGTTAGTCAAATGCATAACAAATTGATTTGCCATAATTATTTTCCTGATCCATATGATGAGCTTGTGAATTAAGAGATAATTGGGAGTTTCAGCTTGATTGTGAATATGATGGTTCCTCTCTCCAAATGATGTATACACAACAACCAAAAACAGTTTTAAATAATGTAGATTTTGTGTTCATATAACCCTTGTAACAATAAGTTACTATTCTTCCTTGTCATAGAATGGAACTAGTATAAGGACACTTAAAAAACAAGTGTGGATTTGATTATGGTTATATATTACCAATGAAACCTATTGAGCTAATGGTTGGATTTAATCTGTCCTTGGTAGGTAGCCTCCCCAGTATTGCAAGCCAACATATTGTTGAAACCTTGGCACCACTGAGTTAAGCCAAACAATTTTGTCTTAGTCAATTCTAATAGAGTGTTTTCTTATGGTGTTTAGGAATGAAGCATTATTAAAAACTCCAAAATTGTGCGATGTCCAGGTAGGAAGGTTAGACTTAAAGGAGTTAGGTTTATAGCTAGGCAGATTAGCTACAAGCAGTGACATACCTCTATGTTGGTAATGTCAACTGTTGTTGTTAATTATACTTAAGACTCTAGATTGAGTGGAATTCTATTCCTAAGGGAAGATAGCTCATACCATTGACAAAGTGGACTTATTGGACATTAATTGTCATACCGAAACTAAGCTTGAAGTTCATTTACATTCTACATTTTAATCTAAAGATATATTTTTCTCTCATGCTTATCCTTTCAGTAAGAGGCCAAGAGAGTTTGCCTTTTTCCTTGATATTCTAGAAGTTATTATTATTGAGGTAATGTACATGAACCCATCTGACCCAGGCAGTTTCCTTATATGATATCAACCTCCATATCCATTTAGCTAGGAGCATTAAGTCCTTGTTTTTTTAATAAGATTAACCATAGTCCTCCTTCTGTTTTAGTGAACATACTTTAGTATGGTTCAATTTTACTCGATATGGCTTATTAATGTCTCTTGTCTATAAGAACTTCTTCATAATTCTCTCAAATTCCTTAATAACACCTTTAGGTAGCATCATATGGGAACCCCAGTATGTATGGAGGTTAGCTAGTCCATTCCTAGTGAGCTGAATGCGGCTTGCCAAAGATAGAAATTTCTTTTGCTAGGTAGAGACTCTCTTTTTGGTGGTTTAAATAGTTGGCTACAATCAGACAATTGTTTTTGTTTTATGAAGATTGGTAAGCCACGTGGCTCCAACGAAAACCATTAGCTTCCTTTTTGAAAAATTATCCTTCAACCATATAAGGTGGATAATTTAATAAGTTGATGATGATCTTAAAAGAATAATGATCTTGAACACAAAAGTATAGTAGAACATCAACATATCCCAAACAAAATATCCCTATATCTTTGCACTTATAATGTTATTTAAAGTTGCCTGAATTTATGATGTTTACCTCAATGATCTTGTAAAGTGCCTTCATTGTAATGATGAATAAGTATGGGGAAAGGGGGTCCCCCTGCCAAATTCCCTTAGCTTCCTAAATAAGATAAGTCGGTTCACCATTAATTATAACATTGTAAGAGGTAGTAAAGATGTAAGCTTTTATCTATGAAGTAAAGATGTTGGTGGCTGTCTAGTATGAACTTTTGTTCAATTGTATTAAATGATTTATAAAGATCAACATTTAAAGAGCAATTCTTAATAGATGTGCTTGAGTGGTAATCTTTAAACATTTCTTATTCAAAGAGCGTATTGTCTCCCATTTTTTTGCCATCAAAGAAGGAACCTTAGTATTGATTGATTCCAGAAGGAAGCACTTATCTGAATCTTGTTGAAAGGATTTTGGAAATAATCTTATGCACCAAATTGCAGTAGGCGATAGGTCTGAATTCTTGCATTGAATTTGCATTTTCCATGTAGGTATCAAACACATATATGTTTTGTTTAGTTCTTTTAGCATTTTATGGCTTCTGAAAAATTCCATTACACATTTAGTAATAAGTTCTCCAGTGGGTTCCTAAGTCTTCTAAAAAATACAGGCATTGAAGTCATTAGGACAAGGTGCCTTATTGGGTTCAAAATTGAAGACCACTCTTAAGATTTCATATGCTATGACTAAAGTGGTAAGTACAGCTTGAACTTCTTCTTTGATGCTTGTACGAATACAGTTTTATGTTCTAGACAGAAGAGATACAGATGGAAGAGGATCCCAGCAGATCTTTGTAATAGTCAAAGGCAATTTTTTAAGTGATTCTTGCTCTCTGTATAAGATGCCTTTACCATCCAAAAGGGAATACATTCTGTTTCTATTTCTGTGAGCTGGTAATGTATTGAAGAAGAACATTTTACACTTGTCACCTTCCTTGAGCCATTAAACTCTAGCCTTCTGCTTGAGATAAGAGTTATGCATAGATAGAGCAGTTGAGTAATCCTTTATAGCTTAATCTTCTGCGATCTTAAGGACTACATTATTTAGGGAATTGTAAGTCTTTGCTTTTATAAACTTGAGTTGGAGATTGGCATTTTTTTAGTTGAATATCAATGCATGGACAATTGAATTTCTTTAACAATTTTAGATCTTCCCTAATCTTCCTAAGTTTATAAACTAGTTGATATGTTTTACATCTAGCTAAATTTTTGTTTAAGTTTTTCAACATTACTTCTTAAAATGCATTCACCTACGTCTTAAGGTTATAGAATTTGAATGGAGATTTAAGAGAAGTGTTGTCTGACATATCTCTAATCTTAATTATGGAATGGTTTGAGGATAAAGGTTTGAGGATAAAGGAGCTCAAAAGTGTGCCTAATTGGTAGGGAATTGATTTATCCAAAGGTTGTTTATAAGTACTCTATCAAGCTTCTTTCTCATGAAGGCGAAACCTTCTTGTTTATTGGACCACTTATAGTATTGTCTAGTAAAGTTGAGGTCTGTAAGTCTCAGTTTACTAATCGACGCAGTGAGCTCATTACTAATTGTAATCTACTAATTTTGATCCCTTCAACTTCACTTATATTCATAATACAATTAAAATCACCGACTAATGCCAAAGGCAAATTAATAGATAACAATAAACTTTCATGATCATTCCAAAGTATAGTTCTTTGAAAAGTGGAGTTTGCAGTATATATAAATGAGACAAGGAAGGGTGATGCACAAACATTAGAAGTACAAACTAAATGTATGACTTGATTAAAACCATTTAGTTATAAAACATCGATAGGTTAAAACCAATGTTCACTATGCCATTATAATGGAGGGCATGATTTGAAATAAAACCAAGTTGCTCTCTTATATTAGCACCCTTTATTTTAGTTTCCAGTAAGCCGAATAAGCATGGTTTCTTTTCCAATATGACATCCCTAACACTTTGTTTTTTGAGAGAGCTATTAAGGCCTCTCACATTCCAAACCAATATATTCATTGGAGGAACTTGAGGGATGATCCCTCTCCTTTCTTGTCCTATTGGATTTTCTACTTCTTTTGGCCTTTAATTGGATTGATTGGTCCATTTTAGTTCCTTCATCTAAATGAGGTAAAGAAGTTCCATTGATGTCCAGGAACTCTACAACATCTTCCTTACATTGTACTGTAGGGTTTGGAGATTTAGCTTCTACAAGGCTATAGTTGTTCGTTGTATTATTAGGGGCTAAAACTTCTTAAACTTAGTTTAGGGACTTACTGGATTTAGCCTCCCTTAGCATAGGGGGAATGAGTTCATCTGGTTTGTTATTATTACCAAAGTCTGCTTCCATACTTATCTCCTTGGCACCTTCTTGACTTAGTTCCTCCGTTTGCTATGAATAACATTCTTAGCTATTAACTCCTCTTAAAGCCTGATTTAAATACTTTCCCTATAGCTTTCCAAATTTTGGCAACTAGTGTCTTCCAAGAGCTATTAAGGTAAATAGCATGATCCTGTAGTTCACCTTTATCAGTGAGCCTCTTAATCATTAGGGAATATGGTATTTGAAGATCCATATAAACTTTAATACAAACTCTAACATAACCAATGGATTCTAGCTTGGTGGTTTGTGAATCCATGTATAGAGGGTTTCCAAGCATACTAGCCAAGTAACTCAAACTTTCCCTTGTCTAGCATTCAAGAGGAAGGTTATGAAAATTTATCCATACAAGTATATACACAATCTCAACCCTGTTCAACTTAATTCCAAGGTATCTTTTAAGGAGAAACAATAGTTTACTTGCAATGTGATAAATACTTTGTTCCAGAATATGACAGAGATTAACATCTTTAGAGAATTTAAAAATGTAGCAATTGTCTTCAACTAGCAGTGTGTGCTTAAGTCTTGATTTATTCCATTTCACCTTAGCCCAGGTATTGAATAGAGGAAAATATGCTCTCTTGTTTGAAAAGAAACCAACAAGTGGGGCAGCTTTGATCTCCTACCTGCAAGTAAACTGTAGGGCATAACACTTCATTTTCTAGTGATGCTTCAGGAAAATGATTAAGCTTCAGCAATGCTTCATTATTAGTAGGAGAGACAAGTAAGGAATTCCAAGTTTTGGTGTTAAGAGGATCCACTGAATTTTGAGAAGGACCAACAAAAGAAATATTAGAAAGGGAAGGATTTCCTCAGTAGATACGATTAATAGTGTCTTGATGTGGAAGGGAAGTTGGCTTAGAGGGCAGTGGGGTAAATTTAGCTTTTGTAGATTTGTCAAAAACTACAGGTATGAGAATGGAAAATTGGTGCCTATTTTGCATAAAGAGCAAAAGGCAGTTATGTAAAAACGGTAACTAGACTTTGAGAAAGTTGATATTACCCTTAGGTTCTACTAACGCAGTGTCGACCAAAAGTGAAGAAGGGGAAGTTGTGAAAGCATTCTTCAAACTATGGAGAAGATTGAAGATTTAGATAAGATGGAAAGCAGCGTGGGCAAGAAGAAAATAGTAGAAGCAAGTTTAAAAGACTTCAGGAAGATTAGGAGGGAGCAATCGGGACAAGCATCAAGCAAGAAAAAATTGAGAGAGAAGCTGTCTCTCATCAACGTGTTAGCAATTCCTATCATGAAAAAGAAGATTATTAGTAAATTAATTCAATCGATAGGTCCCCATAGTCTAATACTTCTTCAAGTGCCTTAACTGTTTTTAAAGCTCGTTATTAATTTGGACATTGTTCATCGCTTATATTGAAAATTTTATGGCTTCCATTTTATAATGTATCTTGCTTAGATTGTGAGTTGTGTTAGTTAGCAAAATAACATCTCTTGTCTTTAATCCCTCAAGTCATTTAAAAAGTTAGTTTTCCTTTTAAGTTAGCTCATTTAGATGTTTGGGGTCTATGTCTTATTGTGTCTAAAACTAAATTTTAGTATTTTGTCACTTTTACTGATAATTTTTCTTACGTGATTTGGCGTTTATTTAGTCAAAAATTGTTCAGGATTATTTTTTATTTTAATGCCTTTCGATTTAATATTTTTGTGCATACTTTGAGAAGTTATAATGTTAAAGAATATTTTTCTACATCTTCTCAAACTTACATGATTCATAGTAGTATTCTTCATCGATTTTCTTACATTAACACACCATCACAAAATGATATAGCTAAAAGAAAAAATAGACATCTCCTTAAAAAGCTAGGCTATCTTATTTCAAATGCATATTCTTAAACAATTTCAAGCTTATGTAGTTTCCGTAGCCTATTTTCTGATTAATCACATATCTTTATTCTATTCTTCATAGTGAGATTTCTTATACTGTATTTTTTGTACTAAACCCTTGCTCCTTATTATACCCTAAATATTTGGTAATGATGTTGTGCTCATAATGTTAGTCCCAAGTGACTAAATTAGTTCCTAAATCTTTAAATTTTTTCTTAAGTTACTCTTATCTCTAAAAGGGATACTAATACTATTGTCTTAATCTTAATAAGTATCTTGTTTCAGCTGACATTACCTTTCTAGAACACATCTCTTTTTGCCCTACTTTTTTTACTTCTTCAGGTAAGGAGGAGAATGATGATATATTGGTTTATATGGTCACATATCAGTCAATTAGTGTTGCTTCTACACCTAATAATCCTTCACAACCACCAACACCATTTATTCACCAGGTCTATGTTAGACGACAAAACCCTCCTAATACATGTTAGACACTTGTCTCTTCTTCGACATCAAACCTAACAACTAATGATTCTCATCTACCAATTGCACTTCGCAAAGGTAAATGTGAGTGCATTTATCCTATCTTTTCATTTGTTTCTTATGATCATTTATCTTCTTCTTCTTGCTCATTTGTTTCCTCTTCTAATTTTATGATCTAAAAATGCTCATGAAGCCTTATCTCATACTAGCTAGCATTATACTATGATAGAGGAGAGACATGCTTTAAATGTTAATGGTACTTAAGATTTAGTTATTAAAATTCAATTATAATGGATCAATAGCTCAACTTAAAGCCTGGCTTGTGATAAAATGCCATGATCAAACTTAAAATATGGTGAAATTCAAAAGGAAGTTTAAATGGAGTAACCACCTAGGTTTATCGCTTAGGAGAAGTATGGAAAGTTTGTCATTTTTGGAAGTCTCTATATGGTTTAACACAAATTTCCCATGTTCGGAATGGAAAATTTAGTTAAATAATGGAAAAGTTTAGGATAAATAATAGTAAGTCCAAACATTTGAGTTTTTATAAATATTTTGCATATAAAATCATTCTCCTTGTTGTCTATATAGATGACTTCGTCATTATTGAAACTGATATTATGGAAATTTTATCCCTGATGTCCTTTATTCACATTTAATTACACACGAAATATTTCTGATTTTTGAAGTAATTTTTAGGAGCTAAGTGACAAGAAAGAAGAAAGGGATTTTCTTATATTAAAGAAAATATATGCTTGAATTCTTAACAAAGACTAGAAATTTAGGGACTAACATATGAAGTTCGCTAGTACTTCATAATTGACAACTTACAAAAGATGAAGACTTATTTAAAGTTCTTACGAAATATACAAGACTGGTTGGGAAATTAATCTATCTTATAAGCCAATTCATGTCTTCTCCAATAGTTAACCATTAAGCTACTTTAGAATATATCTAACTACTTAAAGGGAGCTTTTAGATTAAGGACACTATTTAAAAATCATGGATATACTCACATGGCTTATTTCTCAAATACAGATTGGGTAAGTTTTAAGATTAATCGGATATCTACTACCAGCTATTATATTTTTGTTAGAGGAAAATTGATTTCATAGAAAATTAAGAAGCAAAATATTGTGTCTTGATCTAGTGTAGAAAATGAATGTAAAGCTTTATGTAAGATAATACAGATATATAAAATCTTAATTGAAGTTAATCTTAAAATCTCAATACCAATAATATTTTGTTATGATAACTAAGTTGCTCTTCATATTACTTCTAATCATGTGTTTCATGAATGAACTAAACATATTAAAAGGTTACTTCCTCACTTGTTTTTAAGTTTCAAGTTCTGTACAAGACATGAATTGGGATTTGAGAGGTTAAGTCTATTAGAAATAAACTTTACTTTTGAATTTATACAAAATTTTTGAAAGATTAGTTAAATAGACAAATCTTAATTAGTTCAGGCGATTTAACAGTTATTTTAAAATTGTATGTGTGTAGATTCAAATGACTCTAACGTTAAGTCATTTAGAATAACCTAGAGAGCCTTATGGTGAAATAAAGATAAACTAATTAATCTTTATGTTATGGAGATTTATTATATCATTGAAATTATTTTCCTCTTTTTATTCTATCACTAAGTGGCATTAGTTTGGTTAGTCCAGAAATTCTCCATTAGCTGTATAAATAGCCATATAATGTTTCATTTATGCCAGAGAGTCAAGAATAAAAGTTCTATTATAAGAATACACTTCTCTCATTAGTTATGTGAGTGTGTAAGTGTCTATGGGATTATCATTTTTACAAGTTGTTGATAAGAACCTTAGGTTTATCTAATAAATTAGGCAAAGCAGAATAAAAAATAAAAGTTAAAAGATAGGGATCTATTTATTTTAAAGGGATCAACCTCCAAATAGGCTAAAGGCTTTGAATCGTATTCTGATTGTTTAAGACTAGGATTTCTAAAAAAGGAAATTAGAAAAAGGAAAAAATAAGTAATATTAGTCTCATTTTATAATTAGAAAAATACCGATTTCCTGCTATAATTAGGATTAACCAATATTCTTATTTAAAGTAATTATAATCCTTAATATTTAAGTATTCTAAACTCTTATTATGCCTCTATAGGAATAATACCAATTTCCTACTATTTCTACTAATAGAAGGAGCAATTTCATGAAAAAAAAAATTGCTAAACAATCTATCGTTACTTCATCCACTATAAAAGAAAGATTAGTAGCTTATTTTGAGACTACAATTCATGTCTTATAATTGCGGAACTTTATTTCATGAATTTGGGTTATGACACCGTTACTAAGTTATTGAAATTTTATTGTGATAATTCAACTTTTTTTTTCCAAGAATGACAAGTACATTAGAAGTGCTAAACATATAGAGTTAAGATATTTTGTTGCAAAGGAGGAAGATCAAAATAAATACTGTTTATTGAATATATTAAGACGATCTTATGATTGTAAATCCCTTAACTAAACGTCTACCACTAAAGATATTTAAGGAATATAGTCAAAGAATAGATCTTGGTTATATTGAAAATTGTTTTTGATGATATTTTGACATTCTTGAGCTCAATAAAATTTTTAATTGGAATTTTCTTATTTATTATGATTAGTACATATAACCGTTATTAAATAAGAAGTAACATTGCCTATGAGACATTAATTTGGACCTTGAATATATTTATATATCATTTATATCAACTGACTTGATAAATTACGAGTGGTATAGTATAGAAAAGGAAGTATGTTATGTTGAAATGTATGACCGTCACACTTTTCATTATATGATTTATTGTATTAAAATAAATTATGAAGATATTAAGAAACTTATTTATGCGAGTTTAGAATATTAAGTTAAGTGAAATGTTAAAGTGTAGTTCGATTAATAATATTATTAATATAATTAAAAAATCATATATGGTTCATATTTCTTATTTAATAGCAACATAAATTTCAACCATTTATTTTAATTACTTAACGGACATGTTATATTAAAAATTACGGATACGTAAATTGGTCTTCTCTCTATTAATAAAGAAATCGATTTTAACTACTAAAATTTTTCTCTCTTTATGAAACACATATTTCGCAGTTGGTACATAATATTATATTTTAATCACTACGAGAAAATTGTGAAATAGCGACAGGAATATACCGACGGAATAGCATTCGTATGTGTATTGCGACGAAAATTCCTATTCCGTCGGAATGTAACATGAAAATTGCGACCGACAAGAAATCCGTTGCTAAATTTGGAGGGAAATATTCGCGAAAAATTGTAGCGACGGAAATATACCGATGCATAGGATTCCGTCTGTAAATAGGGACGGAATAAATTTTCGGTCGGGAAAGTTGTCGGGGGTGGTTGTTCGCCGACGGATTTTATTCGTCGGTATTGTTTAAAAAGTCGTCGTAAAATTAGGGTCTGAAGCTTAATTTAACGACGGAATTTTAAACTATACCGACGGATTTGTTCCGCCCGACTCTTTTCTTTCTCTCCTCTCCTCCGGCGATTTTCCTCCTGCGTTTGCCTCCGACCAACTGCTACAACTCCGGCGACCCTTCCTCCCCCTCTTCTCCGGCGACTACTGTTGCTGCCGTCTCTCCTCTGCTGCTGCCGAAGGTAAGCCGTGGGTGATGAATTTTGTTCATATTGTTTGAACTGATTTAATGGCTTTTGTCTGTTTATTTAGGTTTGATTGGTCTTATGTGAGTGTTTTGAATGTAAATATTGGAAAGATTTAAACGATTTGTGTGTAGATAGGGTGTTCGATGGTTTTGCCCTCAAGGTGTTCGATGGAATGCTTTACATGGTTGTTTGTTTGTTTCTTGGTCATTTAGGAAATTA
>JAOSBL010000001.1:4973861-4989280 GCA_027568915.1 Erythroxylum roraimae | reverse complement strand
AACTCATTATGTTTAAATTACAAACATAACAATTTATGTACACTTTAATGTGTTCATTACCAATTTGAAACAATTGACATTCTTTTAACTCAATACTTTTCATCTAATTTTCTAATTACACAAATATATACAAATATACAAATTAAGTTAGTATGCACAGGTAAGGGAACTCTTGAGAATATGCATTTAGCGAAAGATGATGAAATGGTAGTTTTTTAATTATACATATCACCGACGGATTATACAAAACCGTCGGTAAATGGAATGTTTCACCGACGGAACTTATCATACCGTCGGTATAAAAACCTGAATTACAATTGCCGACGTCAATATTACCGTCGGTAAAGTATTGAAATGTCCGACAGAGTATATTTTCGTCGGTAACTTTAACAACTTACTTTTGTTATCGATGTAAACGTACCGACGGTTGTTCCATCCGTAAAGTATACCGACGGCAGTTATCCGTCGGTGATATTTGCATTCCACCGACGAAAATTTTAATCAATGTCTGTCGGTACATAATAACAACAGATTATTTTCCGTCAGTTAGCCGACGGGAATACACCGACGGACGTTTGTCCGTTGGTAAGTAATAGCGACAACCTTGTTGACGACAGTTTCGTCTTTCGTCGCCTTCCGTCGGTACATATAATTTCCGACGAATATATCGAGTTCTCCGACGGAATGTTCCGTCGGTAAACGTTATTTTTCTTGTAGTGAATGACTTGTGATAATTATTTTTTCAAGATCCAAAAGTTAGGAATGCAGAATTTGATTTAATGTCATAAATATTATGTTTTTACAGTTTCTACCGGAAAATATACGAACTCCAAGGCATATATGACTGAGTTATATTGGAGAATGTGCATTATACTCCCAGTCATTTGTAAGGAACTGTCCAGATAGGTTACCCGTCACCGCAAATTGCATGTTCTCCGAGGGTCTCCAGTGACGTTTCCTTTGGTTTATAAACCAGTTGTTAATTTGTTTCTGATCAAGCCCCGTTGATTCCGCCAATGCTACTTTATCAGCTTCCTAGATGGTTAAGAATACAACAAAGGAAAAGAACTTAATCTTCCAAATTTTCAACATGCAATCTCAACCTCCACAGTATAAACATGGATGTCAATGAAAATAGAGGCACGCAGAATGCTTCCGACGCTTTTATGGGTATCATAGTTTGAGATGGATAGAAGTAATAAAAGTAATCAGTTCCTTTTCAAGAGGTGTACTTCAAAAGGAAATCTTTACCTTCCATGTCCTGAAAATGCTTTATGATAAATTCAGATGCTCTGGTTAATATCATCAACTTAGTCCTACAGAAGCAATGGTACAGATTTTTATAACATAATCTTTTACCAGGAAACATGTTTAGTCTTAGCAAATCCTCAATCCTTGGCCTCAACTTCTAACGTTTCATCTAATATACCATCTTTATTTATGAGAAACTAAGATAGCAACAGAAATCTCCTAACAATTCAAGACTAGTGGCGAAGCTTTGATTAAGTGTGTGCCTGAACTTTCCAAAGGGGATACTTACAGTTGGGTAAGGCCATTTATGGTGGATATTCCACCATTCAAGTAGGGTTTGCCTAGCTTCCTTGGGTAGCTTTCCCTTCTTTTTCTTCTTTGAGAATTCCAACTTCAGGGAATTAATGTGACTTCCAAACTTACGCAAAAGCTGGTCTTTGAGATTTTGGTCTTCTCCATTTGATTGACCTTCATGTACCTCAACTTCACCAACACTTAATTCCTCGTCCGATGATATGGCACCCTCATCTGGTAAACATATAATCAACGGTAGCCTTTTTAACTCATACACATATATCCGCACAGACGCAAACCTAGAGTATTTGTTAATGAAAAAGTTAAATAAGCGTTTACAGTGAAAAAGATAAGAAAAAAGAGTATTCCTCTGTAGCCATATAACAAAAGGAAATATGGTAGCTATAAAAGTACATACTTATAGCAGTTTTGGTGAATCCGTGCTATTTGATTAGTTCCTGAAGATATTGACCAAGTTAGGATCCTCAGAAGCGTGGTTTAGGTTTCAATTCACATCCTTACAACATCAGAAGAGCATACAAAATAAAACTTCAATCACCACGCAGATAATTATAACGTAGCCAAATAAAGCTATGTTTCAATACCACCAGTTAACCACTTAATTCTCAAATCAAAGTCAATCAAAATGGACACTAAATATCAATGCTATTCTGGAAATTAACACACTACCGCATCCATTTTAACGGGCTGTCTCAAGGTTATACAGCATGCCATTTGAAGCACAGTATATTAAACCATCATGCCACAATGAATAAGGTTGATAGACTTCACCGCCAAATACTAGATATAGTATCAGAAAAGGAACCAACTTCTAACGGCGGAACAAGAATGCCGTTGGAATGACATACTTGATGTGGCTATAGCTAAGTTGAATTCATAAATCATGTAGGTCGAGGAGTTACCTAATAGTTCCTATTTAACCTTCCAAAGTTTCTACTTCGGGGCGATCAACTTTCCTATGCTCCTTCTTCTTACAGAAGAAACACCTCGTACTCTTCATATCATGTGGGCTCTTGGCAATGTTAGATTGTCCAGTCTGAATCTGTGGAGAGGGTTTGAGATTCTCACCCTTATTTTAAGATTGTTAGCGCTTTGCCTTCCCCTTGCCTTTGGTGGCTGCATACAGGATTGTATGAGAAGAACTCTTAAGTTTTTCTTCAACTGCAGCACACCGAAAAATCATAACCTTGATATCCCAGTCCTCATCATAAGAGATGTATGACATTGCTAACATCTCAAACTCTCGTGAGAGGGTATTAAGTGCCTGATGCACTATGAGTGTGTCAGGAATAGGTATATCAAGTGTCTTTAGTTTATTTTGAAGGTAAACCATCCTGATGATGTACTTTTTGATGCCTCCTCTTATGCACCTAATGGAGAATAACTCTTTAATCAAGGTATTGTGCTCTGCATGGAAAGACACCCTGTACCTCTGAGAAATATTGTCCATAAACTCTTTTGCTATAACAATGTCCAATAATCAATGAGTGGAGAAGGTCTCTCTATATGCATCGTCATGTTGGTATCGGTCATCTCCAGGGAAAATTCAACATCCTTCTTCCAAGATCTGACAGAGAGGGGAGAATATTATGACAGACATGAGGTTGCAGGACAAGAAAAGGGTTCGTTTGTCAGGTATTTAGAATGAGTTGGAATAGTGAGTTAGTGCACAATGTCGGGTAATCCTGAACAAAATGGTGTGGCCGAAAGACGCAATCGCAATCCTAAAGAACATCATAAGGTTATTACAGAGCAGGACTAACCTACTCGAATACCTTTGGGGCAAAGCCATCAAGACGACATTGTATATCTTGAATAGAGTCTCAAGTAAGTCAATACCTAAGACGCCTTTTAAACTCTGGGTTGGTAGAAAACCAAGCCTTGCACAAATTCGTATGTGGGGCTGCCCTGCTGAGGTATGATTATATAATCCTTATGAGAGCAAATTGCAATCACATTCTACTCATTGCCATCTAGTAGGATATCCTGATTTTATTGTATTTTACTGTAAAGGAGGGGCCAGAATAATGAAATCACAGATGGTTAAGTTTCTGGAATATGATATCCATGATGAAGGTGAATCCTTGTACTCCAGGAGATAGCAGGACGGATACTACAATTATTTTATATCCACCCTTCATACAGTCAAGTTCAATGAATGAAGGTCCGAGTATCATGCCTGTACAAGAACAGGAACCTATACCTATTTAGGTAGAGGTTGCTAGGGTACAAGAACCTATACAGTTACGCATATCCACTAGAGAAAGGTGATCTACTATCTCATCAGATTACATAGTCTATTTGGATGAACAAGACTATGATATAGGACATGTTATAGATCCAGTTACTTTTACAGAAGTCATTTCTAGACCCTATGCAAATTTGTGGGAAGCGATGAACGATAAGATACAATCTATGAGGCATAATAAGGTATGAGAGCTATTTGATTTTTCTCAATATTGCAAGCCTGTCAATTGCAAATGGCTATTTAAGACCAAGAAGGATACACAGGGTCAAGTTGAGCAGTTTAAGACGAGATTGGTTGTCAGGGGATTCACTCAAAGAGAAGGAGTTGATTTCAATGTTATCTTTTCTCTTGTATCCTCAAAGGATGCGTTTAGAGTGATTATGACAATAGTAGCTCATTATGATATGGAACTACATCAGATGAACGTTAAGATCACTTCCCTGTATGGTGACCTTTATGAGGAGGTCTATATAAAGCAACCTGAAAGATTTCAGAATCAAGGTTACAAGGTTTGTAAGTTGATTAAATCAATATATAGTCTGAAACAGGTTTCCAGACAATAGTACCTAAAGTTTGATAAGGTTTTGACCTCATTTGGTTTTGTGGAAAACAAAGTTAAAAGATGCTTATATTATCAAATCAGGGGGAGCAAAGCTATCTTCCTATTACTGTACATGGATGATATCTTGCTCATATCAAATGATTTGATCATGTTACATAAGGCGAAGCAACTTTTGGCCAAACACTTTGACATGAAGAATTTAGGTGAAGCATCATTTATCCTTGGTATATAGATTCACTGGGTCAAACCTCAACACTCATTAAACCTCACAGAGCATACATTGAGCGAGTGTTACAAAGGTTTAATATGGCTAACAGTAAACCTGTTGTAGCACATATCTCTCATTATGAGATATTTTCTTTGGCACAGTGTCCAAAGAATGAAGTTGAGAAAAAGGCTATGAGGAATGTTCCGTATTCTAATGCGGTTGTGATATATGCTCAGGTGTGCACTAGACTGAACATTGCATTCATTGTTGGATTGCTGGGTTGATATCTGACTAACTCAGGTGTAAACCATTGGAATGCAGTTAAGTGAATATTGAGATACCAAAAGGGTATCAAGGATTATACATTGACATACCAAAAAGTCAACGATTTAAACCTCACAAGATATACAGACTCCGATTTTGCTATGTGCCCGGATGATCACAAATCCATGTCAGGGTACATTTTTATGTTGGCAGATGGTGCAGTATCATGGAAGAGTGTCAAACAGACACTGGTAACTTCCTCAACCATGCATGCAGAATTGGTTGCATGTTATAGAGCTGCTACACAGGTGGTTTATCTTAGAAACTTGATTTCTGAGTTGTCTGTGGTATTTCAATAGCTAGACCTATTCAGTTGTATTGTGATAATCTTGCTGCAGTGTTGTTCAGTAACCACAATAAGAATATCACAGGATCGAAGTATTTAGAGGTCAAATACTTGACCATAAAAGAGTTGATTCAGAAAGGTGACGTCCAAGTGGAGCATATCAGGATTGAGGAAACATAAGCTGATCCATTGACTTAAGGACTTCACCCACTAGTGTTTGTTAAACATGCATTCAGTATGGGCGTGTTAAGGCCCTCAGACAGTAGTAGGTAGGGATCATTGTATTTACTACTTAAATGTTTGCACATTTTCATGTATTATGACATTATGATTATTTATTAATATAGATGATCATCTTTTTTATCCTCAGTAATAATTGTTCTTATGTACAATCATAATACATACGAAAGTCTTAAGATATGTGTTGATCTTCAGCATTTTAAAGGTCATTGGACATATATAAAGATTGACCTTAAGCCTATTTCATTTAGACATATACAGTTTATTACAGATATCAATAAATTTGATATAACATAGGAGGATATAAGGTTTAATCTCGTAAATATTTTCTAATGTAGTTTAGCATTCAGTTAGAGATATAAAAGTTTTCTCTAGTACACTTTAATATTTGATGAGAGAAAAGAAGTTTTCTCTAATAGCATTTGGTGAGAGAAATAGATTTCTCTGCTACAGTTTAGCATAAAGTTAGAGAAATTGACACCTACAAATAAAGATGATACATATTAGATTATACAAATATCATCCTAGTTTGCTACACTCTATTTTCTTATTCATGTTAGTAAGACATTAGATATTCGTGATTATATTGAACATATATCACACATGACACATATGTCTGATATTTTTCGATATCGAAAACCTTGCATGATGGAATGTTGGACTTTCATTATCTTTGAACCAAATATTTTTTAATTTTTAAATTTAGTACCAATACAGTAGTGTGACTTAACCAAGCTTTCAAACTTTTTTTAAACCTTGAGTCAAAACTGCAATTAATGATTATTCAAAGGGAAAATTATTGGACAATTTAGTCATTTCTCATAAAATTGGACAACCATTAATTATATTTTTCAATTTTTCAATAACTAAGTTACGTAATTTGATTCAGATAAAGATAATAAAGTAACTCAATAAATGATTTAAGTTAATAGGTCGAAGTTCAGGAGGAAAATAGATCCCGATCAATGTGAATCAGATCTATATCGAGCCTGTGATAGAGAAGCCCAATATGGAATCTATATCTAAAGGTTAAGGTCTTATATAATTGCTCATATCTTTCGTAAGTATACGGATTCTCTAACCTGCTAAAAGCATTTACGTTTTGAGAAAACTGTAGAAAGATGTTAATCACGTGTCGGTGAACAATTCCCATGAAGGTCTCAAAAGATTGGAACTCGTTTTGACCACGAAAACTGCTTCAAAAGTCGAGATGAAACCAAAATCAGATATTCCGCATTTCTTTCGTTTTTAACCTTTTCATGAATGATTCGAGACACGTAATAAGGTCTTTGCAATGTGTTACATAATTTTGTTTTAATTAATAATTATTTCATCATAAAATAATGACTAAATAAATAAGTAAATTAATAAATTATATATAATTAATTATTTAATTATAAAAATGTTTTAAATTCATAAAATCTTTGTTACTAAGTAAGCAATTAACTCCAAGTTCGACTCAGACTCGTGCGATGGACATCTACAACAGTACGACAGGACCCACCCTGAGTCCAGAAAGAAACAAACAAATGACAGTGGACATGATAGCCACTAAGCAGTGGGCAGCAAAAGCTGGGAAAGACTAGGAAGAGATTGCACTGAAGCATCGACATCATCAATGCTATCTATCTATAAGCAAAAAGCTGGTGGATTCAGAACGAAATCCGCGGGAGTCCCATGTGGGAGTCCGACCACCCGCCGTACCCGGGCAAAAAAGCGCCATTAAATCCTCCGTTAGCCTCACCAACATGTACACTCAATAGCCCCACAATCCATAGTCCATACTCTATTCTCAGATTACGCATAAATACCTTTCTCTCTCTTTCATAAATAAGCTAATAAGCTAAACCCCCAAGTCCCAACTCTCGCTGTCTCCGCTCAAAGCTGGTAATATTCATGTGAAACGATTACAAGCATGCAAATCTTTATTACAATGTCAAACACAAAATAAAGATCGTGGAGCCCTTGTATCTTCTTAGTAAATTTCACCGCCCCATCCAAATCGTTTACATCGCTAAATATCATATTGCAACCAACTTAAGCAAAACAAAACCGTACACCTTGTGGACTAGTCAAAGTACGATAGCACGTCGAGAGATGTGTTTACAATTAAACACTCTGGGGTCAAGTCTAAAGATTTAATCTTTGGTGCCTGGACGTCTTTTATTATAAAAATATTATTTTAATGAAATAAAGTTTTTTATTTAGTAATACTCACTAATAACCTTTACAAACACAGAGAAACAAATAAAAACAATGAACTCAGGCATTATCTGCTAACTATACAAGGCATGTAAAAATGGGCTAAGGCAAAACCCCATATCATTATATACTCAAACAGTGCAGATAGTTCAAAACAAAGAGCTACTACTTCCTTATAAGTAGGTTTCTTCGTCAGACTTCCCTATCGTCGAACTAGCTTCTTCATTTTAATTACGTTACGCAGGAAAGCATGCATTATCAGACATCAGACCGCAGCTTGGTCAAAATATGCTGCACATACATGCTCAACCGGAAAATGGAAAAGAATTCCGGACCGCATAAAGCACATAAACACACGAAAGAAAAGCATTCCAAAAATAGCAAACAAGAAAATGCAAATAAGAGCAAGTGAATATTTGCAAGTCAGCTGGTGCATTACCATGTTGGCATGTCCAGGAATCTTGCCTTTTCTTTTTCGGAATGTTATTAAGAACTTAGCTGTACAAAAGAAGATTAGGAAGAATCCTCCAAAGCAGAAGAGTTCACAAAGAAACACGAGGCTGAATAAAAAAGACGAGAACATCGCTCAAAAGGTGGTTTGTACTTCCAAAAAAAACAATAATAGTTGCCAGCGACTTAACTAGATAAGCATGATCAAAACTAACTTTACCACCCATAATTATTTAAGAAGATGTAACGACATTTGATTCAGATATGTAAATGGAAAAGGATGCTCTACGATGCCAGCGAAAGGGAAAAATCTGCAGCGTTTTAATTTAAAGCTATTAAAATAGATAAATATGTCAATTATTAAAGCAATTTGTTATACTTCTCTTGCCACCTCAGAAATGACAACTTGGTTATACAGCCTTTAAAGCCATCGATCGATGTTCAAATTCAATAGACTAAAGAAACGGACTTCAAGGAACAAGACAGCAGTGGTACATCATCAACAGGCCTACAATCCACCATTTCTAATATTATACAAATAGAAGGCTCATTCATATAAAAGAATCTCTCTTCCCCTCAACATATGCATGTGAGTTTATCATTATATATATTTAATATATGCTGGATCCTAGTGGTCTTTGCTATTCTGAAACTTCCAACAAGATAAAGCCATTACAATTTACAGGCAGTATCACTTCAGATACAGAAAACAGTCAGCCCTTAGACAATTCCCAAAGTTCACTTTTTACATGCCATCATACACAGATCTGGCCTATGCTATCGGAACTTGCAATTCTTACAAGAACGAATCAGCATCATTACCAGTCATTAATAAGCAGTTACAAGTAGGCAAGCTTGTTTATTTTACACGAATTAGAGAAATAGTTGGAGGCAGAACTTAAAACACTAATTCCAGAAGATATTGATAACCAACAAATGTCATTAACTGATAAATTTGAAAAAAACATAAATAGTTTTCTCTTTTCTGGTATCAAGAAAAAGGAATTGTAAAGAATTAAACTGTTCTAACGATTTCACTTCAGGAAGGAGACTTAAATCTGAGGCAAAATCTGAGGCAATTCCAAGGGGAACAACCAGAATATATGTATATGAAGAGAGTTTACAAGGTTGTAATCTACTGTGACCTTATAATTTTATCTTCAACTAAATTTTGGTAAAAAAATTTACGCTATTTAAGGGCCCCCAACTCGATTTAAGCTCGAAAATATTTTTAAAAAAATCAAATCAAACCGTTAAATCTAGACTAAACTAAAAAGTTTGACCCAAAATAAAAAAGAAAAAACAAAGCCTATTTATGAAGAAAATAAACAACTCAGTTCATTAATAATCCTATTTATTAATATATCTTTTGGTAAACGATCATATTTATTAACGTACATTCTATATTTATTCATGGTTTTTCATCCTTGGGTGACCCCAATGTTATATTTGTCGATTACCTATATGGAAAGGGCTTAAATCTTCCTAATGCCGAGTGGTTATTTCTTCAGATTAATTACACAAAATATATGCCTTAATAAAATTAAGCTTTAATTAGTAACTCTATGGTATAACACAATATAGCTCTCTAATTTCCAAATGTTTGCATTCAAGTACGAAAATAAGATGATTGAGATTTATCAGTAGTATACAGCTTTGAAACTTTAGCAATAATCAGCTTTTGCAGACGCAATTAATGCACGTGTATAAATTAGCTATAGCAGTATTTATCTAACCAGTGATTCTGAAACAAGGCAAAGAGATGGCATTAACTGGTTATGTGAAGGAAAGAAAGGATCCACTTGATTTCCCAATAATTATCTTTCAGTTACACATGAAAATTGAATTAATAGGAGAAAGACTAGGAAAAAGATCAACATTACCAGTAAAAGAGCAAAAATGTAATTTACCCTAACAAGTTGATCTTTTGAAAAGTCTACTAAACTTGTGCAGCCTATTAAAAATCGAATTATTAATCTATTACCTCACTTAACTACTGAAACGTCAAATTCAGAATCTTTTAAACACAAAAGTTTGGACTTTCACGCCTCACGACCATCTGACACATACAAAAGAAAACGAGAGAAATGATTCAAAAGAAAGAATAGCATCAAAGAAAACTTAGAGCGTAAATTACAAGTAAATTGAATCACACCATCTTTGATCAAACAGGAGAGGAAAAGTCCAAAACTGTTAAGAAGTCCACCATAGCAGAACCCATGACCTTTCGAGATTACCATTCTTTTTCATGTAATCGTGAAGAGATGCGCAGAACCAAACATATAAGAGCTAAAGCAGTTCTCAAATCGTGTTCCAGTGAAATCTATGGTGGTAGCTGAACTACTGGTCATAAGACAAGAATCCCTTCCAATGTCTAGGGTTTTTATAGTCAGTTTCTTGAACTATGTCAAATCTATATTATTTTATTCTTAATTTCATCATTTATAAGTAATCGTCTGTAAGAAGAAAAAAGAAAATCAAAAGCATAAGTAGCAGGCGTGGACGAAAATGGACGAAATTGTCCGCGGGTCTTAGAGATGATGAATGGAAGTGTTATAGGGTTCTGTTAAAGCAAGCAACACCTCTAAGGCACATACATAGAGGTGAGAAACATAGGTATAGGCACAGAAATCAGTAAACGTCAAAAGAAAAAGAAGGCATTAAAATATATTATTATTCAGGCTGAACAGAAAGAGACTGACCAGAGAGGGTTCCGATAGAGACACCTGTGCAGAGACTCCGCAACTGCATTTCGATCTCGTTCAAGAAGGTGGTGGCTTCGGTGAAAGGCCTCTCGAGATCAGACTTGTACTTGACCAACACATCACAGTAAGTTTTCTACAGAAAAAGCGAAACGCATGCTTTGGATAAGAAAATTCACAAATTAAAGAAGAATTCAAAATCCAAGCACAGGTTCGTTTAGAGAGAGAGAAAGAAAACCATGAACTCGTCGAGCTCTGGATCAGCTCCCAAGCATGCAGATACCGCTTCTGGTTTGCACATGTCATTTCGTAGCCGGATTTCATCTAACAAACCCGCTATCGCCGGTGGCGCTCCCACCTTCAAGAGAATCAAGACAACCAAAAAGGGAAATCTCGTTAAGTCGCTAAATATAAACTGAAAAGCTGAAGACAAAAAAGAAAATCAACAACAGCTAGGATTTTCCTCGAGCAACAAGAAGCCAACATTGACTTGTTCATGTAAGAAAATAATTCAACACTAGTCCTCCCGAAATGTTGACTGTTGCAACGAACAAGTATGGACAATCAATCTAAAGTTTCTAGACTTCTCTCGCAGTAGTCAAAAGTCAAAACGCAGTTTGTTAGGAAAACTATTTTATCTTCCACAAAAGGTCTTTGGATGCTGAAGACGAAGAGGTAACAAGTCAGGAGCCCAAAAACGAAATGGAAAAAATGTCCGCAGAACAAACACTTTATGAAGTTTCTTTGCATGTTTAGCTAATTATCGAATAAATGGTGATCAGTGGCAAATAAATAGCGACTAGTTGAACTGCTGAGTACTTGCTTGCCAAACAGCTGTTTTAGTAGTCGTAAGGAAGTAATTATAATTTTAATTTAAGGGTCAAATCAAACATATGAGAACTAAAAATTACCCAAGTTTCGGTTTTTCAATATGTTTCATTGTTTTGGGCGTAATAGCTATCTTGATTAAACGGTTTTCACCTTTTGGCAATCGATATACGCATCAAGCAAACGAGGATAACAAGGATGAGAAGCGATTTTGGCCTTGATCAACGAGGACGAGTTTTCCGGCGTGATATCAGAAGCTTCCTCGGAGGAAATCAACTCGTCGGATCCGAAACTTGGAATCCGATGATCGAGGAAGCTATGGTAGTCCGGAGGAAGAAACATGCTCTGAAGCGGCGACATCAAGGGCTTGTCGGAGAACTCCGCCGGTGACGACTGTAGGCCAAACAGCCCATCCATAAATTGCCACTTCTCTTAACACAATCAATCAAACGATTGGTGCGATTATGAAGCTAGTGGTCTTAAGTAAGCAAACAGAGAGCTGCGTAGGATTTTCTAGAAATGGAGTGGAGTGGGAGTGGGAGTGGGAAGCGGAGTGGTCTTGGAGACTCTGATTGTTTTGGTTTACAAAACAAAACAGAGAAAAGCATTTTTAGGTAATGTGAATCTTGTGGTTGTGAAGTTGGATTCGCAATGAATGATATTGTGCATGCAACTTTTTACTAACATGGGTTTCCAATTGTAAATATAAAAACTATGTTCTTATTTAGAAACTATTGATTTCCATTAGTTCTTAAGGCTAATCAAGGGGTTGAGTAGGCCATAGAGATTTAACCACTGCTGGTTAAACTTTTATCTAAGCTTGAGGATGTGAGTCCCTATCCAAGATGTGATGTGATTTAGTCTCAGACAACAGAAACCCCGGTTCCTTATATACTATGCATGAATCCACTTCACCTGTAGGAAATTCTTATCATTAATTATCCTTCAGATTCTTTAGAGCATTTACATTTGTTTTATGATTTTTATTGGCAAAAAGTCAAGTTATCCTTCATTCTTGATTGCACCATGCCTGACTTTAGCTAATGAATTACTATTAAAAGTTGCTAATGACACATCAATATCTTTTATGCTCCAAGACTATAAAAACCTAGCTAATTTCTATTAAGAATCCACAAAACCAAACAATCTTAAAAGTAAAGCAAAAAATATAGCATATTACTTTGATTTTGTGGATGATTAATTATAGACTCCCCATGTTTTTTAAATTTTTTTAAAAAATGAGAATCACTGAGAAACATACTCCATCTCAAATTGTACCTACTATTATAATAGGCTCCCTAATCCATATCACTGAAAGCTAGAGAAGATGTAGTAATGAAGACTAATCCTTCAGATGATGAACCTAAGAGAGAGAATTATACGATAAACTGCAGCCAAGTGTAAATGTCATAGGGAGTGCATAAGCTGACTAATTTGCTGAAAGGTGAAAGAAATATTTTGTCTTGTAATAATTTGGCAAACTATCATTGAGATAAAGTGGAAGAAGATTTCTTAAATCATACTTAGAGTGCTTGCTTTAACCTGTATAGGGGATGTTTCAACTTACACTCATTTTATTGTAAATGAAGAAAATTACTGTTAAAGGGGTCTTATATAGGCATCTTCTTTTAAATAATTACGTAAAAGGACTTTTTATGGCCATATAATAAATTATAATCATTTTAGCTACTAGAGAAAATGTTTCCTCATAATCCACCTTATATTATATTCCTAGCAATTACCAAATGTGACCAACTTGACTTTATAATGATCAAGACTGCCGTTAGGTTAAAGTTTGACGAAGTAAATATATTTTCAACTAATTGATGTAACTTTAAGTGGATATAGAACAATATCCCACATTTGATCATCTTAAGGAGCTTAAGGTTCTTCTCTTATAACATTTTGTTAATATTTGTACTTGATGAAATCAATACAAAAAGTTAAATCAAAATAGAAGATAAAACAACAGTATATGAAGTATGGTAAGAGTATAACTAACTTGAAGGATGAGAGACCTAAGTAGAGAATCGAAGAGCCTACTGTATAGGTTATCCATCCAAAGAATCAAAAGCAAAGGAAAATCCTAAATCAAAAAGGGCAGTATTATTAGGTATGGTACATGAGTAAGACTTAATGGATGGTGATTATAAAGTTTCATAGCAAGAGGAGCGAGTGTATATGATGACTTTTCAATAGTAGGCGACAAAATTTGATTTTTGAAGAAAATAATATTATGTGACAAATACAGTTTCATTCATAGCCATACATACATAGTGCTTTAAGTTTTAGGTTGTATTCCATAAAGACACACTAACATAATTAAGTAGAAAGTTTATTTCATTTATAATATGAAAAACGAAAAAAGTAAACATAACCAAAGATAAAGAGTGATGATAAGTCCTAGGTTTACCATAAAGGTGAGTGTAGAAAAGATTAAATTAAGTGTTTGTAAAGGTAATTCATTAATAAGATAAATTATGGTAAGAAGTGTCTTAACTTAAAAAAATGAGATGGAACAGTCGATTCGAGTAATAAAGTGAGAGAGACTTCAAGAAGAATTCAAAATTGTCATTCTTCCGTACTATTTTTCGTGGCTTACAAGTGATGTAATACCTTTATAAGCCAAAAAAAATCATGAAAGTCTATAAACATATATTCTTCCATGAGTCAGATAGAAGAATAAATAAGCCAATTTGTATTTTTATTGAGCCATGATATAAACAAGTATTGGTAAGAAAAGTAGATACACATTTCATATGGTTGGATACCATAAAATCTAAAAGCCATAAATTAAACAAAGTGGACTTTGTACCTTGAAGCGTGATAAAAGAGAAGGGTGAGATGATCACTTACTGTACCTTCTCTTGAGTGAAAGTAGATTATTCCATATTTGATGAGCTTTTGGTTACCTAGGAACTAAGGAAGTAAAGTCATTCATAGTTATAAAGGTAGTAGCTTTGTAATTTTGAGGCTCAATTGCACAATCTTTTTATAATATGTCTAGATTTCTTACAATTGTTGTAAAATTCCTTAATATAGCTTGAAGCGATATGAACGTAATTTTTGTGATTAAACTACTACTCTTTAGTTATATTCTTATTTCTTTTGTTTCCTTTAGCCACAAAAGCCACAAATTTTTCTTATTATTTTTTATCAATATTAGCTTATATATGAAACAATTATTTTTTACATCGTAATCCATTAAAGCACTCGACAAGATTAGGAGTGGTTGATGATTCATCAAATTAGACTTGGCATTGTTAAATTCTAGCCTTATTTTTATCAAGAACTAATCATGTTTGTTTGTTTCATAATTAGCCAATACATTAGCTAGAGAAATTTGAGATACGTTAGCACAAATTTGATCAAAACATTAAGTCCATAATATTTGAAAACTACCATAATCGTACACTCTAACTAAAATCAACAATCTTACACTCTAATTTGAATTGTCTAGCTGAATTAGTTTGTGTATACATCTTCTTTAAATACTTCCATATCACTTTAGTGGTCTTATAGATGTAAGTTAAGCATAAAATAACAATCAAAAAGCCATGTAACATCACTCTTATGATTTTAAGCTTCATTTATCCAATTGAATCGCACTGGTAGGAGTTAGATTAGTTCCATTTATATATCCCCACAACTCTTTTTTCGTGACATATAATTGGAATTAAATTCTTAGGTTGAGTAATTCTTACCTCTAACTTCACATATAATAATGAATGGTTACTATCTACATTGAGTACATAGTATAAACTAAAGAAATAACTGCCCTTTAACATTTCTTAAAAGTCTAA
>JAOSBL010000001.1:4804103-4832141 GCA_027568915.1 Erythroxylum roraimae | reverse complement strand
TCTTTATATTTTCTATTTAGAAGTTATATTTTTATGTGTTATACAACCCGATGGATATCCAAAAACTCGAACAACCCAATGAATTTGGATATGGGTAGTAAATCGTAAAAACCGATGGATACGGATATGGATATGGGTTGAGTAAAACTCGAACCGAACCCTACCCATTGCCATCCCTACCCATGTGCTTAAAATGATAATTAAGTTTTATTTTGATCGGTCTATTAAAGAAAACAGCGAGTATAATAATTAATTGCTCGGTTTTTAGTCATAAGGGTTATATAACACAAATCGAATTGACAATTAGATCAATTTGTATTTATTTCGATCAAATCGGTAAATTTGGTTCTGTTTTTAAAACACTAATTTTGAGTATTATTTAAAATAATACTCAATCGATATCATTGTTATATCATATCATAACTAAATATAATATTAAATTCAGTAAGGTATTAGCAAGAAATGCTTTCTATGAAGTATACGGTAATCTTCTGGTCACTATCTAACAGAATTTTAAATTAAAATATAAAGAAATAAATAAAGAATATAAATTTTTAATATATAATTTATTAATTAGAATGTGTAAGAATTGAAAAGAAAAAAATTGATTAAAAATTCTTTATGAAATATACCATTAAATCTCAACTTTCCTAAATGCATCAAAACTTAAAAACTAGGAATAGTTGCCGAGAAATACGGGGTGAGTCCCACCTGTAGTCTCTTAACCCAACGGTTCACAGACAAAACCGGACCCACCATGCGTCACACGTCGACTCGACGGGCTCAAGGTACACGGCTCTTTCAACAATCGAACCGTTGGACTCCGTAACGGATCTCCCTCCAACGGTCGTAGAGAACAGCCAGAACGACTCCCTAGGGTCGTTGGATCAGAACTGAAGGAGGGAGAAATCCCCAAAGCAATCGTCCAACAGGGACGTTCGACCGAAACGAACGTCGTTTAACTCACGACATGAGGTTAATGAACATAACGCCCAAATGACACCGTCAGCCACTCTTCAGATGCAGGCCTTGGGCCCGAATGTGCACAATCCATCCATGGGATTGCAAAGCTAGCTCCTAACCACTCTTCAGAAGCAGGCCTCGGGCCTGAATGTGCATAATCAATCCATGGGATTACAAAGCCAGCTCCCTACTTTGGCGACTCCACAGCCCATAGGAAAGAACCAACCAAGCCTCAACACCACCCACGTGGCACTCATAATCCCAACCCATGCGGAGGTGATATTACAGGATCCAACTATAAAGCTACCCACATGTGAGGACTCAGGATGCAGGGCCATGGACGAAAACCCCAACAGAGAATATATTCCTACCGGCTCGACATCTCCCAACCACCTTCATACAACAACCCCACTGCAACCCCCTGATCTAGGCAACAAGTTAACGACCGCTACTGACCCTGTTGGTGAGGCTGATACTCAGATGGAAGAGAGTTCTCAAAACCACTCGTCAACCCAGTGTTGGGAGTTGATCGAGAATGTAGTCAACTTTACTGCATAATAGTTTTAACCTTCCCTACCTTTGTTATGTCGATCTTTATATGGAACTGTCAAGAGGCTGGACCTAGGACCTTCAAGCCCATCATCAAAAACTATATTTGTATCCATAAACCCCGTCTTGTGGTATTGGTGGAACCACGCATCAGTGGAGTACGGGCGCTGAAGGTAATTAGGAATCTGGGATTTGGACACTCATTCCAGGTGGAAGTCGAAGGCTATTCAGGAGGTATCTGGCTACCATGGAACGATGATATCGCGATCCGAATTCTGATTGCCCAACATCAATTTGTGCATGCCAGCATTGAGTGGGATCGCCTGTCTTTCGACTTCACTACTATTTATGTTAGCCCTACGTATACACTACAACATTTTCTATGGCAATATCTCCAACGCCTTGCTAGGATCACAGATAAACCTTGGCTTTGGGGGGCGGGGGACTTTAATGCCAAATTGGAGAGTGGAGATAAACGTAGAGGCTCTCGACTCCGATCCATAGTCGATTCTCACTTTCGAGACTGTGTGCACAACTGTCAACTTCAGGATCTTGGATTTTCAGGTTCAAGATTTACTTGGAGACGTAGGAACATTCTGGCTCGATTAGACTATGCTTTCTGTTCTAATTCTTGGCATTCTGTCTTCCCCAACACCAAAGTTACCCACCTACCCTTCTTGAAATCAGATCATCAGCCTCTTTTAATTAATTTGACGGCTAGTGCGCCCCCTATTCCATCACGTAGACCGTTTAGGTTTCAGTCAGCATGGTTAACCCACAATGGATTTGACCAAATTGTAGCTGCGAATTGGCACCTACCCAGCACAGATATTAGTGGCGCGATCAGAAGCTTCTTGGAAAGACTATAACTTTGGAACGATACCACTTTTGGCAACATCTTCCACAGGAAAAATAGACTCCTGGTGAGATTGGAGGGCATTCAAAAACAACTCGATGACACAAACTCGTCCTCTCTCCGAGAGCTTGAGGAACATCTATGGACTGACCTGGAACAAGTTCTTTACTAAGAGGAGCTTTATTGGCACCAGAAATCTAGAAGCCAGTGGCTAGGCCAGGGGGATATGAATATCAAATTTTTTCATGCTCTCACAGTAACTAGACATCGTCAAGCGAGGATTCATTCCTTGACAGACGACAATGGCAATGTGGTTACTGATACTTCAAGCCTAAACCAATCAACGAAGAATTACCTCGAGGAACTTTATCAGGTGGACGGCCCACCCCTTCAAACTGGCCGATCCATGGATATTTCCTTCCCCTCTCGCATCAAGCTAAAGCTGATCTGGCTTAACAATTAAGTCCAGAAGAAATTAAGACGGCTTTCTTCTCTATGGCTCCAAACAAGGCCCCCGAGTTTATGGGTTACCAACCCTTTTTTACCAATCCCAATGGGCCACTGTCAGCCCTTCTCTGACTCTCTTTTTACAGTGAATTTTTAGTCATGAAGCTTGGGAGCCTGAACTCAACCGTACCATTATTGTCCTAATTCCTAAGACTCCGTCTCCCACTTCAATTATGCAATTCAGGCCAATTGCCTTATGCTCCGTGCTCTACAAAGTCATTACCAAGATCATTGTAAATCGGCTCAAGCCTTATCTTGAAGATCTCGTAGCCCCTATGCAATGTAGTTTTGTTCCTGGACGACTCATTACTGATAATATTATTATCACCCAAGAAGTCCTCCATTCTATGAAAAAGAAAATAGGACAGAAGGGGTTAATGGCTCTCAAAGTGGATCTAGAGAAAGTGTATGATAGACTGTCATGGGATTTCATTCACGACACACTTATCGATGTTGGGATCTCGAAATCGCTGATTAACCTCATAATGAAGTGCATATCATCGGCCTCCTACCAAGTGCACTGGAATGGGGAACTCAGCAAAGCCTTTAGTCCCTCCAGAGGTCTTCGACAAGGTGATCCCATTTCGTCAAACCTCTTTGTCCTGTGTATGGAAAGACTTGGTCACTCGATTTCCTAAGCAATGTCACAAGGCCGATGGAAGCCTATCAAATTAAGCAGAACAGGACCACCCCTTTCCCATTTGTTCTTTGCAGACGATCTCATACTTTTCTCTGAAGCCTCCATTGACCAAGTTATCAGTATTCGGGATATTTTAAACTTTTTCTGTGTGGCCTCAGGAAAACGCGTCAGCCATACCAAATTTAGATGTTATTTCTCAAAAAATATTTCCACTTCGATGACTCACTTTTTAAGCGGAGCATTGGGCTTCACTCAGACTACTGATCTAGGACGTTATCTTGGAGTCCCTCTACTGCACCAGAGAGTCAACAGAAGAACATATCAATATATTCTCGATAGGGTCCATCACCGATTATCCGGCTGGTTAGCCAAACTTTTGTCTTTTGCTGGACGCATCACTTTGGCTCAATCAGTCATTGCGGCCCTTCCTAATTACACAATGCAGACGGTCCGACTGCTCGCAGTCTTTGTGACGAACTGAAAAGATTATTAAGATAGTTTTTGTGGGGTTTGTCTCCCGGGAAATAGCGGCTCCACTTGGTCAATTGGGAGGCAGTTTGTCAACCCAAAGAAATGGGGGGTCTGGGCATTAGAAAAATTCGGGAAACCAACGATGCCTTCCTAGCGAAACTAGGATGGTCTCTAATTGCCAGGCCTAATGCTTTATGGGTCAAAGTTCTCTGTGGAAAATATAACTTTGACATTAACACCATCCCCACCTCTTTGGATGCTAAGGGTGGCTCAATGATCTAGAGGAGCATTCAGGCTACTTGGCATATCGTGCTGCAGGGCATGAAATGGATGATTGGAGATGGCTCTCAGACTCGCTTCTGGCTTGACCCTTGGATTGCGAGAATAGGACCGCTTATTTCCCACACTACCACCCTCGTCCTTGAGTCCACTCTTAACCTTAGTGTCCAACATTTTGTGGCCTCTGATGGTAATTGGAATTGGAATGATTTTCACCTATCTTTTAACGTCGACTTGCCATTTAATCGCAGGTACGTTTCCCCCAAAGTTATATCTTGGACAGGATAAGCTGATCTGGGGAGTTTCAGAAACTTGGCGTTTCACAGTAGCCTCCACCTATTCCATGCTCTTGGATCAACTAGATGTCTCACATCATGGAGTTTGGAAGGCAATTTGGCAGTGGCAGGGTCCGCAACGAATTCGCTCCTTCCTCTAGCTTTTGGCTTATGATCAGCTACTCACCAACCAATAACGGGTCCGTAAGCACTTCGCCACGGACAGTGCTTGTCATCATTGTAGCCTCGACGAATCATCTCTTCATGCAGTTCGCGACTGTGTCAAAGCAAGCCAAGTGTGGAACACTTTCCCTACCCACATAGTCTCACCAGACTTTTTTAACCTGCCTAATCGTGAGTGGATCCTTACAAATCTCCAACAACACCGGCGAGTGTGCAGACAAGATTGGTCGATTATCTTGATGAATTTTCCCAATTAGTTCTCAACCTTCAGTTTTTAAGCAAGAATACATAATTGTAATAAGAATAATCATCAACAAATGTCAAAATACATTTAGAATTGCATAATGCAACTGTATAAGGTCTACCAATATCTTTATGTATCAGACTCAACAAGTTAAAAGTATGAGTTGACCTCAATATCCTTATTAGTCAACTTACCCCTATAACAGTCAGCACATGTTTCCAGATCATCATAATCTAAAATTGAGAGAATGCTTTCCTTGATCAATCTCTCAACCCTAGCGCTGGAAATGTGGCTTAAACTTTTATGTCACACTATGTATGACTTCTCATTCATCAGGGTTCTTCATTTCATAACTTGTTTGGCAAGGTACGAAGAAATATATATCTAATTCAGGGTAAGACACATTCTATATAAACCATATGACAAGAAAGTTGTACCATTATGTTTTGCATTAAATAAAAACTATACAACAGAAGCATTAAATACAAAACATTAACTCTCTTTGTCCAAAATTGATCAAAAGATCACATATAAAATGTGTCATGTAAAACCCAAATGAACCTTACTACAAGGTTCAGTACTTACATTCCCCATAGATATTACTTCTACTTCTTCATTGCTATAAACCATCTTTTTCTCCTTCCCTTTATTTGGCTTTATCCTGGATATGAACCCCTGCATCGTGGAAGCACCTTGATCAGATGCTCTACTATATAGCTACCAAATACTTAATGCGACTATCGTAAATTAGATTCATAAATTAATAAGTTAAGGAGTTACCTGATGGTCACAATCTTTCCTTTTAAACCTCATATTACTGGTTTCTTTATATAACGCAGACCTTTACCGGCACTGGTTTGACCAACATCAGTATATGGAGAGGATTTTGACTTTCTACCTTTAAACTTAGCGGACTTCATCTTTGGCTTCCCTTTAGTTGCTTCAAGGGCTGTAGGAGTAGCGAACTTGAGTTTCTCCTCCTCAGCAATGCAATGGGCAATCAAAGCATTGAAGTCTCATTCTTCATCCTACGAATAATATGTCATCACCAGATTACTAAACTCTAGAGGGAGTGTATTCAGAATCTGGGGAATTATAAAGACATTAGAAAGAGGAATATTTAACATCTTCAGTCTACTGTGAAGATGGATCATTCTCGATATGTACTCCATTACTCCCCCTTCTCCCATATACCTTATCGAGAATAATTCTTTTATCAAGGCATTTGTGTCAACATTAGGTGAGACTATGTTCCTCTGGGAGACATTACAAGAAATTCCTTCGTTATGTCTATGTCCAGAAGTCCACTAAGCAGATGGTCAGTTATGGATCTATTAATGGTCATGCGACATAATCTGTTATTTTTAAGTTTTATTTAATTTATAATTATTATAGTTATAAAAATATTTATTTTTATTTAAAAAAAAAATTAAAATTCACAATAATTATAAAAGTTAAAGTAAATAAAATAACTAATTAAAAAAACTTTGAAAAAAAGAGGGGGGAAGGAGAGGCCGGAGGGAGAGGGAGAGTTTAAATCTTTTTAAAAATTTTGCAAAAAAAGTCCTCATATTTTTTAAAATTTCCAGTATCGGCTAGTATTTGACCAGTATTTTGAATACTGGCCGGTATCAACTAATACCATCTGAAATCGGCCGGTACTAATCGGTATTTAAACCCGGAACAATCGACCCTCCGTTTTATACCGATTTTGCTTCGGTATGGTACGTACCGGCCGGTATGAAATGGTATCTACATTCCTAATTGAAACCAGTCAAGGTTTTAATGGTGATATTAATTTTGTTGACCGAAAAGGTGACTGTAAAATGATAATGTTTAAATCAGCACAAATGTAGGACAACAATGATACTCAAAGCCATTAAATAATATCTTTGCTGAAAATCCAGTCACACATATTATAAAACACCTGTGGGATGAATATGTAATATATGCAACTAGACCTCTACATAAAAGCGATCAGAATACAAGTCATCAACTCTCATGACACTACCACCTGTGGGCAAATAGATCATTCAAGCAACGACTTTCCTCTATTCAATGCCTTTATGCACATCTCAAAATCTCATGTAAGGCCAACACCTGTGGACAGAATAACCACATGAGACTAGAAACATCCCCTAACGTGTAAGCAGAACAATTCAAAATACTGACTCGAAAGGCCACTGTGGTGACTACATCCTTATCAACACTCAACAAATCCACAAACACAGGGGATACATCTTTATGTTATCCTCACATTCTTTATGAGCATATGGTATGTGACAATGTAACATCAATAAATGCAAAAATCTGAATGCACAGTCTCATTGTCACACACTTGTGCTGAAGACATTCTATGAAAACTTCATTTGAGACTTTCGTGAAGGAAAAATCTTAATAGAGTGACTATCGTGCATCACCGGACACAGAACCGACCACCTGAGACAAGAGAACCTCATGTATCTCCATTATGGCAAGTTCGAAGCATAAAAATTCATTCAAAAATGGCTTCAAAATGTCTCAATTCCTTTTTTGAGTGATTATCATGCAATCTCGAACACTGAATATGAGACCCGAGACACGAAACTTGAAGTATCTACCTCATATGATGTCCATAGCATCAAAATTCACTCGAAATCGGATTCAGAATACCTTAATTTCTTTTGTGGAGTTAAACTTTAATTTATTACTAATGTAATAAATCCAGAAAAATGGAAAAACTCACTATATGAATTTCTCGGACCCGAAAACTAACCCAAAACACCTGAGGACACCCTTATAGGAAATCTAAAATTTTTGTGTGTTTTTTTTAAATACTGTAGAAATTCCGTACGGCTAACGTTAGTATGACGTCAGCTGCGACACGCGTCGCCCAACGTCGTGTCTCAACAGTGAACGACACCTGCGTTGTACTCTCCAGACGCAGGCCCATGGGCTTATTCGACGGCGAGTGCATAACATGTTCTGACACGTGGCGTGTCGACCGCGTGTCTGACACGTACGTCGCACTTGGTAGACATACCACCCCTCGAAGCGGTATTGTGCACAGTCGGGTGCGTGTGGCACACGCGTTCGAAGGTCTCCGTCGTTCCTGTTGGAAAATGACGATTGTCGGTGAGTTTCGGGCCGATTTTTCGAGCTCTTGGGCTCATTTTCACCCTATTTTTCAAGGCTAAACATATGTATACTACTTTCATTCAATAAAAAGCAAGAGCAAACCGATAAATAGAAGTTAAATCTCCGAAAACTTTATGGAGAGAAAATCGATTTTTTTTCGTTTTTAACCACTCGATCATGTTACCTTTCTGATATCACGTGTAATACGTAACGGTACCTTAGTTACGTATCCCGGACCGAACGTGAAAAGGTTCGATTCCATAACTACAAACGAGCTTTCTAAAGCTAAAATAAGCGTGAATTCACCGCCGTCTTCACGGGAACTACTCACCAGGATGCGGGTAAGGTCTTTCTACAGTTTTCTCAAAATGGAAGCTCTCTTAACGGGTCAGAGAATCCTTATACTTATGATCCATTTTTCACACGGACTTTGACCCATTGATTTAGATCATTTATTAGGCCACTTTATTATCTTTATCTGGATCAAATTACGTAACTTAATCGATAAGTTATTAAAAAGCTAAAAAGAGATATATATATGTTAGTTTCATATGATAGTTTATCTTAAGATCAGTTACAAAATATAATTTTTTGAAATTTGAAAGATAAGGACTAAAGATTTGATATATATGTTCTTGTTACATATAATATAAATAAAATATTAATTTATTAAAAAATAAAAGAATGAATAAAGGGATTGTTTAATGTAAAGTATTTGAATAAAATATTTCTTAAAAATGGATATTTTCAAAATATTAGTTTAATATTTAGACCATTAAAATGAAGTTGAAGTGTTTAACATTAACTTAAGATATTGAAATTCTTTTTAAAAATAAATAATTTAAAGACCCAATAAACTTTTTAATATGACATTCGCTTAAAAGTAATTCATAACTTCTCTTTAATAATATTACCTGACAATGAACCAATGTATTGGTTAAAATTCAGGTATTTTAGCGGGCTGATCCATAGGCAAGCTTTATATTCAGTCTTATCCGAAATTCAACTATTTTAAGCAAAATAACATCATTTTATTTAGAAGACTTAAGCTTCCAAAAAGCCTGGACTTCCACAACCCACACTCAAATCTAATAAAAAAGGTACATTTTATACTTTCAATTTTAAAAAAATTTAACGAGTCAACTCACTGCTGTCCTTACCTTTACCTTTAGAAAAGAAAGAATACGAAGATTGAGGAAACCTTAATAAATTCATTAATTGTTTAGTCAAACATAAAAGTAAGAAAATGTGGTGAAATAAGAATTACAAACCAATGAAATCCTAAGATATCAAATGGAAAAGTACTATAAATTCAGAGGTACGTTTAGATGTAATCATTTAGAATCACACTATACCAAATGAGTAGAGAAAATGTTATGTATAAACATTATTAAAGACTGAGAAGTTGCTCCGCTGCATTAAAAAATGTCATCCGTCAATATAACCATCTACATTTTCCTACCTAATTAGCAACAAGTTCTTCTGTAGTTCCCATACTTCATGGGAGGGAAATCAAAGGTAGATAACCTACATGACATGATTTATAACGTAAATCATTATCGATCCTTAAGTTGGAAACTCTGTTTTTTTTTTAATGAAATGGAGAAATTCGCAGCCGCTATTCTTTAGATGTGCATTGAGTAAATTTTCAGATTAACATAATAGTATGTAAATCACGTCAATTAGATATTTTACACTAGATAAATTCTGTACGACAAGCTCCATCGGATAAAGAAATTCGAATATAAGATCTTTTGACACTATACTTTTCACTCAACCAACTCAATTGAAAACTTTCTTAATCTTTAAATTAAAAGTCCTAATTTTTTCCAGGTAAATCTGAGTTCAGATTTGATTGAGACCTGACCAATCTGAATCGGGCCAAAACTACAGAACCTATTTAGAGATTGAATCCGATTTCTCTTCCTCTGTCCCCGTCATGACCATGTGATTAAATTGTCAAAAAGAAAAAAGTCGTGAAATAATGTCAATGGTTCCAGTCCATTGTCCATGGGGTTGATGCTAGACATGGACCCCATCTTTCGTAATATAGCCTCTTGGATGGACAGTATTTGATCCGTTTCATAATTGCCAATGAACAGTTGCGTATCTGATTATAATTAATGGATGCAAGAATTAAAATGGCATTAACGTGGGTTGCTTAAATAAATCCCGGGAATCGTGGACCATTGCGACTCGTCGTTTGCTCACCCGCCAAAATTACCTGCCAAAAGAACCACCGATATTGCTCATGTGGGGTTCACGTTCAGTGTTTGTACATCGCTAATCCCGCCTTTTCAAAATGTATAACGTGGCACGAGGAGTAAGCACTTTAGAATTTATAATGCCATCATATCCAAAGGTTTGACGATTCATTTGATGGTAACTTTGGGGATAGTTTTGGAAAGTGTTAAAGAAAAGAAGTTGTAATGTTGAAGGTCTTGTGATGATAAGTGTTGCAACCAACTCTGACATGCTCTCATGATCCTCATGACATATTAAATGTTTGGTAATATAAACGTCTAAGCAAGCATAATATGGATTTAGACAATCCATGTAGGGACAATGTAACCGATAAAATGGGAATTAATAAGACTTTACATTAGGAAGTAACGTGCAAGAAGTTGTAATTCGGATAAAACCCAAGAAAGAATAATTACATTTTTACATCAAATCCAACCTAAAACACAAAACACAGACTTTAACTTAGTATTAGAAGAAGTTGGTAAGTGGTATTAGGAAACATTTTGTTAAAACATAGTTTTCTTGTGCACATTTGGAGGTTGCAACTACTGCAAGCCCAGGACCAGGACTAGGACCAGGACATTGTTTAGTATCTTCTGTTCATCAAGCTATTAATTGGATTTTACAAATTCAAGGAACAGGTTAAATCTTCTAATTAGTGATTCGTAACATTAAGCAAAAGGTAAAAACAAAGTAAAAAAAAAAAAAAAGGAAGACATGTTTAGGAGAAGAAAAGCATTGGAATTTATGGAAAATTAATAGATATCGGTTTGCGTAACCACTAGATGGATAGCAGTAACCAGTCTGCCACTACCACCATTACCAACTTTTTTTTTTGTTCAATCATTTACTATTCTAATTCTGTTTCTTTCTTCAACCTCTCCTTTGCCCTCTTTCCCTAAGCATGTCTTGCACCTTCTTCTGTTTTTATTCTTGAATTATTTCTCCTTCTCTTTGTTGGTTTTTCCTTTTGTTTTTTTTTTCTTCTTCATTTTGTTGGGGTGTTGAAGTTTTAGATCCTAGATGATCGGTTGTTCTGTGTGTTGTAAGAAAGATGCAATCTTTGACATGGCTGTTTTAAGGTTTGGGAGATGTTATGATCGATTTGATTCTGGGCATGTTTTGTTCTTTCTGATTTTGGGTTGGGATTGAAAGATCTCAAGGGACCATCTTTGCATGCAGAGGAATCAGATATAGAGGTAATTTTCTCAATCTGGTCTTTGTTGGATTTTCCATTTCTGAGTGGAAGCTTGTGTTTTGTGTGCTTGTTTCCTGTCTGTGCACTTTGATGCTACTACATTCATGTGTATCTTTATGAAGATCTATACCTTTTGTGTTCTTGGATATGGTTTTAGATTTATCTTTGCATTCCAATTTTTGCTTCCACAATTTCTTTTTTCCTTTCTAAAATTTTCTGTTGAAATGCTTGCTTGTTTCCTTTCTAGCATTTATCCCTTCTATGTTTCATCATTTTCTTGGATTGCTATCTCGTGGCCTTCGTTTATAATTGTTTCGCCTTCTCTGTGCAGGTAGGAACATACCTTACAGCACCGTATTGCGAAAGGATTATAATTTATGTAGATTAAGAGTATCGGACAATGTTGGGCGGTAACAACAACAATCCTCTTCTTCCCGTTTTCGCGGACGAGAATCGTATTCCTTATCAGGCTAATGCTTCAAGTCAACTCCAGTTATTTGGTAATTGTGAGTTCTCATTTCATTTAGAATCCATTTGATTTTGGATTTAGAATTGGAGTTTCAAACTTTCAATTCATGTATATAAACGTATTTTTACTGTAGTTAAAATATGGTTATTCAAACTAGTAATTTCCATGTCCTTTAAATTTGGATATCTACAAAATAACTACTTTTGAATTCCTTTAGAATAGATAAAGAATTGGAGTCATTGCATGTCAGGACAACTCAGCGTCCAAATCCCTGTAAATATTGAAATACGGGGGTAGTGAGTTGATTGATTTTCTTTTGGTTGAATAAGAAGAAAAAAGAATCATAGAATTGGTAGCTCAAATTGTGTTCAAAATGTTGTCATTTAGAATCTATGAGGAATTTATGAAGAAATGGTAGAAGGTTTAGTGGTGGGGAAGCTGAAATGCTGTGAGGTCTCCCTAAAACCCATTCCCACTCCTGAATGGAAGATGATGAAATTTACGGGAACTGGTAGTCGTACTTTTCGAAGTTGGTGATAGTTGTACTTTTCAAAGTTGCCAAGTTTTCCAATAGATGAATAAAACATCTATTGGAATATACCTTCTTGATTTCAGAAACTGGATAGTGGCAATGGGTGGGTTTATTTTGTATCTATGAACAAGCATGATGACCTAAACTGAGAACATTTTCATTTTGACATATGATATAAGAAACTCTCTGCGGGTATACTTGTAGGTTTTTGTGTTTCTTGTCATGTCTGTTCATAATGTGCATGGTGAAGCTGTTGCTTTTTATGCTGGGTTCACTTGACAATGCATTTGCACATCGCTTAAAACTTCCTTAGAATTAAAGCCAAAAAATGGGCACATTTTTTCTTTGTCTTGTTTCATTTCATATTTCTACCATCTTTCACCTATCATCTTCTTACTACCTTTACCACTCTTTTGGAAAAGGTTACGATTACGCTGTCATCAGAACATTGTTATTATGTGTGAAAAAGCTCAACAGTACTTCAGTGGGTTTGGTTGCTGGTGATGTTACCATTGTACTGCCTGTATTTCTTAGTGATTGTCCAAATTGGTATCCCTTGCTTAGAAGTTACAGGGGACTGCAATCAGTGAGGCATTTCATGTACTCATCAGGGGCTAAATCTAATCTTTCTTCTTTTTAATTAATTTGAAAACATTCTAGTACATTCTTCCTAGTATTTCTCACAGTGTCTTCATAAGTAGCTGTGTCTTTGTTGGCAAAAGCGTATAAAGCTTAAGAAATTATATGAAAAAGTCTAGTTTTTCAAACTTTCTATTGTCAAGATTTAGCGAATCAATGAGAGCTGCTTCGCTTCTTTGTTCCTGGTTCTGCATTCTCTTTACTGAATTAATTCCAAGTCTCAAAAGAAGAAATTTTTTAAATAAAACAGTAGAAGCCACAAAGGTAGCCGAGTGATCTTTGATTTTCTTGTTTGTATCAGTACCAACTGGATGCAGCATTAATCCAGTGAATTATTTTGGTAATGAAAGTGTCAATCCAATGCTTCGAGCAAACAAACGATCCAGAGAAACAGAAGATTTCAGTAGACAACAAAAGCTGCAGATGTCCTTAAATTTTGAGGTTTGTCAAGATGATGCTGACCGATCACTGAGCATCCCAAATCAAAACCCTGTGTCAACTGGTTTAAAACTATCATATGACGAGCGTAATTCATCTGTGACATCTGCAAGTGGAAGTATGACAACAACACCGGCATTTGTTTTGTCCCTTGGTGACAATATAAGGACCGAGCTTGATCGACAGAAAGAAGAATTTGATCAGTATATCAAGATCCAGGTTCTTATTTGACTCGTGATCATTTGCACCTACTATGGATTACCTTGCGATTTTTTGACCTCATTTTCATGATTCATAGAGAAGTAAACTTGGTTATGCACGCTGTTTGCTTTTTGCTGCCTCCTGTACAAACCTGAATCATCAATGCTTTACTGATTGTGAAAGTCAAAATTACCTGCGTTCTGTTGTTCTCAGAGTTTGTTTTTGGATAACTTGTACTGTCAAATATAGAATTTCTGTTGCAAGGACCTCATTTTTATGAGATATAGAGAAGTAAACTTGTTTATGCATGCCTTTTTGCTTTTCACTGCCTCCTATAAAAACCGGAATCATCAATGTTTTACAGATGGTGAAAGGCACAATATTTCTCCCACATGCATTCTGAAGTTCTCACTGTCAAGAACTCTTTCTTTAAACATTTGCAGATGGTCCAAAATGGGATAGCTCGTGCTCTCAATATGAAATTCATCTGTTACTAGGACTTCATTTTCATGATTTATAGGGAAGAAATAAACTAGTTTATGCGTGCTTGTTCGCTTTTTGCTGCCTCCTATAAAAACTTTAATCATCACTGCTTTACAGATCACGAAAACCACATTGCTTCTCCCACATTCGTTCTGTTCTGACACAAACTATTCTTTGAAAATTTGTGGATAGTCCAAAAATGGGATAATTCATGCTTTGAATATAAAATACATCTGTTACTAGGACCTAATCTCATGCTATAATGGATGCTTGCCACACATGCAGGAAGAGCACTTGACTAAGGGGGTAAGGGACATGAAGCAAAGACATGTTGCTTCCTTTCTTGCTGCCATTGAGAAGGGTGTTAACAGAAAATTGCAGGAAAAAGACATTGAGATAGAGACCATGAACCGTAGAAATAAAGAATTGGCTGAGAAAATAAAGCAGGTGGCTTCAGAGGCCCAGAATTGGCACTACAGGGCAAAGTACAACGAGTCTGTGGTTAATGCCTTAAGGACCAATCTCCAGCAGGCAATTTCACAGGGTGCTGACCAAGGGAAGGAAGGATTTGGGGACAGTGAAGTTGATGATGCTGCCTCTTACATTGACCCTAGTAATTTCTTGAACATTTCTGGAGGGCCTGCAAAGCTGCTCTCCAGGAATATACAAGGCTTGAAGGAACATATGACCTGCAGAGCATGCAAAGCAAGGGAAGTGTCCATGTTGTTAATGCCCTGTAGGCATCTCTGTTTATGTAAAGAGTGTGACATACTAATCAACATTTGTCCCGTCTGTCAGATGATCAAAGCAACTACCGTCGAAGTGTACTTGTCATAAACTACAAAGTAAATCGCCCAAAGTTACATACAATTATGTGTGATATTTAACACTTTTCTTTCAAGAGCTTGAGCTTGTACACGGAGGAAAACTCGGAACTTCCGTGAAATGAAGTTTGGCAACTTCTGTAGCTATATTTTCAGGAGCTTCCGACTGACTCCTTAAGTCCTTGCTCTCATCCTGCGTTAATCTGTCTTGTATATATGATGTTCACACTATGATTAGGTTATGACTTGACTTGGTTCTTCTATGTTGGTATCTTCTTGCGGTTTAACTGAAAATCATCGCACTGATGAACCAAACTGAAAAAAAAAGAACGCAAAACACTTGCTGCAAGGTCAAATAGCTAGGTGTTATCGTAACACTAGCAAGATCATCTTATTAGTCAGCAGTAAACTTTGACCAAAGACATGAAAAAGGTATACTGGATGAATCAAAGTTATCTAAATCAATGAATCAAGTTATCTAAATCAAGACAGATCAAGCAGATCTGAGTTTCAGTTATCTATGACAAATTGTTACTACATTAATCGACTTGGCTACGATGAGTTAGATTGATCATATGTCTGTTTGGATAAATCAATTACTTAATTATGCTCAAAGATCGGATCATGAGTGGACTAGACAATGAAGGTATATCGGTTAGACCATATATAAAGTGGCTTGAAACATTACCAACCATCACTTTTAAATGAAGATTACGAGTAATGTGATAAAGTAAATGGCTTGAAACAAGAAGAAGCAACCATAAGTGATTTAATAATATATTTTTAACATATTTTTTTTACTTTAGTAATAAATTCAGTATCAATCACCGTTAGTGAGTTTAGTAGCCTTCCGTTGCTTTCTTATGTTGAATTGTGGTATTTGATGCATTTTAGTGTGAACATATAATTCTTGTCAAAGTCTTTGTAACACTAGGCAACGCCATATGCAATCTATCCCACTCAATTAAATGAAAGAGAATAGATAATTTGCACAGTCAAGTCATGATTACCCACAATGAGCATAATTTTCCAATAGTAATAAGAAATCTGCCTTTATGCCTCAATCCTTAAAATTTCAGTTGGTGAAGGATAAAGAGAAACAGGAGAACACTGACAAGTAACTGTTAATTCTTGCGCCTTCTCTACTGCCTCACTCGTGCTACATGGAATTCATATGGTACAACTTTTAGCACAAATCATTACAAGTGTGATTAGTAAAATCTAATAATTTGATATTTACGTTAGAAAGACCTCAGTAGTTTAGAATGCTGCATCTGTTGACATGATTTACTTTTATCATGGAAGACCAGGCAAAAAGTTACCAGCAGCATTATAATATTGGGAATTCAATGATCTCTGCATCGTAAAAAGCTCCCTTAGATTCTTCTTCTGCCGTCCACTCTTGGTTTCTTTGATGCAGGCCCAGCTTGGGGATGCTCAGTACTTGACTGGATCTGGGAAAACGAAAGATTTGTTACTTTGTGAAGTTTTAACACCAAATAATCTAAAGGAAGGCCATCACGTGGTAAAGCTCATCACCTTATTGAGCTTCTCCCTCACCAATCTAACTGTTTGATTCATAGATTCAGATGGAAAATATTCCTGTGACATTAAAAAATGTGAACAAGCACAATGAAGACAACAAGCCAAGCCCCCACAAAACCACAAAAATTTTCAATCCAAAATTTCGGTGCCTTATTCCGAAAAATTCTCATGACTTCAGGAACTCACAAGGAATCAAATGAGAATCTTCATCCCAACTTGATCAGCAACTCCAGTAGAGAAGTAAACGAGATTATCCTTATGCAGCTTAGTTAAACTTAGGTTTTAGCATAAATTTAGCTTTTTTCTTATTCAACTCATGGAAATATATACACAATAAAAGCTAATGAATGTCTAATTGCAAATGAATTTAGACCACTCCTTAAATCAAAGTTGAAGGCATAACAAAATGGTTTATAAAAATTTGTTAATAAACAAAAATCTTTAGAAATGAGCTTATAGGAAGTAAGCACAAACCTGGTCAGAAGAAACCCTTGAGATAGGATGAACATTAACCTGAGTATTATGCTGGGATTTTCCAGAGTCCCTAAACAATAGATTATCATAGCTTTCAATGTCAAAGCAATACAAATGCACCTCAATATGGTGGGATGAAGCAAAACTACATCCTACCAACATAGCTCATGGTTCATCTGCTGAGGACCATCTTGAGGTTGAGAGGGTGCTACAACTAAACAACCCTCCCTTGAAGCTCCTGATCTATTCACTTGGGAGCCCTTCACTCTTCCAGCTGATAGTTACATAAATATTGTTAGATAAGTAAAATGTGATAACGATTCACCCAACAGTGTCAAATTTTTAATTCTTTCAATCAAGATCTTAACTTTTTAATGTAACTTAACCATGCAAAACATTTTTTTCCGACAGATAAAAAAATGATGTGATAAAAGAAAAAAGAATCATTTTGACACATGATTCTCTTCTTGGAATTACACATCATCTTGTTTTAACGAAAGAAATATTTTTGCACTGCTAAGCCAGATTTTCAGAAAAAATATGGAACTTGACTGAAAACAAAATAAAAAGTTTATTAATGCGAAAAATTAAAAAAATTTGATACTAAAATAACCGTTCACCCAAATAACAATTAGAACTTTGCTACAGATACTAATCAAGAATTTCTCGGGCCAGCCACAGGAACTCACGGTTTAATCTTGCAAGTACTTCCCTTCTTCTTCCTTCCAATTTATCCTTCGTATCAGATAAGCTCTCAAACTGAGGGGCATACGAGACCTGCAATCTATTGCCTAAGAATACAAACTCATCCAATTTTCTCTTGGCAAACCTATAACAAAATGGGTAAAAAACTCAAGGCCTAGTCCTCACTATTGGTCATTTCAATAGACTAAAAAAATCAATGAATTACGCAAAAATTGACCAACCCAGTAACCTGGCATTGTTGATCAAACAGAATTTGATCCAATAAACGTCAGTAAATTGTTCACATTCTTCAGCATCCATCGGTTTAAGACTGACCATTTAAAAACAAAACAATCAAATTTCCACTGTCAATTACAGAATATAGAAAACAGACCAACAATTCAATTCTGCAGCGGAAATCCTCTTAACTTACTGCATGTCCAAAACTTTCACATAAAATAGGAGAAACAGATAGAAACAGTTTCCTAAAGAAACGAAGACAAAACAATGGGACTCACTTACTCTTCAACTTCTCCATAGGAAGAGAAAAGCTTCAACAAATCATCCCCACATCCCAAGGCCGGAACATTTCTCACAATCAAATACCTGCTCATAAACACCAAATGGGTCAACCATAGACACTCAAGAATCAAACCTTGACACTAGACATACACACACCTTGATTCGTCGCAAACTGTGTAAACACGAACCGCGGGTGGCTCGTCTTTGTACCGAGGCATGACACACCGTCTCTGGCTCTGATTCTCTCTACTAGGTTCCTAAGTTTTGTATCTGTCGCTTCAATAGGTACTTTATACGTTGATATTTTATATTCCATAATTAGTGAATTTTATGATATAAATTTATAATAAAATTTATAATTAAGAATTGATAATACAGATCTAATTGATATTTTGATAAATTAATACATATTATTTTTAATTTTATATGTACAATATGCTTATTTTAAATATTATATTATAGCGTTTTTTCTTAAATTTTGAATATAATATTTTTTTAAAGATTTTATTACATTTAAAATTTTAAATTGAATTTCTAAATAATACTAAGTAAATGGTTTATATCCAATTAATTGGATTAATAACATATAATAAATATTTAAATAATTATTTATTGAACGTATTAACTAATCAATACTCCCTCCTATCTAAAATAAAAATCGTTTTAGAGGGATTTTAATTATTCAAAATAAGTGTCGTTCGTAACTTTTCATACATGTTTATGATCTTACTTCCAAAATTACCCTTTAATTTCTCTCACATTTTAATTACACAGATTACACAAACTATATTTTCAAGACACTTCAACATGTAATTATTAAGGGTATATCAAACATTTCATTAACTTTTTTAATAAGTGTGCATCCCTCTAAAACGACTTTTATTTTAGATAAGAGGGAGTATTAGTTTACAATAATTGAATTATAAATACAAATTTAATTTAATTAATATAAATTCAAATAAGCCCAACCCATGAGCACCATCCAACGTAGGACTCACAGAAGACGACAACACAATTTCATCCGGAGCCACATCATTCAAATAACTCTGCCTGCCAACATCACAAAGCAAACGTGGCGGTTATTTGGCTCAGCGGCTCACCGCTACGTACGAGAATGAGGATCACTAGATCACGATCATTGCATTGGATGGAATGGCAATTTTCGTGATTAAGTGGAAGAACCGATGGCCTTTAGTTAAAAGACATTGAATAGCAACCGATGGGATGGCCTACGGTGTTCCTACTCCTACTACTTAGTACATTTGTACGGGTTGGTTCGGTCTCATTCTTCCACCTAAAACCCACGGCAAACTTTTGATCACTTCTCGAAACGCGCAAAAGGCTAGGCGGCGATTTCTGATCATTTTGAAGGTGACTTTGTTTCCAACTTCTTGTTTCTCTGTTCTCTTTTGTGTTCCGTTTCGTAACGGCTTCTTCTTCTGGACTTGATTTCAAGGTATCTGTTTGTTGAAAATTCCCTTTTTGGTCTGCAAAGGTCGGCCTTTCCTAGTTGGTTATGTGGATTTTCGCTTCTTATGCCGTTTGAACTAGATCGTGATATTGTCTTGTCTTTCTTTTTTCATTTTTGATGTTTTTAGAAGCTTATAATTGGGTACATGATCAATTTGTTTAGAAGCTTATAATTGGGTTGATATCTTTTATTGCTTTCTTTTCTCTTCTGCCTGTTTATTTTGATTAGTTAACCTTTTGTGGTTGGTAGATTTAGTTGATTAATTCTTAAGACTAGTGGGATGCTATTACTTACTCTGCAGACTGCAATATTCAATCTCTTGAACATTGCTTCAATGTTTGAGAGATGTAATGATATCCGATTTGCGGAGTGATGCACTGATGGGACTAATCTAACTGCGCATGCGGTTGGGAAGTAGGATATTTTTCATTTCCTTTACTGATTGTGATGATAAAACTTGATACGAGTTCTTAAGTAACTCACCGCTTATTCAGTTGGTAAATTCCTTATATGACGGGAAATATCTCTTCTGTCTGTTTAGGTCATTGAGAAGGCTAGCTTTGTGCATTCATAGGCTTCAGCAGAACACTTCAATCAAAAAAATTGGGAATTGCATCCGTGTTCAGAACGAGGGGATGGGATCCGAAGGGCCAAAGGGTGTGGTCATTCATGTCACTGGATTCAAGAAATTTCATGGCGTTGCTGAAAATCCCACGGAGATAATAGTTAAGAATTTGAAAGATTTCATGCAAAAGAGAGGGTTGCCAGCTGGTGTCACTTTGGGGAGTTGCACAATCCTTGAGACTGCTGGAATTGGTGCTCTTCCAATGCTTTACAATGTCTTAGAGTCTGGCATTGCATCAACAAATGCTGGCGAGAAAGAAAAAGTTGTGTGGGTATGTTTTTGTGATAATTCTCATTTTAGAAATAGAAGATGGATCAGTAAGCTTTTACTTTTGCTTCTATTATGACCTTTTCTTCCTTGTTTGTTTTTCTATGCATTGGTTTGGAATACCTGCTGCCTTATCTTTGCTTCTATGGTGCATGAGATTCAGCGTCCAAGAGATTAAATTGCATTATGAACTGATACATATACCAGCTTTACACACCTCACAAATCAATGCTACAATAATCATTGATTATAGCTACTTGTATTATTTGCTCTCATTAGCTAGAAAACGTATTCAAGGTTTATGGAGGCCACTCATTTTGCAGAAGCATATGCAGTTGGTTGTTCTGTATTTTCAACTTTGGTCGTTTAAATTTTTTACTGTATGTTACTTATTCAGCTTCACTTAGGGGTGAATAGTGGAGCTCAGAAAATTGCCATTGAGCGACAGGCAGTAAATGAAGCCACTTTTCGATGTCCAGATGAGCATGGATGGCAACCTCAGGTAAATTTACTTTATCCCTCTAATTAGATGGCTCTTCTCTATTTTGGGTTCTGAGTCAGACATTGTTACGATGATGTTATCCTGTCAATGTTAGTCGGATTGTTTTGAACTTTGGACAAATGGTTAGCAATTTCAATTTGTTTATGTGGTATCATACCTTTTTTGCTTTGCAGAAAGACCCAATTGTCCCCGTGGATGGAGCAACTTCCTGGATTAGAGAGGTATGCAACTACGCTTGGAACTATTCCTCATTTACATAGCAACTGTATTGCCAAGTTCTTGACCAAGAAGCTTAAATGATTTAAGTTGGCTCTCATGAAAAGAGTTGTTCATTTTGCAAACAATTTGGAAATCCAACTTAACTCTGCATAGACCAGAAAAAAGAAATACAAAAAGAGAACGAGAAAAACAACATTTCCCACTCCTCATTCTTTCTGTACACAGTTGGGTCCTGCGCCACACCCAAAAAGAAGCAAAAATGGAAACAGCATTTCTCACTCCTCATTCTTTCTGTGCACGTGTGAATACTAACGTTTCTTTCTCTCAATTTTATATTTTGGTCAAGACTTGTTGCCCTGCAGAGGAGATACTGAAGTTCTTGAAGAAGAAGGGCTATGATGTGACTCTGTCAGATGATGCGGGCCGCTTTGTTTGTAACTTTGTTTACTATCACTCTCTTCGTTATGCAGAACAGAAGGGCCACAAATCTCTATTTGTTCATGTCCCTCTATTTTCTAGAATTGATGAAGAAACCCAGATGAATACTGTAGCATCTCTTTTGGAGGCTATAGCAGCAACATGTTAATAACATTGCTCTCCAGGTTCCTATAAATTATCGTTGTTTGCGTCCATACTCTTGTAAACCGACTTTGTCGACTTAATAAGGAAAAACTAAACCTTAATCATTGAAGTAAACCCTATGCTTCTGTTTTGAGGGTAATTGTGTATGTATATATAGAGCACTTGCCTGCTCGCGTACAAGACTGGCTGGTAATGTTTGTCAACATCGAAGTTATTTTTAGTGTTCTGGGATTGTTCGGATATAATTGCCAGCGTCATTTTGCTTTATTCTTAGGAGTTCTCTTTTTGGCTATTTCCCAACCAAATTTTGCTTCGAAAAATTTGTAGGTTCCAAATAATGTTCAGGAGATTTGGAAGCATGTGAAATGTATGCTTTTGGGCTGTCTGGCCCGAAGAGCTTTTCTGCAAGCCAAGAGGACGATCGTTGACAAATTGAAAGCCACTTTCTTGACAAAAAATAGACACCAACTGGGTTCATCTTGGAGTTGCCTTAAAGCATCGTGTCATCTTTCTCAACGAATCACAACCGTAGTACACGGTACAGGAAGATTAAAAGGACTTTGCGGCAATTCATGGTTAACGTTTAAACCAGGAATGTCGGTTCTTACCTTCTGTGGAGACAGGCTGGAAGAAATTTAACTTTGGTTTTCTGGGTCCTTCCTTTTCACTCTCATGTTTAACAAATCCAGTGGATTTGGATCATTAATGCAAAGTTCAACATACTGCCCCATGTATCGTAAAATAGCAACTTTTTTAACACCAATGCAATACTAGTGCCTTTATCATCCTCAGCCTCTTCGTTGCTGTTGAAGATGCCATCAAATCTTCAGCTAACTGTCGTGTGATTAAGGTTGGATCGGTAAATCCTAGATTTCGGACTTCTACTCTGCTTGTAATAGTTTATCACGTGCAAGGAAATCATTAGAAGCCATTTAGTTGGGATATGCAACCTCGTGGAGTGCAATAGTTTTCTTCTATGCCGACAATGACTTATTAGTGTCTTCTCTTAGAGTTATTTCGCTTGATGCAGATCTTTAGGAGGAAGCCAACAAATCGTTAATTTGTTGGGTTCTTGAATTTGTTAAGTAGAACCAGGAATGTTAAAACTTGGAGGTCAAATTCATTGTTCTGTAATGTGAAAGTACCCCCATACAAACGGCGCTCATTGACATGTATGGTAAATGCAAGGACATTGAGGGTTCAGTGTCTGTGTACGAAAATGTTCCTTAGAGAAATTTGTAGTGAAACTCATTATCGACATCTTTGTTGCACCATGACATTGTGGAGTCTGTATTTAGATCTTTGGTTTGATGGCTGGTGAAGATACTTGGCTGAATGAGGTCATACTTTCCAATGACCAGTTGCAGCTTGTTTCACTGTTGTGCAATAGAATCAAGCTTTAAAGCTGACATTACCGTTTCATGTTCCTTGATTGATGAATACTTGAGGTCTGGTGATGTTAAGCTTTCACCAAGGTTCTTGTCAACTTCCCTCACCAAATATAATCTGGTTCACGTTAATCATCACTGGCTTCACATGTAATGTAATGGGAACTGAATGTCTCAAGTTGCTTAAAGCAATGATTCAACTGATTTGAAACCTGACACTGACACTAGGAGAAGATGATTTTGTGATGCGGAACTCATTGTTGCGAGGCTGCGGAATCCACAGGAATGAATGATAGGAAGAAGAGCTCCAGAAATTCTGGAATATATTTGCAGTTGTCAAATGTTTTTGCTGAGATTGGGGAAGCCTGAGTGCAGATTAGAGAGATTGGCATAGCAAGGAAGATAACAGCAGATATTGGTTGCGGTTTGATTGAGGTGAAGAACTGACATTGAGATAGACATCCTTTTCAAAGTGGACAAAAATTCTGCATTTGATATGATGAAGATTTAGGCCATTTATTTGAAGTGTTACATCCAATGGGATTGCTTTTGTTTGAAGAATTCGGTTTGCATGTGACAGATGACGGCTGGGGCCTTAGTTTTAGTTGCCCTGTTAGGTTCAACGAAGCAATTGATGTCTTTCTCTCTTGTAGGATTTTGCATTGCTCCTTCTGTTCTGCATATGTATGTAATGATGTATTGTATGACTTAAGGAATTGAATTTGTTTGGAACACATTTTCGTCTGAATAATAATTTTATCCGTTTTGTATTGGGGAGGAGCAGATGGTAAAAGCAGAATCTTTGTAACTCTTTTTAGTGGCGAACTTCCTTCTAGTGGTTGAAGAGTAAAGCAAAGAACTTAAAAATTTTCCCGTGTACTTCAAGTGTGGGCATGTAGAAAATGGAGGTCTTTATGTCCTTATAAGCCAAGCCAAATAGTCAATAAAACCCTTCATTTTCCTACTTTAATCTGCAGATATAAATTGAAACCTGGTGTTTGCTAGGAGTTTTACGAAGTTAACAAGTTTTGCAAAGCAGACAGAAGAGACAAAAAACATGGACAAATTGTTCATCATTTCCTTTCTTGGTATGTTGGCAATGGCTTATGGATTTGCAGGAAACATGGCATACTACAATATTGGCATGCTTGAGGAGCTAGAAAGGTTTGAGATAGAAGAAGAAAACGAGGTGGACCTTTTTGATATGCCTTTATGGACAAGTGAACGTGGCAACAAAGTTCTTGTGAATGTGGATAGCTTTGGCGCAGTTGGAGATGGAGTTTCAGACGATACCCAGGTGCACATTCGATATAGCATTTGCTGGAACTATATTGTTCTTGTTTTCATGTTCTATTACGTTGTTTCAGGCCTTTGTAAATGCTTGGGGGACAGCTTGTTCTACTCCAAGATCAGTGTTATTGGTTCCTCGAGGACGCAGCTATTTAGTTAGCGCAACAAAATTTATAGGTCCTTGCCAGGATAAGCTCATCATTCAGGTGATCTGTTCATGCAGTTCTTCAACTTTCTGTTCATGCAATGCCTTTTAGTTTCAGTTCAAGCAATGCTACTATCTATTGCCATCGTCAAAACTTTGGTTATAATTTTTGGCATGCAGATTGATGGAACAATAAAAGCCCCAGATGAACCTGAGAACTGGGATCCAAAGCTTTCAAGAATCTGGCTTGATTTCTCCAAACTCACCGGAGTTGTGTTTCAAGGGAATGGAGTTATTGATGGCTCAGGAAGCAAATGGTGGGCTGCTTCTTGCAAAAAGAACAAGGCCAATGTAATTTGCTTCCTTTCCTTTTTATCTACTCTATTATTGAGTGCTTCAATTTGCTTTTTCACTAACAAAACTTTCTTTTATTTCTCTCTTACAGCCTTGCAAAGGAGCACCAACTGTAAGGACTTTTTTCCACTTTGCATTACACTTCAAACCGAATCGTTAAAAGCTAAAATGAACACTTTTCTTTTCTGCAGGCGTTGACTATTGATTCAAGCTCAGCTGTGAAGGTGAAAGGGCTTACCATTAAAAACAGTCAACAGATGCACTTTGTGATTTCCAAATGCAATTCTGTCAGAGTATCTCAAGTGCTTGTTTCAGCTCCAGAAGATAGTCCTAATACTGATGGAATCCATATCACGGAATCAACCAATGTTGTTCTGCAGGACTGCAAAATTGGAACAGGTCCCTCCTCTATCTGTTTTCTCTTCTAAATTATGTTCTGTTCATGAATTGAAGCGAAACAGAATGAAAGGTAGAGTCAAGTATACTGCATTCTTAAAGTAAATGTCTTCAATTTGACTTAAAAACTGACCATAATATAGGGACATGAGAACACTGATTCTGAAAACTAATGGCAAGCATTGAAGGCAAATCTCTTTCCATCAAAGTTGCAATATTATATGATCATGGACAAAAATATTGACAGATACCTGTGATGATTCTCATGGTACATTCAGGCGATGACTGCATCTCCATCGTCAGTGGTAGCTCAAGTATCAAGATGAAGGGAATATTCTGTGGACCAGGACATGGAATCAGGTACTGAGTGTCTAACTTCTGATCCTACTTCATAAAAATTCCTGAGACAGAAATTGCAGATACAAATTAGCCATCACTCAATCTATTGAATCTATTCTGCAATTCAGCATTGGAAGCCTCGGAAAGGGCAACACTGTTGGAATAGTCACAAAAGTGGTAGTGGACACAGCATTCATTAGGGATGCAACTAATGGCCTGAGGATCAAGACCTGGCAGGTAAAGCTATCAGTTATATTGGGTAGTGAGGAGCTGTTCCTGGAAATTCATTTTTGATGCTAAAGTTACATTTACTTCATAACCTGGTACAGGGAGGTAGTGGCTATGTTCGTGGCGTGCGATATGAAAATGTTAGGATGGAAGATGTTGCAAACCCCATTATCATTGATCAGTTCTATTGTGATTCCCCAGTAGCCTGCGAAAACCAGGTACATTTTGAAATTTCATTCCATCCTCTCTACACTTTTGGTATATAATGGACCTGCCATGAAGTTGCCAACTCTCAGGAGTTTGCATTTCAGGCAACTTGATCTCCCAACAAGAACCCTGTGCTGATTGTAGACATGGTCCTTGTGCTTTTTCTTGTTAGACTGCTGCTGTTGAAGTAAGTGAGATCATGTACCGTAACATCAGTGGGACAACAAAGAGTGCTAAGGCCATGAAATTTGCTTGTAGTGACACAGTTCCATGTAGCAAAATTATCCTCACGAACATCAACTTGGAGAAAAAGGATGGGACAGTTGAAACTTACTGCAACTCTGCTGAAGGTTTTGGATACGGAATTGTCCATCCATCAGCTGACTGCCTAACTTCCCATGACAAAGACAAAGCTGTTACTGATCAAGATGAAACTGTCAAAGAGTACAGTGTCATAGAGCAGACAGTAACAGCTGAGCTTGAAGAACCCAGAAATGAGGACGTTGTTCATACTGAGCTCTGAGTTGCCTGCAATCTGCATACATATACTATCAGGAAAAAAAAAAAAGGAGACATTTTATAGCGACAGATTAAAGTGGCATGTGAGTTGGGAGAGTACAAGAATTCTGACAGGAGGTGTCATAAATTTTATGGGAGTATACACATGTTAATTAGCTATGCAAAACAAAAACTATAGTTGAAACAATACTTTTAGAATTATGAGGATATACACAATTAATGAGAAAGATTATGTTCCAGCTGTGAAGTACATATATATCCCGAACATATGCACGCAATTAATCTGATTGAGCTCACAAACCTATTTATAAACTAAGATGAAACGTTCTCCAATTTTATGATCTGTGAAGAAACAAAACATTTAAACATAAATACTTCATATAGTATCTGGACATAACAAGAAAAAAAGTACATTTTAGTACACCAATTAAAGCTAAACTACAGCAAGAATACTAAATGAAAACTTTAATATAAACTTTGTTGGTCTTCAATGTATTGCTGGGCTTGCTTGGAACTTGTAGTCTTGTCAAACGGAATGAAGGTAAAATGGTATTCTATTAGCAAGAAAAAAGAGGGACTTGATATTACAAAGACGGAACAATATCACTCTTTCTTCTTTTGAAACCTGTGCAATATGATGGACCGAGATCTTAAGTTGGAGTTTGTGGACTGTCCAACAAACCCAACTTGAAAACACAAATGGTGATGATGATTCCCGTGCGATTTTTCAGTTAACATGTCTGCAAGTTGTGCAGAAGAGGGAATACAAAGATAAACGAACCCTTTCTTGAGCTACTCTTTCAGTAGATGACACGGCCTATATTCAGACGCTTAGTTTTTCAGAAGGAAACTGGATTGGCTAAATTGTGAATAGCTACTTTGTAATCACAATCCAGACGACTCGGTACTTTCATTGGAATGTGGAAGTCCTTGAGTAAGAGATCACAGTAGAGCAAACAAACATTTTCCCATACTATGATATTCTTCTTCAATGGAGGATCTAGAGAACAGCGCCTGATTGGTTAAAAAAAATGGAATAGAAAGGCAATAAAATAGTTATTTTTAGAAGAAAAAAAAGATAAAGAATAGAATAGAATGAGTATTACTTTGTTTGGTTTAAGGAATGGAATAGATAAAGAATTTCTATTCCAATGTTTGGTTTGAAAATA
>JAOSBL010000001.1:4776331-4791441 GCA_027568915.1 Erythroxylum roraimae | reverse complement strand
AACATTAAACACCACTAATTTCTCATTTAATTCCATTTAATAATTCAAATTTCCAAGAAAAAGTTCGGGGTCCAACACATATTGTGGAGCAGATAAACCCCTCCACTCATCATATAATCTGTAACCGAAACAGAAAATCAGGAGGGAATTAAAAGAGATGTTACGAATAAGGTCGATAATCAGAAATGCAATAAACAATTTCATTGACTAAGAAAATGTAAGAGGCCCAAATATACCACGCACACGTCACGAGCATAAGCCGAGCCAACCGGCCGGCCAAACAGACGGTGCACGTGTGGAGATATACTTATTTCCTCTTACCATAAAACTAGTGGGAACACTAGCTCACACATTCCACTAAACATAGCAGTTTAATGGAATATAGTTTTGAGCAAGTATAAACTGGCAATGTGGGACAAGTTTAATAAACAAGAGAGATAAAAAAAAAAAGTCCCAAAACCATTGTTTTACCAACAATCCCCCACAAATGCAATGGTAAAAGATAAAATATAGTTTTGAGCATACAACGGAATTTGACACTTAAGTGCTAGTATCTTTCGATTGAAGTAACACATAGTGAATTTGGGCACTCCTCTCACTTATAGGTGAATGAGTCTTGAACCTATAGGCTCAAGGATTGACCCAAAGACATGCATTTTTTCTCATAATAAAATGAATTCCGCGATCAATAAAACAACATGTCAGCCAATAGTAACCTCGGGACACTCATGAGTGCTTTAGAAAGACCACCCATATCTTTCATAAAAGGAGGCCAACCCTTTACACTCACGTAGGTGTTTCCATCAAGTCTGTCTCCACATAGACCACCCTCAAGGGCTATGGAAGCATTAAGAGCTAGCAAGCTCATCCTCATAATCATCAAGAAGTGGAACCATCAAGTCCGTTTGACAAGGACCTCCTATCAATTTGGGCTATGGATCCATTAAGAGCACATAGCTCACCCTCAATATACACAGGTCATAGGAATGGAAAGGATGTGTACAAGTGTGGGTATTTCATGGCTTCGTTTGACCTACAAATGGGTATCCACCTTGAGTTCCTCACCTAATAGGGCTTAAATCCCATTCCCCTCCACAAATTTAGGACTAGTTTTCTACTTAGTCAACGAATCAGCTAAGTTCCTCTTAGATCGAACATAATCTATAGAAATTACTCCATTGGTAATCAACTTTCTCACAACTTTATGCCTAATGCGTATATGCCTCTTCTTACCATTGTAAGCAGTGTTCTTAGCAATGCTAATGACAACCTGAGAATCACAATGTAGAGAAACTACAGGAGTAGGTTTCCCTACCAAAGGTATATCGGATAATAAAGACCTCAACCACTCGGCCTCCTCACCCGCTAAGTTTATCACAATAAACTCAGACTCTATGGTAGAACGTGCAATTATAGTTTGCTTAGCAGATTTTCAAGTATAGCAGCTCCTCCTAGTGTGAATAAATATCTATTGGTAGAGCTCACCTCATCGTTATCAGTCACTCAATTGGCATCACTATATCCCTCTAACACAACAGGATATCCCACAAAGTGCAAACCCCAATCCATGGTACCTTTAAGATATCTCATCAACCATGTAAGAGCATTCCTATGCTCACTACTAAGGTTATAAGTGTACCGACTAAGTCTACCAACAACATTAGTAATATCAGGTCGAGTGTAGTTCATCAAGAACATCAAACTCCCAATAATCTTAGCATATTTAGTTTGAGACACATTTTTACCCAAATTCTTACATAAGTGTATACTAGGATCATAAAGGGTTCTTACTAGCACGAAATCATAACAATTGAATTTGTTTAGGATTTTCTCCACATAGTGGGGCTGAGACAAGATAAAACTATCACTTGTTGTAGTGACTTTTACACACAAAATCACATCAACCTCACCTATATCATTCATTTCAAAATGAGAAGATAAGGAATGTTTAGTTTCATTTACAACACCAATACATGTACCAAAGATTAACATGTAATCAACATGAAGACACATTATCATACAATCAGCTCTAAACATCTATGAGTACACACATGGATCAGATCCTTTAACTTTAAAACCAAAACTAAGTATGGTTTCCTAGAATTTCAAATACCACTGAATAGATGCTTGTTTAAGGCCATACAAGGACTTCTTAAGCCTACATACCTTATTCTCTTGTCCAGGAACTACACAGCCAGGATGTTGTTCCATATAGATTTCCTCATTCAAATCGCCATTCATTAAAGCAGTTTTCACATCCATTTGATGAACAATCAACTTATGGATAGAAGCTAATGCAAATAATGCATGTATAGTGGCAATTTTAGTGACAAGAGATTAAGTACAAAAGAAGTCTATACCATCCTTTTGAGTATAACCCTTAATCACAAGTCTAGCCTTAAACCTTTCAACAGTGCTATCAGTTTTGAGTTTCCTTTTAAAGATCCATTTACACCCAACAGCCTTAGCCCCTTTGGGTAAGTCTACTAATTCCCAAGTATGATTAAACTTAATAGAATCTAGCTCGCTCTTTATGGCATCTTTCCATAAACTACCATCTACAGATTTTATAGCCTCGTTATAAGTCTTAGGTTTATCCTTAGTAATATGAACACAAACTACTAACCATGATTTTGAATTTCATTTCATACCAGTTGGTACTGGGTGGTACGTACCGTACCGGCCAGAGAATGGTATGAAATAGGGATGCTTATGTATCGGGTGTAAATACCAGTCGGTACCGGCCTGTTTCGTTTGGTATCGACTGGTAATTATAATATCGACCTTATACTAGCCAGTGCCAGAAATTTTAAAAAACATAGGGACTTTATAATTTTAGTAATAATTAATTTTAATTAATTAAATATGTAATATATTTAATTGATGGTAAATTAAATAATATATGTTTTTGTTTCATGTTTCAATTCTACTTGGTTGTTTCCTTATCACAAACTCTTGTTGTAAATTATAATAATTTGAGAGTTAAGGATATTTATTATTCTTTTTATTGGATATTTTGATGTAATTATTATTTATTATATAATGAAAATTGAAATTGTAATATTTTAAATACTTTGTATTGTTCTTAATTTTATATTTGTATGATGATGATTGTCTTTTTTATATAAATTGTGGTTATTATTTATATGTGAAATATCTGAAAATTAACGTTATTTCATATTAATTGTGATTATTATTTATTATTTTAATTTTTGGAGACAGGGTTAAAAATATACAGTACAACTGTACAATATGACAATGGACTGTTTGTAATTTTAAAAAATTCATGAACTATTTTATAAATTTAAAAAATTATCCAAAACGGTACCCGGTATTGACCAGTACTGATACAGTACCATACCAGAATATAAGAAATTATTATATCATATGGTACTAAGTTAGTGGTACTTGTTTGAGACCATAAATAAGATTTCTCAACTTGCAAATATGTGTGAGATTATAATGATTGATAAAATTTGGTGGTTATGCCACGTAAACATCTTTAGAGTTATGACCTTGTAGAAAGACGATTTTACATCAAATTGATGAATATACAACCTACAATTAACAATAAGACTGAGAATTAAGGGAATAATGGTAAGTTTGACAACTAGAATAAATATTTCATAACAATCAACATTAGGGTGCTGATAAAACCTTTTAGGCACTAGTCGTGTTTTATACCTATCAATAGAACCACCAAGTAAATGACTAATGCTAAAATTCCATTTACAAATAATGATATTTTATGATTAATTAAATGGGACAAGTTCATATGTTCCATTATGTACAGGAACATTGTACTCCTCAAACATAATTTGACACCATTATGGATGTTTGAGAGCATACATCAATGTACGTGGCTTAGTTTGATGGTTTAAGTTGATAGCAGTGATAAGATTAAGGTTTTGGATGATTTTATAGATATTATTTTAGCATTAGTGGTCATAGTGTTGGCATTAGTGGTTGGTTTTGTAGGAAGGGGCTATGGAGAAAATACTAAGAAAGGAGAGGATGGATTGTATAAAAGATTAGTGGTGTCATTGATTGTTTTGATTAAACGAATGGATGGGTTTTAATTATGGTATAGACCTTCAAATGATCTATAGTTGATCGAGGATGTCAAACAATTGAATACAGATTGGTTGTGAGATGGATCTAAGAATAAAGAGAGGTTGTTGAAGATATATTGAGTGGCACAGCCTTTATGAGAAAAAATGATGCAAGTAAACACTAATTAGAGAGTGTTTCTAGACACTGAGTACTAAGATAAGTTTGAATATATTTTAGTGGAAAGGCAAATTCTAAAAATTTTATATGATGAGATACATAGATTCTAAAAATGGAATGATCAAAGCAGAGATATGCATTTTAGGTCAGCAACTATCCAACAAACACAGTAAAGGAATCTAAGATTCAAGTTTGTGACTAACATAAAGATAAAGCTACTGCTAGCAGCATAAACAACCAAAGATACAAAGTTTTCTGTTATTTAGTGGAGGGTGGAAAAAGGACTTACAGGGAGAGGAAAGAGGAAGTGTTAGTATAGGCATGTGACTAATGAGATATACATAAGTTACAAAGGAATAGTTCCAATATGTGAGTAGAAGTGAGACATGAGTGAATTAAGATAGACCAATTTTAATGATATGTTGATGTCAACAATCAGAGAGACCATTATTTTCTAGTTATGTGGAGGAGAGTTAAGAAGAGAAGTGTTATGAAGAGATATAAGTTGATCTAATTCTTGAAATTCCTCGGCATTATCAAAGTCAAAAGTAATAATAGAGCATTTGAATTGATTCGCCACTAGTGATTTGAAGTGGAGAAAAACATTGTAAACATAAAATTTCATCTTTAAGGGATAATATCATATATAATATGTAAAACGATAAAAAGAATATATAAATACTTGAAATCATAAACAAAGTAAATTCTATTTGACATATATTTAAAAATTAGAAATATATTTATAATATAAAACTTCTAAAATAATAACTAAAATTTTGTCGAGTATTCACCAGATAAGAGTCAAAATATGATTATCATGGGTGGTTTAACAAAGCATATTCTATTCACAAAACATCTTTTTTATTGGGAATCCTTTCTCTTTATGGAATTCCACCTTTCACCTGTTTTTGGTCCAAAGATGGGGGAGGTCTAAATATAGAAAATATGATTGCTTAAACATGCATTATAATGAGAATTTTGTGAAATATAATAAGGTAAAGAAAATGTACACATAATATGTTGAATAATACAAGAGAATGGGTGAATAATCTAGAGTGTGATTCAAATGAAATGATTTTAATCTTGGAAAAAATAATGATCAAACAAGACTATTTTAAAGAGGAGGTTGGCCATTTATAATCGTTATCTTTAGTTTTTCCAATCAAAAGGATTGCCCTCATGTTTGGCTCCTTTACCTGAAACACAAAGGGTAAGAATTCAATATAAAAGTGAAAAATGTTAAAAAGTAGATAGATAGAAATAAGGTTCATTTTCATAATAGGCACAAAGAGGATATTATATAAATTAAAAATGAGAGTACGCATAAGAATAATGGTGGAAGCAATATGGTAATATGAAGATCCTAGCCATTTTCATTATAACATCATCAAAACCTACAAAAGAGAATGAAGTAAAAGTTATTCATATCTATGTTGTTATGATTCAATACCTTACTACCATGTAGCCATGTGGGAGTATCAGTGGTCTTAAGAGATGCATAGTGTGCATATTATCACTCTAGAGAAGTAGTATAAGAAGCTTATAAATGTATTATCAATATAGTTAATGAGGATTATAAATAACAAACCAAAAAAGGGAGCATCACTTGATAATTTACCTTTGAGTATTGCATCATTCACAATATCAAAGATATGGATATGATGTGGGTTGATCACTACGGGGAGCAATAGGTTGTTATCCTTGATTGTGAAAGTTAGTTGTGGAAGGATGCCCAAAAGATGAGATTGTCACTAAGATTAATTATTCTATTAATTGATAGGATTAGTTAATGCTGGGAATGATGATGATGGTTTGTAATTATTGGAGCAATGCCTCCTTGTTGATGAGTTTTTCATAAATTTAAGTAAAGGAGATAAGTGTTTTATAACCATTAACTGCATTGATATTACCTTTATTTTTGTTTCTAAGGCCATCAAGAATCTTATCAATGAGATCCTATTCATCAATGGGTTTTCCAAAAAGAGGAAGTTCATCGACCTAATTCTTGGTTAATTGCATATAGTTAAAGATCATCTTAGAACCTTTGATACAATTTTTCAATTGGTCTTTGATTTATTTAGTGTGACCATATGAAGTTTTGACATAGGCATTTACCAAAAGTGGTATATGCCTTTTGAGAGGTGGTAGTACGGGTAAAAAGAAATTGGATAGTTAGAGAGGTTGCATGAAGTAATACACTAAAGTGAAGACGATCTTAATCCTGTCATATTATAGAGGTCAGATTGAAAGTTAGTTTATGGTGATGGCCGGTCTAAGATAGGGATAGGAATTGTTAAGAAAGTCATAGAGATCATATCCTTCTAATAAACTTTGGATTGGAGGCTCTATATAATGTAGTTGATAGTGGTCAATTTTTTATAATGTTTAAAGTGTTGATGATAACAAGAGGATCATATGGTTCCTGGATATTTTAAATAATGGTGTGAGCATTGGACGATACCATATAATAATCAGTATAAGATACTTAAATAATTGACTTAGTGCCAGTGGAAGATTATTATTTTATACACTATAACTAATCAATTACTTATTTTTGTGAAATAATTAATTAAATGCATTCTTTATCATGAGATAAAAAAAATTTGTAAATGAAATTATGATGAGATCATAATTATGAGATTCATATTGTATTTAAGTACTATCCCTAAATTTTTTAAGGTTGTTGCTTTATTAAGATTGAACATTAATAGGGAGAAAAGATTAGAACACGTTACATTTCTTCCTTATGAAAGAAGTAGTTGATCTCGTAGACTTAAATATGAAGATACTTAAGCAAACATGTATATATTTGTTACAGAATAAGTTCACTAAACTAATCCAATATGAACATTCTATTAGAAATTTACTTGTATGTCTATAGAAATTCTCATTGTGATTATAAGTTATCCTTTAACTTAAGATCTCTAGAGTATTTCATATAAGAATTGATATATTTTAATACTACTTAGGACTAACCCAAATAAAGAGTAGATGAATTGATAATCATTGGATATAATATAAGCTATATAAAGGTAGTTAAGTGATCAATATAAAATTAATCACTTTAAAATAATTAGGGAGAATTTTTTATTAGTATTGACTAGTATTGATTTGAGATTTTTTTTTATAAATAAAAACAAATATTAGATATTTGACCTTATTTGAACCCATTCATATTTACGTTTTATTATGTTATGAATGAATTAATCAAATTGGAAATTAAAGTAATTTTGATATTTGAGAAATTATAAAAATTTCATTTTGCTTTTGCTATACCAATCTGAATTTTCAAAAGTAAGCACAAAAGCCTTCTTTTTCTTACCATTTTCAAATGTACATCTACACATATGTTAGCTCGAAATAAAATTGAGCATTTTCGGAGCCACGTCTTCTCATACGTTCAAGAAGATATAATATAACTGAAGGTTCCATTTGAGAGCAGGCAGGATAAGCCACTTGCAGATTTAGAAATACATGTGTATGCACAGTGCATGATACAAATATATAATTATCCCAGTTATAGATTCAGCTGCTTTGGATGTCATGTGAGGCAAAATGTGGGACTTGATAGCTTGCATTATAGGCCAAGTTACTAGCAAAACAACACAGAAAGGAAGTCTCTAAAATGATGTCTTGTCCCTTGGTAATAAATAAAAGAAAAACATTAATGAAAGCAAAGACTTTAAGGGCTCAAATTAGCCCGTGATTTCTTTTGGCCATGAGATTGTCATTGAGAGGTCGTTTGGTAGTGGCGACCAATCAAGAGAGAGAGAGATGGAGGGAATACCATGCTTCAAACAAGAAGAGAAGAGAAGAATAGAAGTACAATAAAATGGGATCTCAAGTTTGAATTGAATGTCCTCAGAAATTTGCTGCTGTCGTACTAGAATGTTAGCTGGCGACACATGGGGACATCGTGATTTTTCTAAAAGCCCTTTTGATGGGTCATTTCATCTTCTCATCGTGTCCTTTTTCTTCTGGGGAAAAAAGTGAAAACCGAGAATGGAATGTCGAATTATGTGTACAAATGCAAGAGTACTTGATGGCATGGAAGTTACTGTCTTGTCTTACTCTTACATATTCTGCTTCCTGCCTTTTGGATTTCTTGAATGATTCATGAAAAACAGAAAACCAAGGAAAAACAAAATATGTTGAGGATAGAATGCAATTCTAAGAAAAAATCTTCTCATGGCTTAGGTTAACTTAAGTTGATATGAAAATAGAGTGTGTGTGTATGAAAAGAATTATTAATTTGGCGGCTGAAGAATTGTCATGAATTAGAGAAAATGGATGCATAAGGAATCAGACATCTCAATACATAGAGTTCACGAGAGCACTCAAGTTCACGAGCATGTATCTTATATAAAATCAACAACAAAAAGGAAGATCATACTCGATCCAAACAATTTATTATTGGCTGTTACAAGGCCAAAGGGTCCACCCAAATTGACTTCTCATCAAGAAATCAAAAACTAGTAAGTATATCATTTTAAAACAATTATTACATGCGTGTGGTGAAGCATTTTTATAAATATTCCTGATGGCCTACACCACAGGCAAACTCCTATTATATGCCAGTACATTTCCTACTTCACCAACATGAGTCTCATTATCAATATATAGAGTTGAGAATACTATTTGACCAACAAAAGAGTTTGTATTCACAAAATGGAGAAGAGGAGTGGATCCACTGAAATATTCTACTGTTAACATTAATGGAAGCAAGCATTGGAAGATAAGAAAAAGAGAGAGATATGGAGCTTCTGCTTTTTGGTAATTGTGTGGTGAATAATGTCTCATGCAAAGTGAAAGGAGAGGAGAGGTCCAAGGCTTAGCCTCACGGATAAACTTGTCGGATGCTGACAATGAGGCATTGTTCCCAAATATGTTCCTCTTGTCATCAAGTAACAGCTAAGTGTCTGCTTGCAACTATTTTGGAAGCTCCTACTCTCAGTAATTAACTGAAACTAACATAACTAACCACCCAAAGACCGTGTAACTTCTCTGTAAGTGTTTTTATCTTACAGGGCAATAATTCAATAGAAACAATTTAGCATAGGAAGACATTGAACAGGCGTTCTTGTGATCTGTCGCAATCTAAGCTGTATCCTTTAAGAGCCGAGGGATGTTGAATCCGAGAAGAGTTGCATTTCTTTGGTTATATACCGGTTGAAGCTACAGAGACTTCACGAAATGGTTTATGTACAGAAATCAAACATGCGAATAATAGAAAACAATTTGTTACTTTGTAATCATTGTCAATTATGCTCTCAACACATTGAAACTCTGTTTGTACAAGGCAACAGTGGGCTATGGTGGTGTTGTTCCCTCAACTAAAGTCAGGAGAAGAGAGGCCATGGAGTTTCTTACTAGACAGTTACTTTCTGTTACTTTCGACCCTTTATCTTTGTCTGGTCTCATAGGGGAAATTGGGGACTAGTGCTTAAATAAATGTAGAAAGCGTCGTGAAGCCACAGCGGGGCTTGAGGTTCATTAGCCATAGTCGAGACTGGAAGACTCAAGAGGACAAAGAGCGAAACTCTTGCCCGTGAACCTTGCATGTGACTAATAAAAGAGCTGTTGTAATCAGTGTTCTTGACCCATTCACGTGTCTGTTTTTGGCTTTTACAAAAAGTTATGCAATGCGACTGTATCAATAGAGATAAAAGCGAACAAGCAAATTCAAAGTCTCTTTCCTATACCAAAAATAATGTCAACTTGATAGCAACAGACAGAAAGAAGAGGAAAGTAAAAGGGGCTGTTATAGCTTCATTACTACAACCTGCATACCCTTTTTATTTCAATCCCTGAATCCTACTCTGTATATGTAATGGTTTGATTCATTTGTCTTCTCATGTATTGAAATCATTGAAGTATGAAGTTCTTTGCACAAACAATTGGATGAGTCACATGCACCAATGTGTCGACATGTGGCACTGAAAGACTGTTGCTGACCTAAATGAATCCAACCAAATTTCACATAAAGGAAAAGAAGATAATTAATTGAAGAAGGAAAAGAGAATGAGCATGAATACCCTCTAGCATTATCAAAAGATTCAAAATAATATTTGCTTATTCTTACTATAAATATGCATGCCAAAGCATCAGTTAACTTCGGCAGCCTCAGTAAGCTCTCTTGTTCTTTAGCTCATTCTGTCCTCTCTTTGTCTCACAAACATGGATGGTTTTTGTTTTAGGAGCCTCACATTCATACTCTTCATTGCTTTTTTAGTATGGTCTTCAAGTTTTGATACTTGCATTGCCCGGAGAGGCAAGCATTGGAGCCAAACCTCAGGTTCTTTATTCAAGAAGAAGAGTCAAGCCAGAAGCCACAATAGTCACCATTCTAAAGGATCTAAACCAAAGCCTCCACCTAGCATAGCTCCATTGCCAACCCCATCTCCAAAGCCGCCGAAAGAAGACACGCCTCCAATCCCTCCACAACAAGGGTCTGCTACATTTAATGTACTAGATTTTGGCGCCAAGGGAGATGGCAAGAGTGATGATACAAAGGTTACTCTCAATACCAAATTTCTACTTGTCAAATGAATTAAAGTGGTTTTAACTAGTAGAGCAGTAATATGCATGGAGCATACATTGTTTACATGAAAATTTGCAACTGAATTAAGCAGCTAGTAAACTCCGAACATGGCATACTTTTCGTTCTTTTGAACACACACATCGAGTTATACGTGTTATTCTTTCTGGGTAGGATCCCTCCAAGGAAAAACGCATGTATCCCGTGCAAGTCTGGGGGAAAGGCCATAATGTTGATGTCTAGTTAGTCCATAGCTGCATGTCTGGAAGTCAAATGTAAACTGATTTTTTCATTCTGTTCATTTCTCTCATAGGATGACTTCAAGTACAATAATAATTAGTGTCAATTCAATTAATAACAACGTAAAGCAAAAACACATTCTGGCCACCAGATCAGGGCTCCTCTGTTTAAGGATAGTATCCCGGTTTCAACATGTTAATAGGATACCAACAATATGTTATGGGGTTATGAAGATCACGAATAAAACAACAGGAACCTGAAACAAAAACGGATAAACATGAAACAACACGAAGGTAAAAAGAAATGAAAAAATAACAGGACCGCGCTTGGTGGGGACCAGTCCAAAAGAATGGATTCTCGTTACGGCAGTTATGTCAGGGTTCCAACAATAATTGCATACAGTTGTTGGTTTTACAAAATATAGTTAAACTACTAGAATTAAAGTAATTTTCTGTTGGTGTGCAAATGCAGGCATTCCAAGCTGCGTGGGCCTCAGCTTGTATAGTTGAGGCATCAATGATGCTAGTTCCAGCCGAGTATGTTTTCCTCGTGGGGCCCATTTCTTTCTCTGGTCCATACTGCAAACAGAATATTGTGTTCCAGGTAAATGAATTTTATTTCAAAATGTTCTTCAACTGCTTGCTTCTGTCTTTCTAAGTTTTTGTCTTGTTGTCAGCTGGATGGCACAATTGTAGCTCCAACAAATTCCAATGCTTGGGGGGCTGGGAGGGGACTTTTGCAGTGGCTTGAATTCACAAAACTTGTGGGTATTACAATCCGGGGAAAAGGTACCATCGATGGCAGTGGTTCAGTCTGGTGGCAGGATGAACCCTTTGGTGATCCCGGGGACGATGAAACCAAACTCATAGTCCCTTTAAACAATACAGTAGCAGAGCACCCGCCAATTCCTGTAATTACCTCAAATGTATATTTCATTTTATTGTTTTATGATCTGCTCCTCTCGTCATGCTTCTCTGCTGTTCTGTGTGGTAGATAACAAGTGAATTCAGCAGCCAGAAAATGCCAAGTATTAAACCAACCGTAAGGACCACTCTATATTTCCTATCATAATTCGTCGTGATGTTGTCCATAAACATGATTTAGCTCCTTTCATTTGACAGGCACTACGATTTTACGGAAGTTTCAATGCAACAGTCACAGGCATTAGAATTCAAAACAGTCCTCAGTGCCACCTCAAGTTCGACAACTGCATTGGAGTGGGGGTACATGATATAAGCATCTCATCTCCTGGTGACAGTCCTAACACAGATGGAATCCACCTTCAGAATTCCAAAGATGTCCTAATACACACCAGCGATCTTGCTTGCGGTAATTGTATTGCTTCCTGATCTGAATATATATAAAAAAAAAATGTTAGTTTAACTAGCTTGAGTTATGACAAATAGCAATAACATCTGCAGAATTAAGAAAAAAACAGGTATCTACACATGGAAAGGGCCAAACAGTTCAGATCCCTGGTACTGATTCACATAATCACATGACAATCTTATCCGTAAGGTTGTGAACTTTAATCTCAACTTCAGTGGCCACATGTTATTGGACACGTGTCAACACATGCTGTCATTTCACATATTGCATGTTCCCATTCAGAATAGAATTAGGCTTGGACCCACCCATGAGATGAAGACATTTTGTTTCACCCAGTTATCTGTGTCTTTATCAGCTACTACACAAAGTCCTGACAAGTTTTAGCATAACATATACATAAATGGAACTGTTAAGATGTTTACATAACTGAGAACTACACCTACAAATAAGTGCAGTCCTACAAATATGCTGTCAATAAATGTATTAACATTGAACCAAAATCTGGAAAGGAGATGGTGAACATTGAATGTGATGTTTTTGCAGGAGATGACTGTGTTTCTATACAGACTGGATGCACAAATGTGTACGTACACAATGTGAACTGTGGGCCAGGACATGGAATTAGCATTGGAAGTCTGGGAAAGGATAACACCAAAGCCTGCGTCTCAAACATCACTGTCCGAGATGTCACCATGCACAATACAATGACAGGTGTCAGAATAAAGACATGGCAGGTACGCTATGTAATCCCACGAACAATCTACAAGGAAATAGACTATTTTACAAATCAAAATACCATTAAAGAACTTTCATATTCAAAAGGTTTTCAAAAATTACAACAATGAGGTAGATATTTCAGACGAATTGAGAAGTCTACTTGATTAACAGCTTGGAGAATCCATGAAATTGGAATCTGGTAAAAGATGTTATGTTATATGGAGAACTTTCTTGGCATGGAGAACTCATACTTTTGATCAGAGTCCAAAATTTTCCTAGAAATCATGTTAGTTTCCTTGTCAGACTATCTTCGCGTTGCTTTAAACTCATAATGGACAGAAGTCGATCAAACATAAGTTGGAACGTTTATACGAAATAACTGCAGTTCTTCCACAAGCACAAAGTTATAAATGCTGCTACTTACCTGTAATCTCAATATTCAAATGCAGGGCGGATCAGGATCAGTTCAGGGAGTGCTGTTCTCCAACATTCAAGTTTCTGAAACCCAAGTCCCTATCATGATCGATCAATACTATTGCGACAAAGGCAGCTGCAAAAATCAAACATCAGCTGTGGCTCTATCAGGGATCAACTACGAAAGAATAAGAGGAACATATACAGTAAAGCCAATACATTTGGCCTGCAGTGACGCCCTACCATGTATGGATATAAGTCTAACCACCATAGAACTCAATCCCCTGCAAGAGCAGTATCACATGTACAACCCCTATTGTTGGCAGACCTTTGGAGAGCTAAAGACTCCTACTGTTCCCCCAATTGACTGTCTACAAATTGGCAAGCCATCAAGCAACCGGCCTCATCAGTCGGATCAAAACTTGTGTTGAGCATCACAATGTACAATACCAGGTTACTTGTGTATTGACATGTGAAACCATCAAACGCATTTAAGTATAAAGGATTTACTTTTAGGAGTGCTAGCTTACAGGAACTCTTGCTTAACTGGTGAATTAATGAGTCACCATTGTTTGTGGGAGTATACATGCATTATACATAATAATACAGTCTACAGTGTAATGTATTGATGGTTTGTGAGAATACAAGAGTGTTTGTGCTTTCCATCATTACCGAACATTGAAAAAACAAGCTCCAAATTACTGATCAATCAGAATCGTGAGCTGAAATAGTATGAAAAACATATCTGAAAAACAGAACAAGGAAGTTTGATATCATGCAGTAACGTCCTACAATAATGTCAAGGTGGAAGAAGCACTCAATTTTTAACACTACAAAAGCACAACTACAGTCTTAATCAAATTACTAGTTTTTCATTTATTTTTAATTTATTATGATTACTCCAAATTGATGCTTTGCTAATACTTTTTCCTTAGCAGGTAGTTTAGAGATATTGTCATACTGTTTAGGCAGAGTAATGTGGTGTCTTCCATATATTGATAGATGGGAATATATTTATTTTATTCATTTATTTTGATTTTTTATTTGGCAATACATTATCCTACTTTGTGTAATTTTAGGTGAGAAGATGATAGAGAAGGAGCTCGAGGTTATAGGATACTTTAGATGAATCTTACCATTTATAAATAATAGATTTCTTGACTCGAACTCAGAGCATAAAAGTAAAATAATGGAATTGTTGATAAATTACTACTCAATTTTTAAAGCCCCTGTAGTTATATAGACCTTTGATTTGAGCATTATTTTCATTTTTGTGGTATACAAACCTTTGAGTTGATTTTCCATTAATTATAAATCTACTTTGGTATTTACTACATTAATGTAAAGGTGTTTGGATAGCTTGACTTTGCAAATCACACCTTATATTCTACTTTATTATTTAAAGCTCTAAAGTCATGATTTTATGGATATTTGACTTTAACGTCATATTTTCCTTATAAGTAAATTCTTACTTTATTACCATCATCTCTAGTAATTTGCTTTGTTGTGGGTTTTCAGAGGTCTACATCTATTCCTAATATGATGCATTCCATTAGAAAATTTGCCAAACCAATGATTTAGAAGATTTTCTAGGAATATACATGTCGAATTCACTTAGTTTAATGGATTAGTTGATCATTCT
>JAOSBL010000001.1:4741922-4752950 GCA_027568915.1 Erythroxylum roraimae | reverse complement strand
AAAAATATACACCTATCTTCTTCTTTTCCTCATCTCAGTTACAAAAATCATTTGTTCTTGGGGATGAATACTAGTGTTTGCATTGTCAATATCATCCTCATTGATGTGAAATGAACTTTTACTTTGGATTTTATAGTTCAGTCTTTGTCTTATTTCCTTTTTATTTTGATACTATTCAAGCAAAGCTTTTATCTTCTATTTTACATCATAACTAACTTTCTTGCAAGGTTTCACATCACATTTGAACCTTGTTAGTCCTTAATGGCACCTAAGAGGGGGGTGAATTGGTTATTTATAAAATTTCAATAATTTTTCTAACAAATGTACTCAATTAAAAACATTCAATATAAATAAGAATGAGGTAATTACTTAATATAAATCAACTACCAACTAAAAAAATAATTTAAAAAGGATAGGGAAAAGAGAATTAGTGGTTTGTTAAACAATCTTTATCTACGTCCACTCCCAAGATACTTCTTAGAATTCTACTATAATTGTTCTTTTAAGGCGAAGAGTAACCTTTATACGATACGTCTTAATAAAGAGAAACCGTTTTTTCAATCTTCTTCTAACGTGAAGAGGAAATTCAATCCCATTTGGATGACCCATAAGTACAATATTCAACACCCTAATAAAGTATTACAACTAGAAAAATATCTCACTTATTCACTTGATAACTCCAAAACGGCTCACTCACTTAACCATGATACGATGATGCTCAAATGAATGAAAAGCTCTTTCAAATATGTATGTACAACACCTAAAACATTCTTGATGCTAAGAATAATGATAAAACATCTATTTATAATGTTTTGGGACCTAAAATAGTTGTTAGAGCCAAGAACTAGCTGTCACAACTGTTATATTCAATGTAATGGTTGATTAGTATACCCTATTGGTTGACCAGTATGCATTTACAATACTAGATTTACTAGTCGTTGAAACACTGATTGACTAGTGAAGGATATTGGTCAACCAATATGATACACTGGTCATCCAATACTTCAACCAATGTTACAACAAACTTTTAATAATTTAAAATTAATAACTTTAACTTATATTGGTCAACCACTAACCCATATAGACCATTCACTCCAAAAAATGATTTTAACAACTTCAAATACTCACAAATAATTTGTTTAATTCGTACATGATTAAAACACTTCCCAAAATGTTTTCCAAAAATTATTTGAAAGATCAAAAGGCTTTTATATTAAAATCAAAAGCTTTAATGCTTTTTGCTAAATGTAAAGACTCATGCAATGAAGTAAGATAAAATTATTATGCACAGTTAGCCTTTTGGATCATCAAATTAACAAAATGAGCTTACAAATAATAATAATAAAATATGAAATGACCTTGATGAACCTTGATCTTCTTTTATTCTTTTTTCAATTGTAAACTTTAACTTTCTATGCTCAACTTCATACACTATCTTCTTAAGTTTGTGGCTTCGTTTTGTTATAATATTTCTTTTCATCAAAATAGTAGAGACATTAGTAGTAATTATGTTTTGCTATCATCAAAACATTAATTGAAAATTCCCTTAGTTCATTAATCTCTTCCTTTTTAATGATGACAAAATACATGTGATATTAGAGAACAACAACAATAAAATAAAACATATAAATAAATATCAAGATAGTGATTAGCTCTCCCTTAATTCATGCATAAACATAATTCAATATGAATATCATAATTCAATATCAAAAACAAAAAAGATATTTTAAATAAAAGAAATATCCTTACATGAAGATAACATAAATTTGCTCAAGTATATCATATAAAGTTAAGAAATACAAAAATGATAAAATAATCAATGCCTTAAATTTCATCACTCCCCATGAATGTTATTACTCTCCCTAAATCTAATATCACAAAACTTTCTCCCCTTTTTTGGAATTATAAAAAAGAAATCAATTAACCAAAAATGCATACTATAAATTATCATGCATGAAACTAACTTTAAAAGAAATGAATTTAATCAAGGTTGAAAAACTACCTCAATAAAGAATGCTATTGAATATTTAAAGAGTCCAAACATAATGTCAATTTCGATAAAAACATCTTTAATTGTGTATAATTTGAAAATTCTCCAATTTCAGTACTATACCTAATTTGAAATATTCAATTAAAGCATCAAGGGCAAGTTTTGATAGAATTAGAGGTTGGAACTGTAAAAAATAAAAGCATAATTGTAACATCCAACAATCAATTTCATAAAAGAATTTGTACTTTTGAAAGTCCCAAAATTGAAAAAATTGGAAACATGAAAAAGTTCCCAAAAATACCAAAATTAAAGAAAATTAAAGATGTATCGATATAACTAAAAGGAAAAGAAACTTAACACCTTTTACAATTTAACTATAAAGACATCAATTTAAAAAGATAGCTTTTAATTAACAAAAGATTGAAAATCCCCAAATTTGAAACTAGAACAAAATAACAAAATTTTAATTTAATGTAGTTTAATAAGAACGTTATGAAATTAAAGGGGGTGTTGTCCAAGAAAAAGAGAGAATTGTTTAGGTTTTTTAGAAGATATAAACAAAAATTATGAAAAAGGAAGAAAGGAGGTGGAGGAAATATTAAATCTGGAGGACTAGTCGACCATGCCTTGACTGGTCCACCAGTGTTGGTGTTTTATAGAGAAAAAAAGAGTTAATAGTAGAGGTGTGGTGAAAAAATTAGTTTAATTTTAAGATCTAACTATATTGGTTGAACTGTGAGTGATGTTGGTTGACCATTAAAGTTATTCTAATCGACCAATGTGACTATTTAGGCAACCAATTAGGTGACCAAACCATAAACAAACTCACTAGAACTATAATGTTTCTTCGAAAAGAGAACATTGGTTGACCATTTGAAGACATTAGTCAACCAGTATGGGTAATTAGTGTCCAGACAAGCATTGAAAAAAAAACTCATTGAAAAGGTAGAAAATATGGTTTTTGGTTATACTGATTTATCTACACTTAAGATATTAGTTGACTAGTGTGTTCTAAAAAGCTAATAAACTACTTTACAACTCAAATTTAACCATCAAAACACTTATTAGGTCATGGTAATATCAATAAAGAATTATTAAAAACCTTTTAAAAGACTTCTAACATACAATGTCAATAAAGAAAACAAACCTTATCCTCATTTAATAATTTAAAAAAACTATTGCCCAACTAATATAAATTCTAACTTAATATCTTCATTTTGTACAATAATTTCTAGGTTTAGGCACTTTAAAAATTAATTATTAAACACCTTATTAATATTTCAAACCTAAACAATCATCACCTAAATTTATACTCAAATTGACACATAAACATAAGTTATCACATGTTTCTAAATTATGAGCTAATAATTACCTTATATTGAATGTTACTTATGAGAGACTTAAATGAAGATTCTTCTTAAGTTTACAAAACTATTGGAGTCTTCTCATCCTTCTCATCTCCCTCACTTGGTTTAATAATTTTCCCTTTTGAAAAGTCTTTGGTGGCTAAATTATCCACATCTTATGATGATATCTTTTAGACTTTTTTTGGAGAAAAGAAGGTTAGATTCACAAAGAGAAAATGAATAAACACCTCAATAATATTCAATTTAATAACTACTACATCTGTTATATACTATTTGATCTTTCTTTTCTAATAACCTTACAAACCAAGGTAGTCAATATGTTTTAAGAACCTAAATAAGCTTGCTTTCTTGGTTGTTAGATTCCTTCTTCTTTTTAACCCACACTTACAAGGGTTTTATTGCCATCCTTTGTTTGATCAAATCAAAATATATTAACGTGTCCATACTTATACAAAAATGACATACAATGTTATACGTGTGATGATGATGAATAAAAGGCATTTATATGTTTGTATGCATAATAAGGAAACTTCCTTTGGACATTAAAATTATTGAATGTTCTCCTAGGGTAGTGAAATGTCCTATGATTATATATATGATGCCTACTATGAATGAAACCTTGATGTATGCTTCTTTGAGGTCTAAAATCGTAGACTCAGTTTGCATGTTATCACAGAAGTTATGCCTATTCTTCCCTTAATAGTAGCGAACTCTATACCTAGATTATAAGCCATATATAAAAGCATGATGGTCTTAGTGGATGTAGAATCTGCATGCATATGCTTGACTGTGGATGCTTTATGCTCATTTGTCACATTAAGTAATGGTTCTTCACAATGCAAATATTTTCCCTTAACAAATGTGGTTTTAGAATTGACTTTACTTCTATAATTATATCATATTCCATTCTACCATTGGAAATCTTTTGAGCTCTTAGCATGTTCTTTAGTTTTTCACTCTCTTTAGTAAACTTAGAAAGTAAGTCTTTAAGGTATATGGTTAGGGGAAAATGTGGTTTCATTATCATGCCTTAAAGCATCGAACTCATGATTCTCATTAATAAGGACATTTTTGGATGATTTAATGTTATGCAATTCACTTTTTTTAAATTATTTTTTTCTTATTCATGCATGAGATAATTTCTTCTTTTTTACTCATAATTTTTGGACTTTCAACTAATTCATCATATATCATATCATCATCACTATCATTACAAGAATTAGGGTTGGATGTTACCTCATCATTGTCCATAGTGATAAAGCACATATGAGTTATCTCTTCTTCTAAATGTTTTCTTTCAGATTCACTTGTTTCATCCCAAGTTGATGTTTTAAATGCTTTCTTCTCATCCTTCTTCTCCTTCTTAAAGTTTCTTTCATACTTCTCATTATCTTTGAGTCGAGGAAATTGTGACTTTATATGGTTATGTTTTCTACTTTCAAAGTAAATAATGTTAGGAGATTTATATTTTAAATCACTTTTACCTTTTTTAAAGTTCTTTCTTTTAGAGAATTTCTTCTTTAAGAACTTCTTGAATTTTTAGTGAGTAAGCTACTGTCTTCTTCTTCGCTTTTAATAGTTGATGTCTCTTCCTCTTCATATGATTCTTCTTCTTTTTGTGAAGAAATTGAATTAAATTAAGTCATCAAGGGATGCAAAATAGAACAAAATTTTATCATCAAGTTAATCAAGCTCCCTCTGATGGAGTTGTCAAGATTAAAGCTAGGCTATATTATAGAATGATGTTCATCTCTTTACGTAAGTGAGGTAGATTACAGATTCCATATGCTATTGATGTAGTTCATATCCCTAAATATTTCTTTGAATATACTAATATGGAGCCTAATTTTCTGCATGAGTTTCTTAAGAAAAGTCTCTTGCTCTTGTGTTGCATCTTGAAAAACTCTTATATTCCTTTCATCCCAATGCCAACTATAATGAATGTCAATGCAACACAAAAGCACCATCCAACTGTACTACTTTGATGCTTGATGGTAGATCACCACTTTGTTATTTCACTCCACCTGTTTGGTACATTGGCGACTTGACATAAGTGTTGTAGTTGTTTCTAGGTATTTATGATGAAATCACATTGAAAGAATAAGTGTTGAATGTTTTCCTCAACTTTCTTACACAAGATGCACCAATTAGGATTTTGCAAGAATTAGGATAGTCTATCAACTATGGGCACCTTGGATTTCATAGCCATCCATAAAATTGTGGAAGCTTGAGGATTGAGATGTTTATGCCATGCCACTTTGGTCCAAGGAACAATGTTAGTGTTACCCCTTAAAAACTTCTTACATGATTGGTTTATGAAGCTTTCAGAGCTTGAAAGTCTCCATATGACATTATCCTCACCTTCATTAAGGTGAGTATGCATAAGTTCCTTTTTAATATGACTTGAAATAGGATAATCATCAAACAGAAGCTTGTTAATAAGAGCAGCTACAACCGAACTGTCATTATGTATCAATGCTTTCAGCATATGCATAGAGACATGATTCTGAAGAGTCCTCATAGAAAACCAATTATCATGCTAGAATTTGGTTTTCTTGCCATTGTCAATAAGTTTGATAGTTTCTAATGTGACTTTTTTCCTTATTTTTAGTATGTTTTTCATCAGCCAGGACAGAACAAAGGGGGGATTCCAGATACTATTATTCTTAAGGTAATAACCATTAATCCATTTAGACCACAAGGAGTTTCTATCCTTTCATAACCTCCATAACCTTTTAATCATTATAATGGTATTTAAGGTTCTAATAGGGATGAGATTAAGTCCTCCTTCAATCCTTGGAGTACAAATCTCAAGCCATTTGATCTTAGCATTGCCTCTAGATGAATGAGATCCTATCTATAAGAAGTTTTTGAAAATTATGTATATGTTTAGAGACAGATGCTAGAAAGCCTATACGAGTAGCCCAGAACACATTTAAGGAGATGAGCACAGAGGAAATAAGTTGTACCCACCCTACCAATTAAGGATAAGTGTCTACTCTTCCAATTTGAGATCCTAGAATTGATTCTATCAATAAGAAAGGAATACTCCTTACAACTCAATGTTGAATAGGAAATGGGACACCCAAGGTATACCATTAGTTATTATTGCTACTTAAAGCCTATGATTGATTTAATATTATATTCCATGTGAATGGCACTTTTTAATTAGAAACTGGCTCTTTTGGTACAATTAATTCCTATAATTCTACTGAAGATTTTGAGAGCAGAAAATAAGGATTTGATAAACACTTAGTATGCATTAGTTAATAGGATTAAGTCATCAACAAAATAAAGAATGGAGAGCCTAAGTCTTTTGTAATTTAAGTGAAATATGAAGTGTTTGGTCCTCTCAATGACTCTTTTAGGAAGTCTATTGAAGAATTCCATATTCAATGTAAATAAATATGGTGATATGGGATCCCCTTAACGAATACCTTTCATGCTTTTGATGGTTTTGGAGGGCTGACCATTAATCAAGAAATTACAAGTGGGAGTACTAATACATTGTCTAATCCATTATATGAAAACCTGAGAAAACTCCATTACAATAAGAGTGTTGATGATGAAGTCCTAACTAACACTGTTATAAGCTTTCCTTAGATCAATTATTCTTCCTACTCTTTTTATTGGAATAGTTTATGACGAACTCTTGCAATAGCATTATGTTATCACCTATGACCCTGCCTAGGATGTAGGCTCCTTGAGATTGATCAATGTATTTAGGAATCACTACTCTCAACCTATCAACAAGAATAGTTGAAATGACTTTATAAATGGTGTTGCAGCAAGCAATTGGTCTAAAGTCTGAAACTGTCTTATGCTCTCCACCTTTAGGAATAAGAGTGATGTAAGTTCTACTGAGCTTAGAAAGTATAACTCCATTTCTGAAAAAACTCAAAAATTGCATTAGTAATAATAGGTTTTGTGAGAGACCAAGTTTTAGTAAAAAAAGTTTCCATTGAAACCATCAAGTCTAAGACCCTTATGAGGATTTAATGATTTTAGAGAGTTTTCAATTTCCACAATGGTGACAGGTTTGTTAAGGCTTTCCACTTCCTAAGAAGCTAGGACCTCTTTAATGATTTCTTATAGAAAGGGAATTGAAGAACAAGAGTTGATGGGAGCATTCATCAATTTAGAGAAGTAGTATGCAACTCCATCGAGAAGTAGTTGTTGATTGTTCAATCTTTGCTCACTATACTGCAAACAAATAATTTTCTTCTTACATTTCTTGGAAAGAATAGTTTTTTCAAAGTAAAGAGTGTTTCTATCTCCATCTTTGAGCCATCTAATGTGAGATCTCTGCTTCTTCGATGATAATTTATAGCTAACAACCTTTGCAAGATCATTCATTGTTATTTTCTCAAGCTCTTGAAGATGTGATGATGTTGGATTGTTGTATAATTTAGACTGGATCTCCTCCAGCTTCCTTTTGTTAGTACTTAATAGATGATGTGTGTTTCCCACATTACACAAGGACAATTTCTTCATTTCTCGTTTGATTAGTCTAATCTTTTTTCCAAAAATGAAATTTTTAGTACCTCTAATATCATAACTTACACTATTCCACAAGGCCTCTTGAAAGCTTGCAAGAACAAACAAGAAGTTGTTGAATATGAAAGGCATTTTGGGACTTTTAAAGCTTATTTTAGTAATAACAATAGAGTGGTAAGATAATTTGCTATTTTCAAAAAGATTGAAGTTGGAAGGAAAAGCCTAAAGCCAAAGCTAATTCCCTAAGCATCTGTCAAGCTTCTTCCTAATAAAGCACCCATCATTTGATTGTTTTTCTAAGTTAAGAAGCATCCCCCAATATGGAGATCTAGGACTTATATGTCATCTAAGCACTTTCTGAGATTAGGACAAAGTATGCTTAGAGGTCTCTCACCTTTAGCTTCATCATGACTGATGATGAAGTTAAAATCCCATATAATCAACCAGGGAGTATTGATGTTTTTTGCAATCTCTTTAAGAAAATTCCACAAAGTCAATCTTTTATAACCAATGCTGTGAGCATAAATGAAAGAAATATGAACCACTAAGCTTGTCATATTATCATCTACCTTCATGTACATGATCTGGTTATTTTCAATTTCCATAGATGATTGAACTAGTGAGCTATCAACACACTATAATCCTTCCATTAGGATGTTGAGAGTGATTAGTGGTGTGTTGCCAATTCTGATGAAGTATCTTGATGAGATTACACTTACTATCCTTCATTTAAGTTTCTAAACGACCAATAATGACTGCTTTATTATCTATGATTTGATCCCTAATCAAAAACTTGTTATGAGATGCATTTACACCTCTAACATTCCAAGTTAGAACTATCATTTGTGGGAATCCCCTTGAAGTGATTTTTTTTCTTTCTATTGGATCTTCTTCTACTTACTGGCTTAAATTCAATTTTTTTTACCACTCTTTCCATCTATATTTTCCAGAGATTCATGATTAGTGGTGTCTATGTCATGCATTGTCTCATCTTAACTTACTCTCTCCCCACTGGAGTGTTAGTTTCTTTCTTAGTTGATAACTTATGACTATTTGTTTGATTGGTTTTAAGCAGCGTGTGTTTAGGATCTTTGAAATTAGACTCCTCTTTACTAATTTCTATTAGATCATGTAATTCCCCTATCTTGAAGACTACCAGTAGGCCTCCAAATTTTCTTCTTTTCTAAGATAGGCCTCTACACGTAAGTGACTTTAACAACATCCTTAGTGTGTCGCGTATGCTCATTGAGCCTAATAATGGGAATTTCCTTAGGTAAACTATCCAGATCACTCACCAGGATGCAGATTCTAACATAATTGATCCTTTGAATTTCATCTGTAGCTTGTTCCGTATAGATTGGTTTACCAATGAGGCTTTAAATGCTAAATTCTATTTTTTGGAAATAACATTTCTTCTTGTGTTTCTTGGATCTTCATTTTGTATGTGAGGAGAGATCCAATAAGTTCCTTTAATGGTAGTATTGTTTGATCTTTAGCTTCTCCTATAGCAATCATTTTAGCTTTCCATGTCTTTAAAAGTGACTTAAGTAACTTTCTTACCATTTCAACATTAGTATAGGTCTTTCTAAGACCTTTGAGAGCATTAATTATCAATAAATTCAGTATACATGTTAAATGTGCTTTCATCATGCTTTGTTTGAAACAATTCATATTGATTTGTTAGTATGCTTACTTTACTCTCTTTTGCTTGATTTGTGCCCTCATGAGTAATTTCTAATGTATGCCAAATGTTATTAGCCATTTCATACTTAGAGACCCTATTAAATTCATTTTTCCTAAGGCACAAAATAGGATGTTTATGGCCCTACTATTTAAGGATAATAATATCTTATCTTAAGGTTCACATTCTTCTTTTAATTTGGGTACCTTTTATTATCTATAATTTTCATAGAAATAAAGGACCATTTGAAATTATTTCTCATAGGTTTACACTTTCAGCCATTAAGAATAATCTCAACCTAGTTTTCTAATAAAGATAATTACTGCCATCAAAGAAAAGTAGTCTACTAATGTTTTGTCCCTCTTGGTTTAATGATGATGATGATGCTCATAAATATGTCATTATTGATCTTTGTTGTAGGATTTTTTTACAACAGCTAGCCTAATAAATGAGCTCTAATAGCACTTGTTAGTCTTTAATAGCACCCAAAAGATGGATGAATTGGGTATTTATAAAATCTTAACAAATCTTTTAACTAAAGTACCTAATTAACAACAATCAATATAAATAAGAATGAGGCAATTACTTAACGTAAATAAATTAACCAATTGAAAAATAATTTGAAAAGGATAGGGAAGAGAGATGCAAACTGGCCTTGCCTACATCCACTCCTAAGACTTTTCTTAGAATTCTACTATAATTCTTCTTTTAAGGTAAAGAATAATCTTTATACAATCTTTCTTGGTAAAGAAGAACCCTTCTTACAATTTTCTTCCAAACTGAAGAGGAACCTTAATCCCACTTGGATCACCCCAAGTATAATATTCAACACCCAATAAAGTAGTACAACTTAAAAATATCTCACTTATTCACTCGGTAACTCCAAAATAACTTAATCAATGCTCCAATGATTAAAAAATTCTTTGAAAAATGTGTATGTAACACTAAAAAAAATAAATAAAAATAAATTTTATTTCAAAAGAAATAATTTAACGTACCTTACATATCTTTATACAAAAAAACCCATTCCCACTTTGCCTTGCTAACTTAAAGGGGTTAATTGATCATCTATGTTAAATACCAATCGAGAGACTTCCTAAGCCAAAAATGACTTAGGGTGCGTCCTTTACAAAACAAACGACTTTACATTCCCATTCCAAAGTTAATTACCTAATTACGTGATTGGAATTTTACACACATTGTGTCTTAGAAGATTCCTTATTGGTAGATGTTTAATCTATATGTTGAGTAACTAGGTGTCTCTAAATAGTTAGGTCTTTTTCTTCACCAAATGCATATAATCTAATCCCTTGATTATCATTTCTTGCTTTTATACTACTTTGTTACATGTTCTTGTTTATCCCAACCTGATTATTGTTTTGTCTCTTCATATTTGAGTTTGTAAATTCAAGTCAAAATTCCTTCTTGCTCTCTTTATAATCTTCAATATTCTTTGATTAGCTACTAAGATTTCCCTAATCTAGTGTATGAGT
>JAOSBL010000001.1:4683515-4693647 GCA_027568915.1 Erythroxylum roraimae | reverse complement strand
TATATACCAAATATTAATATTGACTACTTAATCAAGTAACTATATTTTAATAAATCAAATAATTAATTATATACCAACAATCATTAATAATAATTGAATTAATTTATTATATTCTAATAACTGTTAATTATATCAAAATTAATTTTTTAACCATGATTTAAGTAATTATATTACAATAACTATTAATTATATCAAAATTAATTCATTAATTATTATTTAAGTATAAGTATATTTAAATTATAGGATGAAAAAATATTCAATAAAAAAATCCTACTGAATGAATAACATAAAATAAATTACGCCTATGACTTAACAGTCACAGGCGTGAGTAAGAATAAGAATAAAAAAAAAGAAATCATGCCTGGCTGAGAGAGGAATAAATATTAACTATTATTTAAGTCTAAGCATATTTAAATTATAGGATGAAAAAATATTTAGTAAAAAAAACATCCTACTGAATGAATAACATAAAATAAATCATGCCTGTGACTGAGTAAGAATAAGAATAATAAAAAAGAAATCACGCCTGGCTGAGAGAGAAATAAATATTGGCAAAAAAGGCAAAAAAATAACTGTTGGATCATTTGGATGGCGGGATGGATTTCTGTGTTCATCCATCCTGTTCGTCCTTAGTATTATATACTTAATGAGGAGTTTGTTGTCTCTCCGACTACAGTAATTGCCTTTGAAGGCCAACCAATTCCCTGTCTATTTTTACATCATATTTAGGGTAACTTGCATGTCTGATGATGGTAATGAATTTCGTATTATACCAGTCAAAAAACAGTACAAAAGGTGATGCTCTAATATCGGATGTCTGTACCGGCCTGTTTCACTTGATACTGGTAGTATTCAGAATATCGGCCATATACCAATCGATACCCGAAATTTTTAAAAATACAGGGGTTTCTATGCAAAAAATCAAAATTTTTTGAAACTCGACATATGGTGCTTCTCCTCTTCCTCTCTTTATTGTCTCTCTCACACTCTCACTGTCTCTGTTCTTCACTATCGCCACCACTCCCTCTCCGATCATCCGGCGACCATCACCGCACCACAACAACATCCTAACTGAGTCTCCTAAATTTGCCAGATATAAAATAAATCCAGATTCAAACTTGACCCAACCTGACATTGAATTAGTTTCTAATTTTTTGGGTGTGTTTTTCCTCTAAAATTTGAAAAACAAATTCATTGAATTTAGTTGTTTATGTATATTTTGTGACGAAAATTGTTGGAAATTATTGGAAATGAAAATTGTTTATGTTTGTTTTTGTAATGGCTGAATTGAAATTGTTGGAAATTGTTAGAAATTATTGGAATTTGAAAATAAAAATTGTTGAAAATGCAAATTGTTTATGTATATTTTATTATTTTGTGAATTGTGAATTTGTGATCGTTGAAATTGATAGTTGTTGGAAATGAAATTGTTGAAAATTTGGAAATGAAAAATGTTTATGTATGCTTTGTAATGTTTGAAACTTTGAATTGAAATTGTTTAAAATTGTTGGAAATTATAGGGAATGGAAAATGTTGGAAATGAAAATTGTTTATGTATGTTTTGTAATGGTTGAATTAAAATTGTTGTAAAATGTTAGAACGGAAATTATTGGAATTTGTTGGAATTTGGAAATGAAAATTGTTGAGAATGAAAATTGATTATGTATGTTTTATGATGTTTGAAACTTTGAATTGAAATTATTCGAAATTGTTGGAAATCATTGGAAATGAAAAATGTTGGAAATGGAAATTGTTTATGTATGTTGTAATGGTTGAATTGAAATTGTTGGAATTTGGAAATGGAAATTATTGGAAATTGTTGAAAATGCAAATTGTTTATGTATATTTCATTATTTTGTGAATTGTGAATTTGTGATGGTTGAAATTGATGGTTGTTGGAAATGAAATTGTTGGAAATTTAGAAATGGAAATTGTTTATGTATGTTTCGTGATGTTTGAAACTTTGAATTGAAATTGTTCAAAATTGTTGAAAATTATTGGGAATGGAAAATATTGGAAATGAAAATTGTTTATATGTGTTTTGTAATAGTTGAATTGAAATTGTTGGAAAATGTTAGAATTGTTGGAATTGGAAAATAGAAATTATTTATGTATGTTTTGTGATGCTTGAAACTTTGAATTGAAATTAGAGAAAGTTAGAAACATAAACTACCATTTCTTTCCATTTAATCAATATGTAAAATATGTTGAATTATTTGGTAATATATATGTGTTGGCTATCATAAATATTTATAATAGATAATGTGTGAAAGTAGTGATGTATGTGTCCAAAAGGAACTTTTTCCAAATTGTGAACATGTTGTAGGCTAAACTCCAACCACTTATACTAAGCCTTATTAATGTCCATTAAAAATGCTAGAAGCAACTTTTATATTTAAGAACCAAATATAGAATGGTGGATATAATATTATGGTTTGCTAGAAATGAAAAGAAGATTCAAAGGTTTGAATAAGGAAAAAAAAACATTTCTAAACAAAGTTATATCCTTCAACTTGATCCTAATGTTATGAATATATCCTTCAACTTGATCCTAATGTTATGAATATATCCTTCAACTTGATCCTCATGTTATGAATAATGTATATGAACAATTGTATAAGACATGACATTCATTATTTGGTGATTATGCAAATCATACCCTTCAATTTGATCCTCATGTTTGAAACTTTAAATTGAAATTGTTTGAAATTGTTGGAAATGGAAATTGTTTATGTATGTTTTATGTACTTATGTATGTTGAATAATTGAATTGTTAGTTTTCAACTTATGGAGAATTGTGTTCGATGAAATTGAATTGTGTATGGTGTAATTATACAAAATGAGTTATATTATATAAGATGGACATGCGTATTGTGTAATAAAATTATGCGATCTTTTATTTTGATATATGCATTTATTTATTTTTACATATAAATGGAAGGAAGTTCAAGTATTCCTGATCAAACTGATTCAGGAAGATATAATGATCCATCTTGGGCCCATAGTGCATTAGTTCTCAGTATAAGGAACCATACTATTTGTTTGTTTTGTAACAAGCATTTGAAAGGTGGAGAAATAACTCGATTAAAGAAGCATTTAGTTGGGGTTAAAGGAGATGTGGAACCCTGTAAAAAGTAAGTCATGATGTAAAGTGGAAGATGAAAACTTTTCTTGAAGAATATCAACACGAGAAAGATAAAAGGGAAAGGTTGAATTTTGAAATTGGTAGTGGAAGTTTGTTTATTGGTTTTCATGATAATTGTGAAAATGTTGAAGGTGGTAGTGGTAGTGGTAGTAGTAGTAGTAGTAGTTGGTAGTGGTAGTGATAGTGGTAGTGGTAGTGTTAGTGTTAGTGTTCCATCCCAAGCCCAGCAAGAAGTGAATGTTACACCTAGACCTGATGCTAGGAAAAGAAGAAGGCAGGTGACTAGTTTTTTTGCATCATGAACAACTCCTAGAGCCCAACGTTTAATTCGTAGTGCAATGCAATCAAGAGATGCAGCTCACAATATCGATATGACAGTAGCTAAATGGTGGTATGATACAGGTTCATCATTTAATGCTTCTCAATCTTACTATTATCAGCCAATGGTGGATGCAATAGCCTCTTACGGTTCAGGATACAAAGCTCCTTCGATTGATGACTTAAGAGGTAAACTTTTGAGTTGCTCAGCTTATGAAATTAAAAGTTATTTGGCAGAAAGGGTAAATTGAGCTACTTTTGGATATTCAATTATGTATGATGGTTGGATAAATAAGAGACTAGGGCCTATTATTAATTTTTTGGTTTATTCTGTAAATGGCTCAATGTTTTTGAAGTTTATTGATGCTTCTGGCCTTATTAGAAATACTGATACTTTATTTAAGATATTTGATGAAGTTGTGAATGAAGTGGGGTTAGAAAACATTGTTCAGTCCATTATTGACAATGATTTCGCTTATAAAGTGGTAGGAAGAAGGTTACAAAATAGGTATAAATCTTTTTTTGGACTCCTTGTGCTGCACATGGCATTGACCTAATGATGGAAAATATAAGGGATCTTAAGTATTTTCTTATTATTGATGAGACTATGCAGAAAGTTAAAAAAGTGTTTATATTTATCTATAATCGTGCATGAGTATTGAATTTAATGAGAAAGGAATTTACCAATGGTAGGAATTTATGTCATCCTACTGTAATAAGATTTGCAGTGAATTTCTTATCACTTCAATCTTTTGTTTCGATGAAAAAAGAGTTAAGACAAATGTTTACAAGTGATAAGTGGGTTGCATCTTAGCACACTAGGTCTAATGCTGGATTGGAGGTTTCCAACATTATACTAGAAGATCGAGAATTTTTGTTTCAATGTCAATTTGTTATTCGAGTTTATGAGCCTTTGATGAGGGTGCTTCACTTGGCTGATAATGAAGAAAAGTCAATAATGGTTTTTTTTGTTGGATGTTATAGATAGGATGAAGGAAGCAATCAAAGTCAATCTAAAACAGAGGCCTTCTTTGTACTCATCGTATCTTACAATCATCAATGAGAGATGAGAAAGGAAACTTTCTTCTCTATTATTTGCAACTGGGGCATTTTTTAATCCTAGTGCTTATTTCAGACTAGATTTTACAAAGAAAACTGAAGTTAATAAAGAAATGTGATTAGCTATTACATCAATTATTGGCCATGAAATGATGCAAGATCTATTAAGCTCACAAATGGAGTTTTGTTTATAACACTACTTTTGTTATCCTACGACTTACAATTTCTTAGCGGGATTAATTCAAAACTGGTGTTCTAGATTTGCAAATGTTTGCAATTCGGATTCTTCAACCTTCCACAGGGTATAACTTTTTGAGAACAAGTATTGATGCTAATGATGTACTTCTGAAGTGTGTTGTATAATCAAATGCAGTAGCTCTCCTTTAAATAAAGATTCCCTTCAACTAGTCATTGCTTCAAATTGATCATCGACTAATTGACTTAACCAGCTTTGATTCTGTTACAATATCTTTCTCATTATCTTTGACAAAATCTTCAAGTATTTGATTGTTTGAATAATCCTTTGACTATGTCTTTGAAGTTGACTATCGAATTGGTTGAATAGCAGGATCCTTTGTATGATAGGAGCTTATCTATTCCAGATATTGCGGAACTATTTATTATTATTATCAAAATGAATTTTTTAGATTTATTTATGTAAAAATAGGAAAACTTTTTTCTTTTATTTGAACAGACAATCTCTTGAATATTGTTATTGAACAGACAATCTCTTGAATATTGTTATCTTTTAGAGAGAAAAATAATTCAATAAATTTGAATTTCGATATCTTAACAATTTGAAATTTTAACAAAAATATTTTTGATTGTTATCATCAAAATCATTAATTTAAAAACCTTGAGCTAACAATTTCCCCCTTTTTGATGATGACAAGCAATAACAGATATATTTTCAATAATTCAAATAACTAAGAAAGATACCTATAAATTTTATATGTCCTTACTACCTGTAAACTTTATATGTCATTACTCACAATCATGATTAAAAGGAGCCTTTCTTAAGGAAGGAGCCTATCAAAAGATAACTTAGACGCAATTATAACATAGATATCTCAGACAAAATATATTACTAGACAACATTAGTAAAATATATCAAAATATAGTTTTTCTTAACTCTCCCCCTTTGTCATTATCAAAAAGAAGAAAAATCAAAGATCATCACCATAAAGCACAAAGAGTCAAAATATTAGAAAGATGTCATGAACAATTATAAAACACAAAAATCATACAAAAATAATCGTTAGTAGAAAAATGTAATAAAAGTATTTGTTTTAACGAAAGTATTCTTTAAGTGAATCAATAACAACATGAAGGATATGTTGCAAGTCCTTGATTTGATCCTAATGCAGTCGAATTTCCCTCAGTTGTTGTTGGATGTTCGGATTGTTGGTTTCTGGAGAATTGACAGCAGGCACAAGAGGTTTTTGCATTGGGGCAGGACCCAAGACATCTACTATTCTTTCTAACTTCTTTTGCACCTAGACGTTGTCTTTTAGTTTATATCTAAATTGTAATGGAATAGATGAATGATATTTTCTAGGCCCATACCATTCCAGATCATTAAAAGACACGTCATAATATGCCAATATTTTAGTTAGAAGCATCCCATAAGGCAGTCCCCTTGTAGTATTTTTATGACTCGCCTTATCCAACATAAAATGTATAATCATCGAGGGAAGGTTAATTTGATTACCTTTCAACAAGTTATAGGCAATATAAGTGTCTAATAAACTACATCTTTCAACTGAATTACCTTTCAACAAGTTATAGGCAATATAAGTGTCTAATAAACTACATCTTTCAACTGAATTGCTCCTTTGAAAGATGGATGTAATAGAGGGGATGCAAGACATCTTTGAAAAAGGTCTAATTGTCAGCACCAGAGTCTATCGTCTTAGGTATTTTTAGCATTAATGCATATTGATTATACAACTTCACCCAAATCGAAATCAGTGATATCCCCCTTATGGCATGAGAAGTCAGTTCTCCCTATTGGAGTTATATCTAGTAGATTCCCTAAAATTTCTTCAGTTAAGAGAATTTCACATTCTCTGACCTAGGAGACAATTGTCTTCTTTCCATCAATAACTTCTTTTCTCATATGTGTATAAAATGATCGAACCAGATCATCACAAACAGTTTCATCCAATTTTAAGAATTTTTGTCAGCCAATAGACACAAAATAAGAGTAAACAAGAAAGCATATTTCATCAAACAACATTGGAAGTAGAATTCGTCCAATAACCACCTTTCTTTTCTTGTACTTCATTTTGTTTCTCGCTTCTACTTCCATCAATTGAAATATTTTTGGTGGTGTTGAAGATTTTCCTTTCTTTTGTGTAGAGACTTTTATTTTCTTTGATCTCTTGGCCTTGGGAATTTCTTAAAATAGAGATTCTTCCCTAGTGATAGGGTCTTCTGCAGTTTCTACAAGCATATTCTCTTTGCCTTTTCTTATTTCTTCCTTTTTTCTTTTTAACAATGCTTCTTCGTGTCTCGGTTCTTCCTCAGGATTCATTTGTTTTTCAGTTACAAATGTTTTCTCAGCCTACATTAGGAGACTTTCTTTGGTTCATGGGCACCTCACCAAATGAACCAATTCTTCATTTGAACCATCATCATTAGTGATCCAGTGTTCTTCTGACAAATTTCGACCTGTGCAACTAGGTCGAGGAGTAGATGATGGTGGTGGTGCAGAGATTTTAGGGGTAAGGGTAGGCAGAGTGAGAGTAGATAGAGAAGGAGAAATTGTTGGAGATCTTGAAACTGGAGATGGAGAATGGAATCGTACCTTCTTTATCAGTTTCCCCTTACTAGAGACTATTCTCACAGAGAGTGTTCTACTTCACTAGAAGATTTTTCTTTTTCTTTTTCTTTTGCTTCTCTTTCTTCTTCTTCTTCTAACAAGCTAGGGTTTGAGCCGTCAAGAATTTCCTCCCCAGAATTATAAATATATTGCTGCTTTGTTGATTCATTATGTCCGGTGGATGAATCAAAGGTTGATTGTTCAAGCGACGCCAAAATCTTTTGCTTTTTCTCGTATGCATGTAATGGAGTCTCTCATATGGATGCTTCTAAAAATCGGACCTTTTTAATAGAAGAGACAGAAAAAGGTTCAGTAGAGGTGTTTAGCGATCCTATTATTGGTGACAAAGAAGAAGATTCAAAAACAAGAGTTTTAGACTCTTGTTCATAGCGGAGAGTCTCGCCATAGCTAGTAATGGGTGTCAAAGATTTCTTTTGGCCTTTAGACTTTGTTCGTGCCATTTTAAAAAACAAAGGATGTTGGAAATTATTGAAGGGATTCACAAAGAAGAGAGTTGATTGTAATGAGATAGAAGGAACTGCAATGAGTGTTGAAGATAAGATGAAGAAAGGAATCGTCTTGAGATATACTAAACGATATTTAAGAAACGGTTTCTAAGAGACAATTTCCTATAAAGAGGAAAGATTGTACATGTTCTTAGAGGTATAATCTCTTCCGTATCTTCTGTCAGTTGTACGAAGGTTTGACAGTACTATGCTTGTGATTTTTTTTAAAAATGAAACGACATCATTTTAGTGATGGCTACTCTGAATGAAGTTACTCTTTTTCTTTATAAACGATAGGAACCTTCTATACATTCGAAGGAGCCTTTTAAATAGATATATTCGAAGGCGCCTTTTAATATCTACAAAAGTATAATAAAATCTTTTAATAGGGTTAGATATTTGATAATCTGCACATACCAAGCTTTTTTTGTAACAAGCAAAATCTATCTTCTGAAAGGAGCTTAGTAAAGATATTAGCTACTCGATTTTTAGTATTAACATGCAGTAATTCAATAGTTCCTTTCAAAATGTGATATCTAAGAAAATGATGTTTAACTTCTATATGCTTAGTTCTAGAATGATGCACAGGATTTTCAGACAAATTAATTGCACTTGTGCTGCCACACAATATGGTAATATGACTAAAGTTTAGAGAAAAATCCTAGAGTTGATGTTTTATCCATAATATTTGAGCACAATAGCTAGCGGCTGCTATATATTCTGCCCCAATTGTTGAGAGTGTTGTGCAATTTTGTTTCTTGCAAGACCAAGAAACTAAACATCCACCATAGAATTGACAATAGCCACATGTACTTTTCCTGTCAACTTTGTCAGCTTCATAATCTACATCACAATAGCTCACAATCTCATACGAATCTATTTTTGGATACCATAATCGGAAATCCATAGTTCTAAGAAGATAACGAAAAATTCTCTTAACTGCTTGAAGATGACATTCTTCGGGATTTGACTGAAAGCATGTACAATGACACATACTAAGCATAATGTCAGGTCTTGAATTTGTGAGATATAGAAGAGAACTAATCATCCCTCTAAATTTTGTCTCATCAATAGCTTTGCCATCTTCATCCTTATTAAGCTCAAAACTAGTATACATTGAAGTTCCCATTGGCTTGACATTTTCAAAATGATATTTTTTTTATAAGTTCCTTTGTGTACTTGTCTTGACTGATGAAGATTCCCTTTTTTGTTTGCTTAATTTGGAATGTAAGAAAGAAAGATAACTCTCCCATCATGCTTATTTCAAACTCCTCCTACATTAAAGCTGAGAATTCTTCACAAAAAGATGGATTAGTAGTACCAAATATTATGTCATCAACATATATTGAACTATGAGTAAATCAATTTTATTCCCTTTAATAAATACAGTTTTATCTATCTTTCCTCTTTCAAAGTCATTCTCAAGCAAGAAGTTACTTAATCTTTCATACCATGCTCGAGAAGCCTACTTTAGACCATATAAAGCTTTTGTCAATTTTATCATATAATCTGGATGGTCTACGTTCTCAAAACTTGGAGGTTGCTTAACAAAGACTTCTTCATTAATAAATCCATTTAGAAAAGCACTTTTAACGTCCATTTGATATAATTTGAAATTTTTATAACATGCAAAGGAAATTAAAATTCTGATTGATTCTAGTCTACCAATAGGAGCATAAGTCTCATCAAAATCAATACCTTCTTGTTGATTATAGCCTTGAGCTATAAGTCTAGCTTTATTTCTTACCAACTTACTATTTTCATCGAGTTTGTTTCAAAATACCCAATGAGTTCCAATGACTGACTTGTTTTGTGGATAAGGTACTAGATTCTAAACTTGGTTATTGTCAAACAGGTTTAGTTCATCTTTCATAGCTATAGTTTAGCTTTGATTAGCAGGTGCTCTTTTACAGTATTTGGTTCTACTTGTGAAACAAACGCAACATAATTGTTTTTGAAGGAGGCTCCAGTCTTTAGACCTTTCAAAGGGTCTCCTAGAATATACTAAAGTGTATCGAGTCCTCTCCATTCTCTTGGTGTCCTTCTATTATGAATATCTGGTGTCCTTTGTGTTGGAGATCGTCCCTATGCGCGCATCACATGCACACTGTGCGGAAGAACAAACCATTTGTTCAGAGACGTTCTCCAGAATTCCCAGAATCTTGTGTCCGTCCAAAGACTCAAACCAAAAAACGACCAAAGTAGACCGTCTCTAACGGTATCCACGCAGAGGATGGAGGAATCAACCTATTCAAACACTTTGAATGGAAATAGCTAGAA
>JAOSBL010000001.1:4665376-4683415 GCA_027568915.1 Erythroxylum roraimae | reverse complement strand
ACACAATTCAACCCCCCCTTCTTGTGCATTTTGTATATTGAATATTAAGTCTATACTAACGTGTGATTTACTTCAATATTATTATTTTCCTTATGAAGGAAGTAGTCGATCTCATAGACTAAAGTATGAAGATAGTTAAATAAACGTGTGGGTGCTTGTTAGAGAACAAGTTCACTGAACATACTTGATATGAGAAATCTATATATAACATTACTTGTATGTCTATAGAAATTCTATTTATTAATGATTGTATAAGTGATCATTTGAATTAAGGTCTCCAAGGTCATCTTGTATAGGGATTATTATGTTTTGATCCTACTTATGACCTATTTAATTATGGATCATTTAGTCGGTAGTCATTGGACATAGTATGAACTATATGGAGGTAGTTGAATGATCAAGATATTGATTCATCACCCTAAAGTAATTAGGAAGAATGTTCCCTTGTTCTCGATTAGTGTTGATTCGGGAAATGCTTGGCCAAGGTAGAATGAGGTTTTGTAAATAGTTTACAAATGTCATTAATTGAATCGATAGCTAATGACAAAGAACTAATATGACTAGACACGAAGTAAAGTAGATATTAATTTCATACTCTATCTCTAATCGAAACATTTTATGATGAAATGATTAAATTCTATGGAAAAAAAAATAATGCACAGAAAGGTTAGTCAAAATCACTTTAACATTCCTGAATATTTGTGTGGTCAGGATTTGTAGCTAGATACCAATCTTGATCTATGATTATGAATTGTTTAATTAGACAATTAAAGATAAATTAAAAAGTGTTTTAATTTATCTAATAGAATTAGAATTTATAATCATTGCTAATATATTTGAAAACCTAATGGGTCTCACATAAAGAACATGTTGAAGAGAGCAAAGATTTTTTAACTAAGTTGGACTTGAATGTAAAGTTTGAGAAACTTTATTTTTAAATATGAGATATTTAATAAATAAGGATCAATATGAAATATTGGATCTTATTTGGGCATAATTGATATTTAATTAGAATTACAAATTAGAATTTAATTTCAATTAAATTACTAAAATGTCCAAAATTTATTATAAATAGGCTTCAACTCTAATGGAGCTAGCACTTCTTGCTTAACCCTCTCTGTAAGAGTTACAGAGTTTTTTAAACCTGTTATGTGGATACCATTAGAAGCCGGATACTTGTGCGGCTACAGTGGTTGAGATTGATTGATTTCAAAAAATGTTCAAGGGATATGATAAAAATATGATCAAGCTTCTAAATAAGGAACAAACTAAAATTCATGATTTGTTATGATTTAATTGTTAATCATTTTATAGAATTAAAGTGATATTGGTTTTTAGAAAATCAAAATACAAATTTTTTTTGTAATTATTCCACTATAGTTATGATATGATCTAGTCCTAATTTTTTAATAGTGGTATCAAAGCAAACTTTAATTCTATAAACTGATTAAAAATGTGATTGTTATTCATTCTAATTTTGGAGTTAAATCGAAAAAAATTTGCAACTTAAATCTAAAAAGGGTTTCAGATGAATACCATATAAACCCTAAACCACTAAATTAGAAATCCAAATTAAGAATTATTGAAATTATGATAAGTGGTGAAACTTTTAAAACCTAAAACACCAGCCATTGTATACCATCAACACTAGCCATTAACATATCATCTGGTTTTTAGAAACCCGTAAGCATTGAGCGCTGAACCAATTATTTTCAAAGGAAAATTTATAGGGGTGTGATTCTCTCGAATGGATTTAGGTGATAACTCAGGCTCTTCCCGGGTCACTTATTGAAAAATCTGCATTACTTGTTGCAATTTCTTGTTATGGTTGGGACCATGGTTAAGTGAATAAGGTTGTGTGAGTGGTTTGCACTGGAGGAGCAGTTGTGGCAGAGTGGGAGTTTTCTTCAGTGGCTGTAAAGGTCTAGAAGCAACCATAGTGGTGCAAGGAAGTACTAAACGTCAACGATTAAGTATGATCACACATGGTGCTGGCGAGTTGAAGGTGACGAGCTAGAGATTGACAACGCTAGCAGCTATAAGACATGGAGTTGCAGGTAAGACTAGCAGCTACTACAGTGTGGAGACTCGACTATAGTTTTTGGAAACTTTGCAGTAGGTGGCTAATGGTAGCTTGAGGGTGGTTGCCAGTAGTTGTTGGTGAGCGGTGGCTAGAAAGTGATAAGGCAAACACACACAAGAGAGGGGTGAATTATATATAACTTGAAAAAAATTTTCTAGTTACTATTAACTCGTCTAAACAATAAGGGCTTATTAAAATATAAAAGGAGCCTATCAAGTTTTAAAATGAAAGGAGCCTATCAAACTTTTAAAACAAAAGGAGCCTGTCAAACTTTAAAACGAAAGGAACCTCATGTGACTAAAATGCGAAAACTTAAAAGTTAAGGAAAGAGAAAGAATGACACTATCAATTTATACTGGTTCGGCTTATAACGAAGCCTACATCTAGTCCTCAAGTGTCCAACTTGAGTTGTTCACTAATAAATCTCCAAGTAGTGATTTAACGAGCCTCTCTAAGCTCACAAGTATATATTTTTCAAGGTTTTTCAACCTTCCACACTTACTAGTATCTATCAAGCCTCCACAAGCTCTCAACTGATGAAAGTAAGGTTTACTCAATATAAGCTTAAATAAATCTCTCTCTCTCTCTCAATAGAGTGTTTTCACTTTCCAAAGCTCATAAAGATATAACTTTTCAAGAACAAGAATTGATGCTACTGATGTGCTTCTAAAATATGTTGCATAATCGAATGCAGTAGCTCTCCCTTAAATAGAGATTCCCTTTAGCTAGCCATTGCTTCAAAATGATCATCAACTAATTGACTTAACCAGTTTTGATTATGTCACAACGTCTTTCTCATTATCTTTGATAGAATCTTCACATATCTGGTTGTTTGAATAATCCTTTAACTAGGTCTTTAAAGTCGAAAGACCACTTTCGAATTGGTTGAATAGCATGATCCTTTATACAATAGGAGTTTATCCATTTTAGATATTGCTGAAATATTTCTTACTTTCAAAAAAGAATTTGTTAGACTTAGTCATGTAAAAATACTAAAACATTCTTCTTTTATTTGAAGAGAAAATCTCTTAAATATTGTTATCTTTCAAAGAGAAAAAAATCTAATAAATTTGAATTTTGAAATCTTAACAAAAATATTGATTGTTACCTTTAAATCAGTAATTTAAAAGGCTAGAGCTAACAATCTCCCCCTTTTTGATGATGACAGGAAATAACATAAATATTTTCAAAATTTTAAATAACTAAAAAAGATACCTGTAAACTTTATATGTCCTTACTTACAGTCATGATTAGAAGGAACCTTCCTTATGTGTCCTTACTCACATTCATGATTAGAAGGAGCCTTTCTTAAGTAAGGAGCCTATTGAAAGATAACATAGATGTAATCACATATAAAATATATATCACCAGACAATCAGTTAGCAAAAATATATCAAAATGAAAATATATCTCATACTCTCCCCCTTTGTCATTAGCAAAATGAAGGATCATATCCAAAAAAAAGAATATCACAAATACCTATGAACCAAAAAAAATCATGAACAAGTATAATCAATAAAAATATTCATAACAACACCAAAAACAATCGCTAACAGAGAAATGTAATAAAATATGTGTTTTAATGAAAGTATTCTTTAAATGAATCAATAACAACATGAAGAAGATGTTGCAAGTCCTTGATTTGATCTTGTATTTGATCTTAATATAGCTGAATTTCCCTCAGTTGTTGTTGGATGTCCAGATTATTGGCTTCTGGAGGATTGACAGGAGGCACAAGAGGCTGTTTCGTTAGGGCAAGACCCAAGACATCTGCTACTCTTTATGATTTCTTTTCCACCGAGACGTTGTCTTTTAGTTTATGTCCAAATTGGAATGGAGTAGATGAATGATATTTTCTAAGCTCATACCATTCAAGATCATCAAAAGACAAGTCATAATATGCAAATATCTTAGTTAGCCACATCCCATATGGCAATCCCCTTGTATTATTTTTATGACTCCCCTTATCCAACATAAAATGTAAAATCATCGAGGGAAGGTTCATTCGATTACATTTCAACAAGTTGTAGACAACATAACTGTCTAATAAACTATATCTTTTAACTGAACTGCTCCTTGGAAAGATGGATGTAGCAGATAGGGATGCAAGACATCTCTGAAGAAGGTCTAATTGTAGACACCAGGGTTTGCCATCTTGGGTGTTTTTAGCATTAATGCATATTAATTGAACAACTTCACCCAAATCCAATTCAGCGATATCCCACTTATAGCATGAAAAGTCAGTTTATCCAACTGGGGCAATATCCAACAGATTCCCTAAAATTTCTTCAGTCAACATAATCTAACATTCTTTAACCCAGGAGACAATCGCCAACTTGCCATCAATGATTTCCTTTCCCATATGTATGTAAAATGATCTTACTAGATCATCATAAACAATTTCATGTAAGTTCAAAAAATTGTGCCAGTCAACAGATACAAAATAAGAAAAAACAATAATGCCTATGTTATCAAACAATATAGGAGGTAGAATTCTTCTAGCAATCACCTTTCTTTTCTTGTACCTCATTTTGTATCTCGCTTTTACTTCCATCAATTGAAACATTTTTAATGATGCTGAAGATTTTCCTTTCTTTTGTGCAGAAACTTTTATTTTCTTTGATCTCTTGCCCTTGGGAATTTCTTCAAATAGAGATTCTTTCCTAATGATAGGATCTTCTGCAACTTCTTCAAACATAGACTCTTTGCCTTTTCTTATTTCTTCCATTTTCCTTTTTAACGAAGTTTCCTCTTTTCTCGGTTCTTCCTCATGATTTATTTGTTTTTCAGTTACAGGCGCTTCCTCAACCTACACTAGGAGACTTCCTCTGGTTTGTGGTAACCTAACCAAACGAACCGGTTCTTCTTTTGAATCATCATCATTAATGATCCAGTGTTCTTCAGACAATTTTTGAGTCGTGGAACTAGGTCAAGGAGTAATCGATGGTGGTGGTGCAAAGATTTTGGGAGTAAGAGTAGGCCGAATGGGAGTAGACAAAATGAGAGTAGGTAGTCAAGGTGAAAGTGATGGAGATCTTGAACTGGAGAAGGAGAATGGAATCGTACCTTCTTCATCAACTTCCCCTTACTAAAGACTCTTCTCATAAGAGTATGTTCTTCTTTACTTGAAGATTTTTCTTCTTCTTTTTCTTTTGCTTCTCTATCTTCTTCTAACAAGCTAAGGTTTGATTTATTAGAACTTTCTTCCTTAGAATCAGAAACATATCATTGCTTTGTTGATTCATTATGTTCGGTGGATGAATCAAAGGCTGATTCTTCAGGCAATGTTAAAATCTTTTACTTTTTCTCGTATGCATGTAATGGAGTCTCTTGAATGCTTGCTTCTAAAAATTTGGGCTTTTTAATAAAAGAGACAAAAACAGGTTCAATGGAGGTATTTAGTGATCCTATTATTGGTGACATAGAAGAAGATTCAAAAACAAGAGTTTCAAACTCTTGTTCATAGCAAGGAGTTTCGCCATAGCTAGTAGTGGTGTCAAAGATTTCTTTTGGCCCTTATACTTTGTTCGCGCCATTTTCAAAGAACTGAAGTTGCTGGAAATTATCATAAAGATTTGCAAAGAAGAGCATTTGATTGGAGTGAGATAAAAGGAATTGCAATTAGTGTTGAAGATAAGAAGAAGAAAGGAACCATCTTGAGATATACCAAACGATTTTTAAGAGATGGTTTCGTGTGAAGATGAAAGATCACACATGTTCTTAGAGGTATAATTTCTTCTGTATCTTCTGTTAGTCGTAGAAAAGTCTGACAGTATTGCACACATGAATTTTTAAATAAATAAAACGACATCATTTTAGTAACAGCTATGTCTGAATAAGGTTACTCTTTCTCTTTAAAAATTGATAGGAGCTTTCTGTACAAACGAAGGAGCCTTTTAAATAAACATATTCGAAGGAGCCTTCTAACATCTGCAAAATTAGAAGAAAATCTTTGAATAGTGTTAGATGTTTGATAATCTGCACATACCAAGCTCTTTTCATAATAAATAAATCTATCTTTCGAGAGTGGTTTAGTAACAATATCAACTAATTGATTTTCAGTATTAACATGCAATAATTCAATAGTTCCTTCTAAAATGTTATCTCTAAGAAAATGATGTTTAACTTATATATGCTTAGTCCTTGAATGATGCATAAGATTTTTAGACAAATTACTTGCACGTGTGTTGTCATACAATATAGGAATATGACTAAAGTTTAGAGAAAATTCCTAAAGTTGATGTTTCATCCATAATATCTGAGCACAACAACTAGCGGCTACTATATATTCTGCCTCAATTATTAAGAGTGTTGTGCAATTTTGTTTCTTACAAGACCAAGAAACTAAACATCCACTAAAAAAGTGACAGTAGCCACTTGTACTTTTCTTGTCAACTTTGTCACCTGTATAATCTGCATCAAAATAGCCAACAAGGTCATATGAATATGTTTTTGGATACCATAATCTGAAATCCATAACTCTAAAAAGATAATGAAAAATGCTCTTGACTTCTTAAAGGTGGCTTTCTTTAGGATATGACTGAAAGCATGCACAAAGACACACGCTAAACATAATATCAGGTCTTGAACTTGTGAGATATAGAAGCGAACCAATCATTCCTCTCTATTTTGTCTCATCAGTAACTTTTCCATCTTCATCCTTATGAAGCTTAGTTTTAGTATACATTGGAGTTCCCATTGGCTTAGCATTTTCAAAATGATATTTCTTAATAAGTTCCTTTGTGTACTTGTCTTGACTAATGAAGATTCCTTTTCCTGTTTGCTTAATTTGTAATCCAAGGAAAAAAGATAATTCTCCCATCATACTCATTTCAAACTCTTCTTGCATTAAAGATAATAATTCTTCACACAAAGATGGATTAGTAGCACCAAATATTATGTCATCAACATTTATTTGAACTATAAGTAAATCATTTTCCTTCCTCTTAATAAATAAAGTTTTATCTACCTTTCCTCTTTCAAAGTTATTCTCAATCAAAAAGTTACCTAACTTGTCATACCATGCTCGAGGAGCCTGCTTTAAACCAAACAAAGTTTTTTTCAATTTCATCACATAATCTGGATGGTCTGTGTTCTCGAAACCTGGAGGTTGCTTAACAAAGACTTCTTCATTAATAAATCCATTTAGAAATGCACTTTTGACGTCCATTTTCTATAATTTGAATTTTTTATAACAAGCAAAGGCAAGTAAAATTCTGATTGATTCTAGTCTATCAACAGGAGCATAAGTCTCATCAAAATTAATACCTTCTTATTGATTATAGCCTTGAGCTACAAATCTAGCTTTATTTCTTATCACCTTACCATTTTCGTCAAGTTTGTTTCGAAATACCCAACGAGTTCCAATGAATGACTTGTTTTGTGGATAAGGTACTAAATTCCAAAATTGGTTTTCGTCAAATTGGTTTAGTTCATCTTTCATGGCTACAGTCCAGCTTTCATCAGCTAGTGCCTCTTTTACAGTCTTTAGTTCTAGTTGTGAAACAAAGTCAACATAATTGTTTTTAAAGGAGACTTTGGTCCTTAGACCTTCTGAAGGCTCTCTTAGAATATACTGAAGTGTATCGAGTCCTCTTCATTCTCTTAGTGCGCTTCTGCTATGAACTTCAGGTGTCTTTTGTTGCATAGGTTCCTACTGAGATGTACATATAGCAGGCGCCTTCTCTGTCCTAACTTCAAAAGGACCTTCTTGATCTTGTGAATCTGAAGGCACTACAGGTGTAGAATGAGTTTGTGTAGTGTCTTTAGGAATCAAAGGATTCTCTTCATCATTTGATTCAGCAACAATTATTGAGGGTAATGCTTTATCAAATACTACATGTATTGATTCTTCTATCCTTTTAGCTCTTTTGTTGTAGATTCTAAATCCATTGTTGATTGTGTTATATCCCAAAAATATAGCTTCATTAGACCTTGCATCAAACTTACCAAGGTTGTCCTTACCATTGTTTAATACAAAGCATTTGCACCCAAAAGCTTAAAAATATGCAACATTAGGCTTTCTTCCTTTCCACAACTCATAAGTGGGTCTTTTTGAGAATAGGCCTTATAAGACGCCTGTTCAAAGTGTAACAGGCTGTCGACACAGCTTCTGCCTAATATCCTTTAGGTAGACCGTTTTCACAAAGTATGGTCCTGGCCATATTCGTAAGGGTCTTGTTCTTTCTTTCAACAACTTCATTCTGCTGAGGAGTTCTTGGACATGAGAAATTATGAGTTATGTCATTATCATCACACAAATCTTTAAATTTTCTGTTATCAAATTCTCCTCCATGATCACTTTGAATTGAAGTAATGCAGTATCCTTTTTCAATCTAAATTTTCCTGCAAAACTTCTCAAAAACTTCTAAAGCATCATCCTTATTTGCTAGAAAATAAACCCATCTAAATCTAGAATAATAATCTATTATAACAAAACCATAATGTTTTCCACCAAAACTTTGAGTTCTAGTAGGGCCAAATAAATCCATATGTATAAGCTCAAGTGGTTAGTCGGTAGTATACAACATTCTTAGGTGGAAAGCTACTTCAAACTTATTTTCCTTTTAAGCATGCTTCACAAACCTGATTATTTGTGAAGTTTAAGTTTGGTAATCCTGTTACTAAATCATTTTTGGACAATTTTGATAAAATGCTCATGCTAACATGTCCAAATATTCTATGCCAAATTAATGAGTCCTTTTCTAGAGATACAAAACACTTAACTTTTTTAGAAGACATGTCTTCCAATTGAGCACAGTATATATTTTGATTTCTAAGACTAACAAACACAATGTTATCATTATTATCAATTATTTCACAATAAGATACATAGAATGTGACTCTTTATCCCTCATCATATAAGTGACTTACACTCAGTAGGTTATGTTTTAAACCATCAACATAGAGAACATTATCTATAGAAGTAGAATTAGAAGCATAATTTTACCAATTCTTGTGACCTTTGCCTTATTTTTGTCAGTAAAGACAACATTACCTCCATTTTTGCTTTCAATATAGCTGAAATGTGATATTTCACCTATCAAATGTCTTGAACAACCACTATCAACTATCCCTTGATTTTCTCTTGTAACTGTTCTGAAGCATATCTGTAGAATATATTATCTCAAATGTCTTGAACAACCACTATCAACTATCCCTTGATTTTCTCGTGTAACTGTTCTGAAGCATATCTGTAGAATATATTATCTTAATTTAGGTACCCAAACTTTTCTTTGTCCCTTTAGGTTAATAGTATGACATTTCGTTCTGCAAACATATATTTCAGATAATTTCTTCATTCTATGAATATTACAAAAATGACTAATATATCCATGTTTTCCATAGTAGAAGCACAAAACAGATGAATGAAGGTTACTATCATTTTTCTCATGCATCAACTTCCTGCTATTTTGATCATAGCCATTGTTGTTTTTAACGAAAAAAATTCTTATACAGCTTGATATTGTTATTTTCATTATATCATATTCATGCCTTATCAAAGATACCTTTACCATTACCAAGCAATATATCAAGATTATTCTTTCCATCAATGAAATTTGCTAAATCCTTTTCTAAAGATACAATTTTTTTACCAAATTTCCCTTTTTCAAATTCTAGTATAGCAATCTTTTCTTCTAATTGTTTTACTTTTTCAGAATCATTTTCAAGCAAAGAATTTTCTAACTGAATCACTTTTTCTTCTAAAAGTTCTCTTTCTGAAACTTTTTTCTTATAATCACTTTCAAGAGACATATTATTAGACAACATGATCTTATTCACTGACTCTGATGATTTAATTTTATTCTTTAAAGATTCATCATTGTTTTTAGACTTCTCAACCTCTTTGAAATACTGCACAATTAACTTTTTATACTGAGCATACAGTTTATGATATGCATCTCGTAATTCATCAATTCAATATCAGAGTCAGAACAATATACCTCATCTTTACCTGAATCAGCCAAAAGGTAAACATTGCTTACTTCTTCAGACTCTTCTTCATCAAAGTTTTCAAAATCTTCAACAGACCAAGCTACAGTTATAGCTTGCTTTCTAGGATTTTTGTTTTTAATCTTGTCCTTTTGAAGAAGAAGAAGAAGGGGACATTTTAGTCTGGTGTGTCCAGGCTTTTTAAAGTGATAACATATAATTTGAGTATTATGAGTATTGCTACTATTGTCTTTTACCAGGAACCTGCTGCTTCCAGTTTTCTTATTTCCTTTTCTTTTCTTTGTCAGCTTCTTTTTATAGAAGGGTGCATATTTTCTGACCATAAAATTAAATTCAACATCTCCATCTATCTGCAATTCAATGTTGCTTTCATCACCATTTGATGGAGTTGTATCATCAACAGCTTTCAGAGCCATTCCTCTTTTATAGGATGATCCTTCATCTTGTCGAAGCTCTGTCTCATAGATCATCAAATTTCCTCTTAACCAATCTACTAAAATAGTTCCTAGATCCTTTGCAATATCTCCAAAGATGTTACTTTAGGTCTCCATTCTTTTAATAGTGACCTTAGGATCTTTGTTATAAGCTCATCATTGGGATATATCTTTCCTAAGTTCTTCAACACTATGATGATGTTGTTGAATCATTCAAAGAATTTGTCTATGGTTTCTCCTTATTTCATGCTAATAGTTTCATATTGATGCACTAAAAGACTTATCATATGCTTCTTTACCTCATTGTTCCTTAGAAAGTGACTTAAAGCTTGTCCCACATTTCCTTTACTATAGAACAGTAAGATATTTTTTTATATTCTTCTGAGAGAGCGCACAAATTAGATGATGTCTTGCTTTAGTACTTTGTTGTGCATTTCTTCTATCAACATCAATCCATAATTCAACGTCATTAGTAGTAGGAACTGTATCTCCCATTTTGATAGCTTGCCAGACTTTAATGTCCACAGCTTTGAGATAAATTGTATTGGAGATAAATTGTCATCCTTTCCTTCCAATATGAATAGTTGTTTCCATTGAAATAAGGAGGCTTTGTAACATATTGTCCTTCAAGACTTCTCAAGTTATTTGTCATAATCTATCACATGCTGTAAAACACAATAAATGTGAAACCTTGCTCTAATACCAAATGATAAGCAAATACACACAAAAGGGGGTAATTTGTGTGTAACTTGAAAAAATTTTGCTAGTTACTATTAATTCATGTAAACAATAACGGCTTATTAAAATATAAAAGGAGCCTGTTAGGTTTTAAAATGAAAGGAGCCTATCAAACTTTTAAAACAAAAGGAGCTTGTCAAACTTTTAAAACAAAAGGAGTCTGTCAAACATTAAAACGAAAGGAGCCTCGTGTAAACTGAAAACAACAATGACTAAAGTTTAGAAATTTAAAAGTTAAGGAAAAAGAAAGAACGACACAGTTAATTTATACTGGTTCGGCTTATAATGAAGCCTATATCCAGTCCCCAAGTATTCAACTTGAGTGTTTCACTAATAAATCTCCAAGTAGTGATTTGACGAGCCTCTCCAAACTCATAAGTAAATATTTTTCAAGGTTCTTCAACCTTCCACACCAGTAGTGTTTATCAAGCCTCTACAAGCTCTCAACTAATGAAAGTAAGGTTTGCTCAATATGAGCTTCAATAAAAATTGATCTCTCTCTTAATAGAGTGTTTTCACTTTCTAAAGCTTACAAGTAATAATATATAACTTTTCAAGAGCAAGAATTGATGCTACTAATGTGCTTCTAAAGTTTGTTGCATAATCGAATGCAGTAGTTCTCCCTTAATAGAGATTCCCTACAACTAGTTGTTGCTTTAAAATGATCATCAATTAATTGACTTAACCAGTGTTGATTCTGTCACAATGTCTTTCTCATTATCTTTGACAGAATCTTCATGTATATGGTTGTTTGAATAATCTTTAACTATGCCTTTGAAGTTGACTTTCGAATTAGGTGAATAGTAGGATTCTTTGTACGATAGGAGCTTATCCATTCTAGATATTGTGAAACTGTTTCTTACTTTCAAAAAAGAATTTGTTAGACTTATTCATGTAAAAATAAGAAACCATTCTTCTTTTATTTGAACATACAATCTCTTGAATATTGTTATCTTTCAAAGAGAAAAAATAATCCAATAAATTTGAAAATTTAAATCTTACAAAAAATATTATTTATTCTTATCATCAAAATCATTAATTTAAAGCCTTAAGCTAACAGAAAGTTTAGGTGGCAATAGCCTTGGTGGCTAGGGTTCATCTTATAAAATTAGGTTTTGAGAATAAGAAGAAGAGGAGTGTTTAGATATAGGTCTAGGAAATGGTGTGTTTGGACACATGACTAACATATGTTGACAGTAACGATAGTGTATCTGAAGGCTAGAATAAGCATGTTTGGGTATTAGAATAAGGTGTTCCAAACCTAGGTTAAGGCTTGTTTGACTTTAAGATTAATGTAATCTTAATAAATTTTATTCTAGACATATTTTTAAATTATTTTATAATCAAAATTCAATTCTAAAATTAAGATAATTATTTTTCTTAATTTGATTAAGATAATAATTTTATTGATTCCTAATTAATTTTAGAAATTTTTTTTCTAAAATTAGAACTAGTTAGTTTTAATATTGAAATTAATTAATTAGTTAGACTCCTTAAAATTAAGAAAATTGTTTTCTTAAGATATTAAGAAATTTGTTTCTTAATTAAATTTATTTATTTCAATTTGATCTAAATGAATTAAATTTATGATTTTATTTGTTTAGAGAAATATTATTCTATTTATTTAGAAATTTTATTTATTTATGAATAATAACTTTCTTGATTTTTTAGAAAAATTATTTTTCTTAGTTAAATTTTTGGAAAGCGTTTCTATTTATTAATTAAGAAATTTGTGATTTATTTAATATTTTGAAAAATAATTTTTAATTTATTAAAGAAAGATTTTTCTAATTAATTAAGAAATCAATATCTAATAAATAAAATAAAGGAACTCTTAGTTAATTAAATCTAAAAGTTTCTTATTTAATTTTGAAAGTAGTTTCCTTTTAATATTAGAAAATAGTTTTTTAACTGAGGAAAAGTAATTTCTAATTAGATTAGAAAAAGTTGTGTGATTGGAGTAGAATATGTTACTTATATAATTTTGAAAAAGGAGTTTTTTCTGGATCATAATATGTAACAAGCATAATTTACTAAAAATTGTTTCAATTAAATTTTGTTAAAGGAGTCAAGATAATTGGAAATAGTTTTCAATTGGATTTGAAAATTGTTTTTAAATTAAAATAAATGTCTATTTGGAATAGGAATTTAATTTATTTAGGAATCAATGAGTTTAACCTAATTTAATTTTTCTAAAGATCTAGAAATATTATTTTAGATTATGAAGATTAATAACTTGAATCAAATGAAGCTTGATTTTATGCATATAATTTGATTTTGAGTGCATAAGTTGCATCCTTTATTTATATGTTTGATATATATATTAGATTCATGTTAAATTGTATATTTTATATGTGTGATATTTTACATGTAATTTTGAGTTTGATTAGACGAGCAAAATCAAATCTTTTGTAAAAATATTAAGTACAGGTTGAGAATGTGACTGTTGCCTTCTATTGTGATAAGAATAAACCATAGTTCTATTTATTGTTAGGCTTGTTGAGCAAACTCAAGGTCAAATTAATCCGAATATGTTTATTCTTATGATAGTGGATCCTACTTAACTAAATTTGTGTGATTTGGATGAGCAAACTCATAAGCATATGAATTTAAAGGCAAGGTTAGGAATGACATAGAAGATACGCTTTAGCAAGAGTTATCATATAACAGATTTAGGAGTCATATAAGATATGATTGATAAAGTTGTTATCTACCTAATTTAAGTTTAATTGGTTTGTTAAGCAAATACAAGAGCAACCAAATATGAATGGGATCCTAACCCACGAGAAATATTAATCTTTCTGAATAGTAGTAAGGGCTACTATTTTGAATGAGATAATGGGAGTAGCCAAATACATGAATAAAGTCTTAATCCTATTTGGTAGTTATGATATATAATTAATTGCTTGCTTCTCTTACATTTATATTCTATTTTGAGTAGAATTTACCTTGTTTAGTATAGTTGATACTAAGTTAGTAAACCAAATTTCTTAGACATGTGCTATGTTTGAGAAGAGTTCTCAAAGTTAGAAAGAAAAATTGTATGCCTATTATGCAATTTTGCTATAATCCTTGTTGATGATTCGGTAACAAGGTTTTAGAGATAGGTAGAAATCATATAGATGATAAAATGTATTGACATTTTGAGTTGACTAATGCCTCCTAAACTTTGATGATAACATATAAGATGTACATCAATACCATGATAGCAAGATGTAAAAGGTTACATTAAGTAGCACTAAAAGGTATAATACCTTGATGGAATTGTTCCACTTAATTTAGCCTACTAAAAGCATAATTGTGGACTACAATTAAAGGCTTTACTATAGTATGATAATAGTTGTCATAAGAAGAAATTGATTGCAAGACTTTTCTTGCCTATCTGAGATATGGTAAAGATCATATGTATTTCTAGTTCATGCTTATAAGTATTTCATACTAAATTCAACATTATTATAATGTTCAAAGCATGATAAGGAATAGATTGTTAAATAAAAGTAGTTGATCCAATTTTATACAACTAGTTTGTATATATTGGATCAAAAGAGACTTATGCTTAACATAAATGGAAAGAATATAAAGTTGTATAATTGAGACTATCCTTTTATGTCATGTTGGTTAAATCAACATAACGAGAATCATAAAGTTACGTACAAGGATATATCTCCTTTTGATTATGAATCATATGAAACTTGGGAAACTTATTAAGATGAAGAATAACCAAACAAAAATTTTGTGAAAGGAAGATGATAGTACTAAATTTTTAAATCTTATACATATCATGTATTGGATGAAATATCAATTCATAAAAGGATAATAATTATATTTTATTAGATTACTAATGAATTTATGCGATATAGTCATATGTATAAAATGAAATAATGATTTAAAATTTTGAAAAGTTCAAATTATTTAAATCTAAGTAGAAATTAAGCATTGAGAATGCTGAAGCACTTTGATGAGATCATTGTGGTGAGTTTTCTTTTTAAAATTTTTGTTTATCTATAAGGAATGAGATTCATTGGTGAATACCTTGACTACTAATTTCATAAGAGTATGGATTGATATAAGGAGGAAAATACAATATAAGTTATTGTATGATGCAATATTATTTTTCCTATATTTGTACATAGTATAATGACTTAACTTCAATAGTTCCAATTAAATCAATTAGTAATATTTTATATTAGATATGAAATGCTAAGTCTTTGAAACAGTCAAAGTTAATGATTTAGGGATTTGATACTTGATTGAAGTATGTATTATCTATTAAGTTTATAACAAAAACAGGTAATAAAAGGTTATAAAATATCCAAAAGGTTAGATATAATCTTACAGACCCAATTGAACAAATTACTTGTTTCAATATATACTTATAGGAAAATGGTTCTCAAATAAGTTGTAAGAGTAAAATGAAATTTGAAAAGTTCAAATCTTATGACAGTACATCCAATTGGAACTAGTGTCTGTATTGATACATTTGATGTATAGTTGAAAGACTACGAAACATTGAAAGATTCACTTTCATGATGAATTCGAAGAGTTTGTTTTAGAGATGATTGTGAATTTATCATGTCTACAAGAAGGTCAGTGGAAGTATAGTTGTACTCTTAAATGAGAGTACGTAAAGGCATATTGCTTATAAGGAACAATAATTCTAATTTTCAATTGTTGAAAATACATTTGTTTAAGATCAACTCTTGTTGGATAAAAAAAGGTAACAACTTAATTCTTGGAATTAGATCAATAAAGATAGATCAAAAGTTGTTCACCTATTTGAAGTCCTAGTACATAGTTAACGTACTAAAGATGATTAGTATTTGAGATAGTTATTTATGAAGTATTATAGATATTCATTATTTTATGTATGAGTTGATATTTAAGTTCAAGATGATAAGGATGTAACTGTAGAAGTAAATCCTAATTAAGTTCTATTTACCTAGAACAATATCATTCTAGATTGGAAAGGTTCTAATGTAGCAATGGTTGCTAATTAAGCTATAATACTTTTCTTCATTTAGTGGAAATGATTGTTTAGATCAATAAATTCTTTAGTAAACTTGATATAGTTTCTTGCATTGTTTAAAACAGTAATGTATTGTAGAACATTAGAGCCATTGGGCATATAAAAGGAGCTAAGATTTCATCAAAGATATAAGGATGTATTTTGGCAATTTTTTCTTAATTATGATTATAATTAAGATGAAAATTGTAAGATTTAAGCAAGTGCTCACTACGAAGAATCTTATTATATAATTCTCTCATTAGGCCACTGTCCTAGCAGTAGCATGATCATCATATGGTGATGTGGTATATGATACTGAAATGATTGGCCTAGATCAAGTGGAAGATTGTTGATTTATATCTTACAACTAATCAGTTTGGTTATAGTTTAGTCACAAAATAATTTAAAGGGATTCTTTATCTTGTATATGTTTAGATGAATATGATAAAGTCTATGAAATAATTATACATTGCAAATGAAATTATAATAAGATTATAATTATAGGATTCATATTGCTTTTATGTATTATCCCTAAATTGTTTCTATTAATTGTTCTATTAAGACTTAATGTTTTCAAAACCAAACCGAAAGTTAAATCGATAGGACAAGATGTTTAATATTTAAAGGGTTCAGTTGGTATTAGATCATCATAAAAACCGATTAGAGATTGAATAAAATTGAAGAATTTGAAAAATTATTGAAAAATTATCTTTACTTAAAATTTAATTAAAAAAGAGACTGTTCAATAAAGATTATTTTGTTTATTTTAGTTTATAAAACTAATTAGTTTAAAAATGGTTGATTAATTAATAAACTTATCAATTTTTAACAACAAAAATTACTAAATTAAATCAAATCAGAAATTGAAAACCGAATTCAAAAGTTGATCAGTTCAAGGCTTTCACTGTTAAACCGGTTGAACTGGTTTGATTTTTAAAACATTGTTAAGACTGGACATTAATAGAAAGTAAAAAGACTAGCATACGATATATTTTTCCTTATAAAGGAAATAGTCGATCTTATAGACTAAAGTATGAAGATACTTAAACAAACGTGTAGGTGCTTGTTAGAGAACAAGTTTAATAAATATACCTAATATGAGAAATCCATTTGGAATATTACTTGTAGGTCTATGGAAATTCTCATTATGATGATTGTGTAAGTGATCCTTTGACTTGAGGTCTCCAAAGTTATCTTGTATAGAGATTGCTATATTTTGATACTACTTATGACCTATTTAATCATGGGTCGTTCAATTGTTAGTAATTGTGTAACACCCCACTCCCACGTGACCCGAACCCGACATCGTTGGTGATATCCGAGTCCGTGCCCCGCGAGGGTGGCGTACTACATCAGTCAGTCGAAAACTCAGTATCAATATTTATCTATTTATGTTAACACATGCATTCGCGCGGAATAAACAATAGATAACTTGAGCCCACGTTCAAAAGGAAGCATTTTCAGTTATTACAATCATTTCAATAATAATTACAATAACCAGTTAATGTACAAAAACAACAGAACCCCATTGGGTCCACCATAAATACAAAGTATCATTTTACAAAGATTGTGGAATACAATTCTATTGGACACTAATGCAGACGCGAGCTGATCCCGACCTCTATCCTTCACTTGCCTACAATAGACATACTCCCGTGTCTAGCGGGGTACTCTTCAAAGCCTGAAAAATAGATGCAAAATTTTGGTGAGTTTTTGCAAACTCAGTGAGGAACCATCATTGATGGTTCGCCCACTTTCATGCAACATACATTCAAATCACAGTAATATCACAGTCAGAAGTACTATATCACTACTTATAAGAAATT
>JAOSBL010000001.1:4654845-4665276 GCA_027568915.1 Erythroxylum roraimae | reverse complement strand
TCAAGCTTGTCCCACATTTCCTTTGCTATAGAATAGTAGGATATCTTTTCATATTCTTTTGGGGAGAGTGCACAAATCAGATGATGTCTTGCTTTAACATTCAGATGTGAATTTCTTCTATCAACATCAATTCATAATTCAATGTCGTCAATAGCAGGAACTATATCTCTCCTTTTGATAGCTTGTCAGACTTCAATGTCCACAGAGTGGAGATAAATTGTCATACTTTTCTTCCAATATGAATAATTGTTTCCATTAAAATAAGGAGGCTTTGTAACAAACTATCCTTCAAGACTTCTCAAGTTGTTTGCCATGATCTGTCACATACTGTAAAACACAATAAATGTGAAACCAAGGCTTTGATACCAAGTGATAAAGCAACCACACGCAAGAGGGGGGGTAAATTGTGTATGGGTCGAAAATTTTTGCTAGTTACTATCAATTCATATAAACAATAAGGGCTTATTAAAATTTAAGACAAAAGGAGCCTGTCAAAATTTAAAGATGAAAGGAGCCTATCAAACTTTAAAACAAAAGTAGCTTGTCAAACTTTAAAAAGAGAGGAGCCTCGTGTAGACTGAAAACAACAATGACTAAAATGCGGAAATTTAAAAGTTAGGGAAAGAGAAAGAACGATACGGTCAATTTATACTAGTTCGGCTTATAACAAAGCCTACGTCCAGTCTCCAAGTTTTCAACTTGAGTATTTCACTAATAAATCTCCAAGTAGTAATTTGACGAGTCTTTCCAAGCTCACAATTACATATTTTTAAAAGTTCTTCAACCTTCCATACTAGTAGTATTTATCAAGCCTTTATTAGCTCTCAACTAATGAAAGTAGAGTTTGCTCAAATATGAGCTCCAATAAATATCAATCTCTCTCTTAATAGAGTGTTTTCAGTTTCTAAAGCTCAGAAGTAATAGGGTAAGACTTTTTGAGAACAAGTATTGATGCTACTGATGTACTTCTGAAGTGTGTTGTATAATCAAACGCAGTAGTTCTCCTTTAAATAGTGATTCTCTTCAACTAGCCGTTGCTTGAAATTGATCATCAACTAATTAACTTAACCAACTTTGATTCTGTTACAACATCTTTCTCGTTATCTTTGACAGAATTTTCAAGTATCTGGTTGTTTGAATAATCCTTTGACTATGTCTTTGAAGTCGACTGTCGAATTGGTTGAATAGCAAGATCCTTTGTCCGTCAAGAGCTTATTCATTCCAGGTATTGCGGAACTGTTTCTTACCGTCAAAATGAATTTGTTAGACTTATTCATATATAAATAGGAAAACATTTTCCTTTTATTTGAACAAACAATTTCTTGAATATTGTTATCTTTCAGAGAAAAAATAATTCAATAAATTTGAACTTCTAAATCTTAACAATTTGAAATTTTAACAAAAATACTTCATCAAAATTATTAATTTAAAAACCTTGAGATAACAAATTCAACCGCAGAGTCTTGTTTCAAAATTTTAAAAGAATTATAGGTTTAACTCCTTGTTTTAGAAGGCAGGTGCTTTCTCCTTCAATATCACAGCTGCCTTCTCTGAAATGCTTCCACCTTTGTCCGGCAGGAGATCGTGGGAGATGGAAGAGATTTTAGAAAGCGATGAGAGTGATGGAGTTAAATAACGTGGTAGAATTCAGGTTTGAAAATTAGTAAAATAATATAAGATTCATTTTTAAAGGTGAAAAAAAAACACTTTCGAGCGAAATTGCAATTCAGATTGAAGTTACAGTATATGTTAAAACAATTTTTATAACGGGACTCTGTTTTAAAGTTAATTTAAATTTTCATGAAAAATCTTTAGATAACAAAAATTTCTTTTGCCTGACTAATGAAAAGGTCAAAAGCCATGTCATGTCATGTACCAAATCGCTTGGTTTCAACGGATAAATCCCTCCAAATTTACCAGACATGCATGCGTATACATTTGTCTGTTCTACATGTGCAAGGTATGCGGTAATGGGTAGGTGAACAACAATTGTGTGCAGTATATTTTTCAAAAAAAAAAAAAAATTGTATGCAGTATTGGTTCTGTAAGGCAGAATACAGTGAGTTGTCAAGAAATGGATCTAAGAGAGGAAAATATTGATGGGAAATCAGAGTTAACCCAATCTACTTGCCAAATTTCTCATTTGGCCCTCGATATCGGAGGTGATTGTGACCTTTAATTTGTTCCTTTTTATCTTCTCCCCAGAATTTTTCACGGGTTTTCTTCTTTTCGTTGAAAGATTAGTTCTTGAGCTTATTTTCATTGAATTTGCTTTTCTGAACTGCTGGTTTAATCGTTTTCTTCAGTTTCTCTGTTGTTTCCTGTTTGAAGCAGCGTTGCTGACAATTATTGTTTATTCTTTTCGCAGGATCCCTGATAAAGCTGGTATATTTCTCAAGTGATGGGAAGTCTGGTCATCAAGAAGGGGAGATGTGTCCTGACAGAAATGAGAGTATTGGATTTTTGAGTGATGGAAGGAAGGACCCAATTCTTAAGGGAAGACTCCACTTTGCGAAATTTGAGACGAGCAAGTTGGACGTCTGTTTGGAGTTCATAAACTCCAGGAAACTTCACCTTGGTGGTATGTTATGCATTGTTCTCCTTGTCATGGTTCATCGCAACTATGGCTTGTATAGGAACTCTTACAAATGCCAAAAAACTTAACCCAATTTCAATGGGAATGATGGATTTCTCATATGGTTCTTAAATAATCTCTGATGGTTGAAATGACCCGTGCAGAGCTTGAGAGTTAGGATTTTAGTTTGATTAGAGATTCTGTGTGCCTTTGGGAGCTCAAGTTTTTTTATATTCCATCCTATCTGGTCTGTGTCATTGATTTATTGGTGTTTACTCTTGGTTAAGCTTGGCCCATAAGGTTGTTTCCCTCTTCAATGAGCTTGTAATTACCTTGTTTGATTGGTACGTATGATTCTTAATCAAAAGGCAATCACAAATGTTAAACGAAATGACATGAGAAGTCAGTGGAAAATTTCTGTGGGATATAAACATTCACTTTTGGAACTGAAAGGAAAAGCGTTGCATATGGGAAGTATTTTATCGGATGTTGTGGAGAATTTGGCATAAGTGAGGTGACAACTTATGTCGATTCATTTCATTTTACCTGACATTTCCAAGATATCGACCAACTGCACCACCTTGAGAGATGTTTGCTTTGATTAAGGAATGATTTATTGGTAGGAAATATGGCTTGTTAATTAATTGGGTAAAGGGAGAACATATGTGTACGTTAAAGAGGCTATTAAATATGCATGATGTCTACTACTCTGTAGAAGTCATTTTTCTTGCATTTGCTTCTCATGCATGTTTATGCTTTGTACGATATCTTTTGACTGCTTATTGATAAACAAAGATGAACTTAGGTTTACAGCATCCCAAACTTCCATCCCTTTCGAAGAATTTTATAAAGGTAAGAAACCTATCACTTTGTGTTACCAAACTCTGATCTTACTGGAGCTGAAATTCCTAGATTCCTGTTTCCGACTTATTGCTGTCCATGTGAAGGCTACTGGTGGTGGAGCATACAAATATGCTGATCTTTTCAAAGAAAGGCTTGGGATTTCTCTAGACAAGGAAGATGAAATGGATTGTCTTGTGGCAGGAGCAAACTTTTTGCTTAAGGTGAGTCTTTAATACCACATTCACTATATTTGACTAGGCTGTCTTTTGATGTTCAACTATTTAAGCCATCCCCTGTAAACTATATTTAGTTGTCACAGTTTTCTCGAGTCTGATGTTTATAATTTTCATTGACCACATGAACATGTAAATGTACATGGATTTGATTAACTGTATGGGGAGCATGTGTATCTTGATGAAATAACTGAACCACAGAAGAGCTAGTGGAAATGAAGATGAACTTACCTTTATCAGTTGAGAAGTTTTCCTTTATGTGTACTTCAGTCCACTTGGCTTAGGATGGGGCAAATGCATAAAATTGTCATCTATAGTAGTTTATGCTAATCCTTTTTCTGGTTCTCCCTTTCACCTTCGATGTTCTTTAAGTGTTAGTCTTTTCTTTACCTTATGTCTATCTGCTTTTGTTATGTGCTTTTTGTAGTCAGTCCACCATGAAGCTTTTATATATACAGATGGGCGGAAGGAATTTTTGCAGATTGACCATAATGATTTATTCCCATATCTGCTTGTTAACATTGGGTCTGGAGTTAGCATGATCAAGGTGCTCTTACCTGAAATGTTTTCCATCCTCTATTTAGTTGTTTTTATATATCTAGACAAGTCTTGTCATAAGCTAATTGGTCATCAACTTTGTGCTTGTAGGTTGATAGAGATGGAAAATTTGAGAGAGTAAGTGGAACCAATGTTGGTGGTGGCACTTTTTGGGGTTTGGGAAGGTTATTAACAAAATGCAAGAGGTATTTCAATTCTTGTTCTTAGGTTGGTGTTATTTATCGTCTATCCCTTTATTGTAAATTCTCTTCTAGGGGAATAAATGTATTTTCTGTCTCAGCTTTGATGAGCTACTGGAGTTGAGTCATCAGGGAAACAACAGGGTATTAGATATGCTTGTTGGGGACATCTATGGTGGAATGGACTATTCAAAGGTATAGTCAGCCCATTTGACTAGATACTTCTTGATGAGAAGTTGAGTAGACTAGATACTTCTTGATGAGAAGTTGAGTAATCATACATAGGTATATGAAGTAGTGTAGGTTTAAATAGCTCTTTGCTTTCTGGGTGCACCTTTCCAACTTATAATGCTCAAGTGCACCATATGTTTGATATCATGATAGATTGGTCTCTTATCAACAACCATTGCCTCCAGTTTTGGAAAGGCAATATCTGATAATAGAGAGCTTGAGGACTATAACCCTGAAGATATCTCACGATCTCTTCTCAGAATGATCTCAAACAACATTGGACAGGTAAGTTTTTACTGGGACAGAACTGGTGATTTACTGAGTTCTTTATTGTTAAGCAGCAGATTTGCAGACTCAATTTGTTGTAGTTGTTCTTAGAGTTTTTTAACACTAAATGTATTTTTTACCAACCTCATCATTGAATGTTTCTCCATTTTCTAGATCACTTTAAAATTTATAGCTGACCTGTCTAGCCATGAAACTTGTTGCTAAACCTTTGTCTCTTGGCATTAAAACTTTGGTTATTATTGATCTGAAAATGAAGATTTCATCACTTTAGGTGTTTTAGATAATAGTTGAGGAATAGAATTAAAATCCAGCTTCGGGCATGATTTGTTCATTGTGTAATATGAACTGAGAGTTCTATTTCAGTCTATTCCTTAGCAATTAAAACCATTCATATCTGATTGTAAGTTCCTGCTCAGAATGGCTTAGTTGGTTATCTTTCACTTGCTTTAGCTGAAAGGAATATTTGGAGGATAACTAAGACTTGCGGCCGAAGTGGATTTTGGTTTTCAAGTTGAATTGGCTAGTTATTCAAGGTTGCATACATGCAGCTTCTTTTGCTAACTGGCACTGTTCTTGATATCTTATGTCTCAAAGAAAGAGATTGAATTAAGTGAGACACTACCGGGTTAATGTTACTCATACTGATGTTTGTTCCAGATAGCTTACCTGAATGCACTCCGATATGGACTCAAGCGTATATTTTTTGGAGGATTTTTTATTCGGGGTCATGCCTATACCATGGACACAATTTCAGTTGCAGTGAATTTCTGGTAATTATCGTGAAGTTTGTTCCTTTCTCTTAACATTGAAATAGATTGTAGTTTTATGGGCTCTCCCTCACTTCTCAAATAAAAGAATGAGTTGACTAAGAGCATTAAGAATTGGTAAAGGCCTTAGGTGGAATATGTTGGAGTCGGTATCAGAAATTTAGAACTGGGAACTGATGATGGAAGTCCTATGTTCATGCATAATCTAAGAGAGAGAATAGACATCTCATGTCCTGCATAGATGGAAGTCAGAAATCTATTACCTATTCTGATGGATAAAAAGTTAAATAGCATCAAAACTACCAAATATTCTGCAGATGCAACTGAATAAACTAACCAAATATTCTGCAGATGCAACTGAATAACTCTAAAGTAGTATGTGATAGAAAAGTTGCCTGTCCTAACTACTTGTGTGTGTCTGTGTGTTTTCCTTTGGTTTCCATTTAATCTCTCTATTTATTTTTTGTCTACTTCCTTTCATAATGAAGAACTCCTATTTTGGATTTCCTAATTGTCAAAGGTCTAAAGGTGAGGCCAAAGCAATGTTTTTGCGCCATGAAGGATTTCTTGGAGCTTTTGGTGCATTTATGAGTTATGAAAAGTACAAAATGGATGACATGGTGGTGAGTCGATCGGTGAAGATCCCTGTCGGTGCATCCTATGCTGCAGACATGAATTTCAACCCATCGAACAGTGATTTTACCGAAAATGAGAGTATTCAATGCAATGTTTATGTTGCTTAGCATTTGCTGAGGCTTCTCTATTGGTGATCCGGTGTGAATAGGAAATTGTGACTGTGGCCCCGTTTGCAGGTCAAATATGTTTGACAGCAACTGTAAAATAGTAGAAACATGCCAGTACCAATAATTTACGTTAGGAAGTTAGGACCAATGACATAGGGTACTAGTAAAATTACAAAAGAGAGAATGATGAATAAAACTAGGTCTAACTTGCCAAATTGCTTGCGTCTCAACATCTCTTTTATGCCAAAAATAAAAGTGCCAAGGGATCTTCGGTTCATGTAAAGTTACAACATACAGCAGCTGCAAGGATTAGAGATTTGAGAATATCAGTTAGAGGAAATTAATCTGTGTTTATGCTTCCTTAGAGTTCTTTTATGAAGGATCCATCCTTTAATGTCAAGTGAATTACTCCTTGGTTCTGATTTGATTCATTGCATTTTGCAGAATTCTTAGCCTTGAAATAGCCTCTAATCCTGGCAGCGTAGAAGATAAATGCTTACAGAGTAATCTGCTCTGTTTTCACTTTTCATCAACTAAAACATGTACTGAAATGGTGGTTGACCACAAAGAAACTTCCATTTGGCTGCTTGTGCTACCTCAACCACCTGTCTATGACCGTCATTAAGCAAAACTTTTCTGGATATTATTACCTGTATCGAGAAGGAGCCCGAATCTTCAAATTCAAAACTAAGTAGTTGCAAAAGCATGTGTTGTGACAATAGAAGCAAACAACATATAAAATCAATCCTAACAAGTAAATATCAATACAGCATCTGTAGTTCACAATTCGCAAACTGCATACAATTGTTTAAAGGTTTGATATTATCAGTATAGAGGGACTAGAGGATGGATAACGTTCAATTTACGTTGATATTTTTGAAAACTCTCCTGTTTTCAGGGTCAGTCTCAACGTTGTAAATCGCATCAGGACACTAGGCTAACTGATATTACACCGATGTTGCACAGAGAACCCTTCATGTACATTGACCTGTCAACAGTAACATCAGTTTCCAGCTGTACTAAGACTTAATACCAAAAAGTAGAACGTAACATATTCAAGATCGTAGAGCTCCGTAAATACTCAAATTTCCAACCTGTATGCTCTGCTCTTGAGCTGTAATCCAGGAATTATTATGCGGGATATGACCATAACTCATCACACAAAAAAAAACCTCAATTTCAAAGGAAAATGAGTATGAAATGGTTGTAGCAATATGAATGGATGCATAGCTTCAAAAGCAAAAAACTGTCATTTCTTCTCACTCATCAGAATCTACAGAAAGGAATCACATTTTCACAAAACAATTGTCCTAAGTTTATTTGGTTAGGTTGATCAGTACAGGAAGGATTTCCTTTCCAAACTTGTAATTGCTTCTCCAGGTTGATTCCTAAAGCAGCAGCGTGCAGACAATCAATTGTATAAGCAATGGAAGTTTAAGAAGAAACACACTAGCCATCATGTGAGCTTTTCTTCACACATGGAGAGAGAGAATAATCACTACTTGTGAAGCTTTGACTGGAGTTCCGCCAAAAGTGATGCGTCTGAAGCCTGAAGTCGTTTAATAATACACATTGATGATTAAAATTTACATCTACCTAAATGGTATTCCAGAATAATATTTCTAGTTAGTGACTATTATCGATCCAGGATTCCCAAATCTTTTGGTAGATTGGATTATATTAGCACCATGTCACAATAGCGGCAGATAAGAAAGGAATAGGAATGCGCTTCTCTTTTGTTTTGCTTCCTTGGCATCTTTAGGAGATACAGCAGCAATATTAAACAAAGCTACCAAATAAGTGTACACTTGGAACATCAGCAAGTACCACGGAAAACAACCACTAAATGTTAGCAACAGCATGCCCCTCTTACATCTAACCCAAACCCAGAATCAATATGATTAGAAACCGAACCAGGCATATGAAACAAATGTGAATCTAATAGCAATAGATCACTCTCCATGATGGCAGATAAAATCAAAGAGTTAGTTTTCAACCCACTACTGACATTAAGTTAACAATTCAGAAAGTACAAAAGAAAAATGAAAGACTGTCACAAGTTCATCAAATTCTGACAAAACGAGAAAGACCCATTACAGAAAAAAGAGAATCAAGTTAAATGGATCACTAACACAGTGGAACTGAAAACAAGAAATTCCTTTTACATAAGCTCTCGATTCACAATGTAAGGAAGAATCATGTCTTACTTAAAGTAAAGATCGCGTTTTAAAAGATATCTTTCATTCTTCACTCTTCACTTAACAGATTTCCATCTTTTCAGGAGACGGATCTTGGATCTGTATTTTGTACGTATCTCATGTAGACATGAATGCTTTGTGTTTATCTACGGGGAAGCTTTTCATTCCAAGTCGTAATTGCTGGACATATGATTTTGTGAGTTATTACCTCCCCAGTCGTGTCTTAGTAGTAAGTTCGTCATCTGAAATTAATACTCTACAAGGGACATGCAGTCTAAATTTGGATCTTATCCACGGTGAAGCCTCACTTATGATCGTTTTTCGTCTTGTGGAAACAGGAGAGAATTCTTCAAAAAATGCCCACTCAATCAGAACTATGGATTTACTCCCAAAAATCGTTGCGAAGAGGAGTTGATTTGGGCCGCAGATGAAATTTTTAAGTATAGAGAACGTAGATTAAGATTAATACTCACAGGGTCTAGATCATAATTTCATTCCTTTACATTCCATTGTAGACAGCTGCAACACACAGGCCGCTGCTGACATCTGACGCGAGGAGTACGGGCTCTGGACGCGAGTTCAAAGGTGTCCCCGCCAGCAACAGCCCCCTACAACGACCAAGTGCGTTGCTCAAAACACCGGCCCATCACACGTGGGATCATTGAGCTCGAGGTTTTTGGCTTTGACAGAAAAGGAGCCGTTAGAAACACGATTAGACACCTCCACAGTTGATGAGGGTCTCCAACCCATGACACGCCGTCTGCGTCAAGTAATCCCCCAGCTCGTTCTCCATCCCTAACTCCATCGCTGCTGAAGGATAATCACGTGAAACGACCATCGTCTAAGGGACACAGAGGCATGGGTAAGGCTGGCGCCCAAACGACGCCGTCTCAGCTCCTCCAGACCCAAGCGTTGGGCCATCTTGGACAGACCCAGTCTATGGGCCAACATACTCCCTCGGGCCCAGTTGTGCCAAACCACCTTATGCCTTATCCTCAACCTAACTTAAAAGCAACCCAACTTCATGCTATGGATGACGTGGCCCTATCCATTAATTCCCACGCCGACATTATCATTCCCGACCAGTCCATTAACCTTCCATTCATTACTGATTCGGATAGCTGGGCCATGGATGAGGATATTAATACGGACCCTACTCAAAATATCTCGGCCACATCTGAACAAACCTCTCTGATTCCCCCTCCAAGATCGTTAGATCCAGACCCAGTTGAAACTTCAGTTATAAGATTAGAACCTGACACGCAAATGGAGGAGACTTCTCCAGAACCCATAATGGATCAACCTTGGGTGCAAACAGACACCCCAATTAGCTCACATGCTGATTAATTCTCCTTTTCGATTTTTATGAAGATCTTCATTTGGAACTATCAAGGGGCTGGAGGTTGGACCTTCAAGCCTATTATTCAAAACTATATCCGAATCCATATATCGCGTCTGGTAGTTTTGGTCGAGCCCCGCATTAGTGGGGATCGTGCAACGACAGTTATCAGGAGCTTGGGTTTTAATCAATCTTTCTGGGTTGAAGCAGCAGGGTATTTGGGCGACATCTGGCTTCTTTGGAAAGCAGATATTGTGGTCCAAATTCTTATCGCCTACTGTCAATTTGTTCATACCAGTATTGAGTGGGACCGTCTGTCTTTTGACTTCACGGTTATCTATACTAGCCCTACGTACTCGTTACAAAGCTACTTATGGCAGTTTCTACGAAAATTGCTCGGATCACCGTTAAACCCCTACACAATTCAGCCGTAACTCTATCCAATTACCAACTTGTCCAGCAGTTGTTAAGTCAAAA
>JAOSBL010000001.1:4558117-4568842 GCA_027568915.1 Erythroxylum roraimae | reverse complement strand
TAAAAAAGATTGGGCTGGGTCAAGTCAGACTTGAGGTCGAGCCGAGCTATCTCAGGCCCTCTTGGGTTCGACTTGGGAATTCTGTCTCAGGGCTTTTCAGGCTTCGGGTCGGGCCCAGACCCCAATATCAAGAGATAAGGCCGGGCCAAAACCTGAGATCGAGTTGACTTATTAACATCCCTATTTACAATATATATAGAAAAGAAGTTCAAAATATTTTTTAATTAAATTTTAGTTTGGCTTTTGAGAGTGATTACTTTTAAATTGTGGTACAAACATTGTAGATATTTAGACTTGCTTTAGAACTTCAAAAGCATGAACCCTAGCCCACTCAGCCTGAGAAAAAGAGATAAAAGGAAGTTAGACCTATAATAACTTACAAAATTAGGCTTAACATAATTTTAGATTAGAAAATTACAATTAAATTGTTTTTATCTATATTTAAAAAATCCCAACTAACCCACTAATCATAAAAATCTTATTTCTTAAATGGACTAATTAATTGAAGTTAATAAGGCCCAAAACAAAGTATAAGCACAAATTTCGCTAATTTGTAGAGATTTTGGAAGTTTAGTAGTACGTTATCTTATCTCTAATTAGTAGAGAAGTTTTTTTTTTAAATCATAAATATATATTAATTATATTTTGACTATATGAAAGAAACAAATACTAACATTAATAAAAAAAATCAAACCATAAGCTAACTAAACATAATTTAAGAATTTTGAATAAGCATAACCAAAACTCAACATTGATAAAAGAAAAGATTAAAAATTTTAAACATAAACATACAACCCAATTTGGATGGATAATAAGCAGAGAATCGGTACTGCAAATAGACACCCAAAAATTGAGATGAACAAAATTTCAACCAAAAAAAGTAACAGGAAAAGGTTACTTTTCGAAACCTTACCATAATAAAAGTCATGAAAAGTGGATTCTTTGTTGATCTTTTACCAATCCAGACTAAGAGAGAAAAAAGAAAAAAAAAACGAAAGTCTCTAAATAATGAACAGAAATCCTGGTCTGACTTGGAGTATGTAGGGATATTGATTATGCAGAGTTTTAACGTTAATGGTGTTGAATTAATAATAAACTAATTACTGGTCCACGTTTGGTCACCCATATGATATTCCACTAGCAGGAATGGGTTGCCTAATCATTTATCTAATTACAACAATGTAAGATATACTTTTTGAACGAATCATAGGATTGAGTTCCAGTGACTTGTAATGGAAAAAAATTCCCAAAAATACATTTTAACTTTGCTTGATGAACATGCTTACAGGTTGATTAGCAAATAATATAATTACCCATTAAGCGATTTAATCTCCTTTGACTTGTAACTTGAGGGGGAAAAAAAGAGAATTTAACCGCAGCAATTACCAGGAAAACTCGTCATCAAGTCCATGAGGGCGGTGCCTTTGCTCTTTTCAAGCACATGCTGTCCTCTAGACACTAAATTTATTGGTAACCTAACTGCGTGTACACATTGTTATCTATATATTGGTAAGAAGACGATGTTCTTCACGAATTAATTCATCAAAGCACCCATCCAAGGTTAGAGGAGGATGACGATTTATTAGATTAGAATGAGCATTCTCAAAATATGATCTCAACTTTATTAGGAATTGATCACGCTTACTAATTTCATGAACATCCAATATATATATATATATATATATATATATATATATAGATAGAGAGAGAGAGAGAGAGAGAGAGAGAGAGAGAGAGAGAGAGAGAGAGAATCTTGGGACTGTGTAATACAAACAATGTCAGAAAATTCATTTCATAAATTTTGAAAATCAGAAAAATACTTTAGAATAAACTGACTTCCTTAATTATAATTCACATATCACACTTCTTAAACAGTAACAAGTCACAATTGATTAAGGCCACCACTTCTTAAACAGTAAAATTTATAGTTATCTTTACACTATAACGGCCTGTTTGGTTCACGGAATGAAATAGATAAGGAATAGAATAGTTATTATTTGGAATAGAAAAGACGAGGAATAGAATAGAATGGGTATGCTTTGTTTGGTTTAAGGAATGGAATTGATAAAGAATTTCTATTCCATTGTTTGGTTTGAAAATATAAATTTAGAATAGGAAAGGAATAACCAACAAAAAGACTAAAATATCCTTATCTTTATTATTATTATTATTATTGTTGTTGTTATTATAATGTTATTATTACTTATTAATTATTATTATAAATTTTTTACTTATTATTATTATTATTATTATTAATTTTATCAATTAATTATATTCTTATTTTTATTATTACAAATCCTAATTATGATTAATTTTCTTCTTCTTCTATTTATTATTATTATTGTTCTTATTATTATTATTGTTATTATTCTTATTATTATTATTATTATTATTATTATTATTATTATTATTATTATTATTATTATTATTATTCGAAATTAATTTTATTATTATTATTATACAAAATTAATTTTCTTATTATTAATTTTATTATCATTATTATACATAATTAATTTTATTATTATTATTATGATGATTTCCTTATTATTATTATTATTATATGTTTATTATTATTATTATTATTATATAAAACTATTATTTTTATTATTTTTATTATAATTATTATACAAAGTTAATTTTCTTCTTATTGTTATTAATTATTTTTATTATAATTATTATACAATAAAATGCATCATAAAAAATTGATGTTAGAAGCATTATCCAAAACACTGACATAATTAAACTTACATCTCCTCGTTCGTATCAAATGTTCCAATGATAAGGCTTAAGGGATTCATCGAAGAAAATTTCTTAACAGCCAAACTGGTAATAACATGAAAAAGAAAGTAAAAAATCAAAACAGCACCATTACAATTTTTTGCCATTTCTCTCTCCGACCTCAATCAAGAGAGTGATCTCCTGTTGCAAGTCTTTAGGATCCTTACCATCGACTGTACACCCAACAGACACGCAAGTGATTAATTTCTCCTTGACTGTCCCACTCAAGTCCTTAGCCATCGACCTGGGCCGCATGACCTTCGCAATCTCAATCACATCATCTAGAGAGATGTTCTCGTTGTGCTTGATGTTCTTGGTCTTCTTGCGGTCACGCCCCAGTTCCTTCAACACCTTGATGTCCAGCGCCGCGGCGGACGGCTGACCTTTGCCTGACGATTCTGCACCGTCAGCTTAATAGTTACATGCAAGCCCTTCCAATCCTTTGCAATCTCTTAGGCGACGTCTTCACCGATCCTTTTCAGAGACAGACCCAAAGGTCCGATCTTTAAAGCGAGAGACAAAGCTGCGTTATACAGATCCAAAGCTGAGAAGGATAACTTTGTCTTCAAAAGAATAGATAATCGTCGAATAGATAAAGATAGGTTGGGAGAAGCTTTCTCTATTCCTCAAATTTAAGAAAAGGCATTCTTGAAGATTACCTATTCTGTGGTTGGTTAGAAACCAAACACAAGTTTAATAATAACTTGGGAATAGCAAATCAATTCTCTTGAACCAAATATACCGTTAAGGTTTAAAAGGTTCAATCGGTATTAGATCATTATAAAACTGTCAAAAGATTAAATAAAATTAAATAATTTGAAATATGATTAAAAGAATTTTTTTTTACTTATAAAAAAGTTTGAAGTTTTGAAAAATTATTAAATAAAAATTAATTGGTCTATTTTAGTTTATAAATCTTATTAATTTAAAAAATTGACTGCTTAATTAATAAATTGATTGGCTTTTAATAACAAAAGTTATTAAAGTAAATCAAACCAAAAAGTTAAAAACTAAACTGAAAATTAATTAAATTTTTTAATCCTTGTCTCTGTCCGTGATGCCTATGCCTTAAATAATAAGCGGCCTAAAACCAAGTGATGGGAACCTTAACAATTCGCAAAATTGAATGGGTGAGAGACTGGAGCCTTCAAAAATTTAATGGGTGAGAGAATATTAATTATTTAAAAATACTAAATATTAATTATATTAAATATAATTCTATTTATATTTATATAGAAATATATTTATAATAGAAATTTAAAGTTGGTCTAATTGCTCACCGTGGGGAACACCAATAAGTGGAATATATAAGGAAGTTTCTGTGGGGCATCTTCAGACCATCACCTTGTCTGTGTCCATTCACGAATCATTGCCTCAGTGTGCGAACCATAGTCAGAAAGAAAGCCCCAAAACAAATACATCTTCTGTCCCAAGAACATAAGAAACGAAGAATAGCTTATAAGTGCGTTCTTACGATTCATTGATGTCAGGAAATCGTAACCAGACATGTTCAAGCAATTAACACTAAAGAACAGACACTGCGATTTCATTCTGAGGTTCGTCCGATTTGTACTTCTATGTCCTCGCTTGTGTCTTGATCACATACCTAATTTACTCATTCTTTAGCCTTTTGCCCTTACGAATCTACCCAACAACTTCATCTTTCGATTGAAGAAATACCCGAAAGTGAAGATTATACTTTGGCTATGTCTATTGACTTCACAATTTATATACTATTCGCTCCCAATTGTGATGATAGATAAATTAACTATCAATTATATTTTAAATCCGAAATTTTATTTAATTTTTGATATAATTTATTATAAATATAACCTAAAATTAATAAAATAATAAAAATTTTAATTTATTGCAAATATAATTTAGTTAGAATTTATAATTATTTTGGTTGATTTATGTAAAATTTTTAATAAATAACATTTTATTTTTAATTAAAAATAACAATAAAGAACCAACTAACTACACATTTAATATTGTTGAAAATAATTCAAAAATCTTAAAATTTTAATTTACTAAAATTTTATTATTAAAATTTCAAATGATGTCTAACATAAATAGGTTTAATTTATTTGATATAATGACAAAAAATAAGAGTGATTCAAAAATTTTAATATTCAGTTAATATTTTTTACTTTCAAATTATATTACAACGCAAGATTTAAAATATTTGAAAACAATGATATTGGTTATTGAATCTAATCAACAAAGAGATAATTTCATTATGTATTGATATAGAAATTTAAAAGAATAAACTTTAGGCAGGAGTCAGTTTGCTCTCTAGCTACATTACATAAACAGCTCGATTTCATTGTTCATGCTCCTTCTACCTCAGCTTTGCCTTATTCTGATTAACTCCTTCCTTTTCCTCATTCGGCAAACTGCACTCCATATGTTTTTGTGTTCTTTCGCCTCATTTGCCAACCTTACTATACTTACGTCTTTCTTACTCTCCATCTAGTACACTCATAATCTTGATTACTTTCATCTCATATCCTTCATCTCTGCATTCTTATTGCCTCAACTGTGTTTGATTTCTTAGGAACTTTCTTTTTTAAGTGGTTGTTTCTTCAACTCACTTACTTCCATTTGGTTATTTCTTTTGTCCAATGGATAAAGATTTCTTGCCTTTGAATTTCAAAGTTTCTCAACCTACAAAAACTACTCCTCTATTGAATAACATTGGTCCTTTATCTAGTTTTGTCCATAATTCTAACTTAGATCACTCCATTCGCAAATCTTGGGTGAAAGTTGCTAGGGATCCTAGACTAGAGCTGAAGTTGAATTACCTTCCACCTAGTGAAATAGCAAAACATCTAGTTGTTTCACCACCACTAGACATTATGAAAGTAGGAGCAAGCAACCATTCTAAGCTTTTTTCCTTGACAAAAGTGTAGCCTTCTCAGTGATGAAACAATAGGCCCTTCATAATTGGAAGCAACACAGACTACTAGAAGTCTTTGTGAACAATGATGATGTATCCCTCTTTAAGTTTACAAGTGCTGAAGATGCAAGGAAAGTCATTCAGGCTAGACTTTGGCATGTCCATAACAAGCCTTTACTTCTTCGGCTATGGAGACTTGGACTTAAACTAGAAAAGATTAGGTAAGAAGACATCCCTATCTAGATTTGTATTCTTGAAGTTCCCTTAGAGTATTGGACAACAAGTGGTCTTAGCCACCTTACTAGTTTCAATAAAAAGCCAATCTCAAAGGACCAAGCTACAACTGAGATAAGGAGGCTCAATTTTGAAAGAATTTGCATTCTGCTTAATTCAATGGCTGACTTACCTGAATCAAATCCTTTTATTAGGTTGAATGAGGAGTAAGAGCCTATTGAGGATTAGTTGAGGGTCTTTTACATGCCCCAACCTGCTATAAAAATTTTTTGGAAGCCAATAGTTAGAGTATTTATCTCTGGAAGTTACTAGGAACTCATGGAAATTGATCAAACACAAGAGATATGTAACAATTCAATATAAGACAGAAATATCCCTTATAATGAACAATGCAATACTATTATTCAAGCTTTTATTCTGCACAATGAATCAATTACAACTGAAATTGTTATTGGAATTAAAGAAGGAGAGGTTACATTAACAACTTCAACTTGTAACAAGGTGGCATCTGAACAATCAACATCTAGAATTGAAATATCTAAGAAATCAGCCGGGAATTATAAACTGAATATGCCTAAAACTCTAAGTGCAAAGATTAATCAGCTTGAGAATGACAACCATGAATTTGAAAATGTTACTAGGAGAAGATGTTGTGGAGCCTATCATTTGAACGTCTTTACATGGAATGTGAGAGGAGAAAATGCTCCCACTAAAAAGATGCTTATAAGAAATATGATAATGCAGAAGGCCAAAAGGGCTAAATGAACGCTAATGTACAAAATAGACCTTAATGTTTCATGGTTTTCAAATTGAACCTTAACATTTGTAAAATATTCAAAATAAACTCTAAGTTTGGAAAACGTTCAGATTGAATCTTAACCACTAACGGTGTTAAGGCTTCATCAGTTATCTACTGATGTGTTTTTTTTTTAATTTTTGGTTGTAGGTCCCACCTGAAACTGACATGGACATTTTTAAATAAAGGTAGGTCCCACTCCAGCTTTAACACTGTGTTTTGGCAATATAATCATTTTAAAAATATTTGTTTTAATGATCATTTTACATTGCAAATAGGTGTTCTTTCATCAGTTTACACTCAGAAGGAAGGAAATGGAGAGGATCTGTGAAGAGTTAGACAAGGCTAAACTCATGATAGAGAAGCTCCAGGTAGACCTAAAAGGCAAAGCAAATTTATCTGGAAAATTGAGGAAAGCTTGCAATGAACGACTCGTCAAGTCAGAAGAAGCGACTTCAAAGATCAACTAGCAGTCCCAAGAACTAAATGAAAAGACAAAGGAAATCTTTATGTTGAAGTAAAAGTGTGAGGATGTGCAGTTCATATTGAATGAAAAAGAGTCCACAATTAGGCGTCTAAGCACTACAATTGATAAGCTTAGGGTTGATTGTAAAGAGAACTGCAGAAAATGAGAGGAGGAAAAAAGAGGATTGGTGCTGGCTTTGGATGATGCGAATGAGAAAATCATTGATTAAGAGCAAAAGATCAATATGCTTATGGTAGAGAATGAAGGTCTAAAAGGACTTTTGTCAGCTTCTTAAAATGAGTTTTTAGACCCATAAAAGAAGGTAAGAGCACCCAAAGAACTGATAGAAAGAGATGACATGCTTCTCAATTTAGAGAAGGAGAGTAGCAAGGTTGAGGATCAACTAGAATGGAAGGAAGGGAAATTTAAACATCTAGAAGAAACACATGAAAAGCTACAAGAACAATTTAGATAAAGCAAGAAAGAATAGGAGCGTGAAAAGTCTACATTGATTGATGAGGGTTGTTCACTACATACAAGCTTGGATTCTTATAGCATAATTTAGTATAAGAAGGAGAGGTTACATTAACAACTTCAACCTGTAATAAGGTGGCATATAAACAATCAGTGTCTAGAATTGAAATATCTAAGAAATCAGTGGGAAATTATAAACTGAATATGCCTGAAACTCCAAGTGCAAAGATTAATAAACTTGAGAATGACAAGTAGGGATTTGAAAATGTTACTTGGAGAAGATCCATTAGGAAGAAAAAGACTCCACTTGTCGAGCTTATCATATGAACATCTTTACATGGAATGTGAGAAGAGAAGATGCTCCCACTAAAAAACTGCTTATAAGAAATATGATAATGCATAATAAAGTCCAGGTTGCTAGAATTCTGGAAAATAGAATAAGTGAAAGTGGTGACAATTTGTTGAACTATTTTCTAAATCAATAAAAACAATTATCAAATCATAATACACACCCTAATGGTAGGATTATAATACTCAAAAACTCAAGTGTTGTTTCTGTTTGTCCTAAAATTATAACTGATCAGATGATTCATTTGGAGATTTCAATTAGGTTTTGATCTCAACCTTTCTATATTTCATTTATCTATACACATAATAGTTATTATCAAAGTGCTTTTCTTTGGAATCAAATAAAGGATACGTTAGTTTCCATCATTAGTCCATGGATTGTTAATGGGGATTTCAATGTTATTTTAAAATGTGAAGAGACGAAAGGGCATAGATCTATGGGTTTACCTTGTTCAAATCTTAGAAATTGTATTGAAATTGCACAACTACTTGATATTCTAGCAAGAGGCATTTTCTTTTACTTAGAATAATAGACAACATGGAGTGAATTACATCAGGAAAAAGTTAAAGTGAATGATGAAAGCTTGAGTTAGCTATAGATTATGTACATGAAATGTGTATAATGTGAATGTGAGGACCAAATTAAATGCTATGAAGTACATAGGACAACATTTACTCGTATTACTAGGCCTAACATAATACTTACAACCCTAGGAAACTTTAAACAAGCTCTAACCTTTCCTGCGAAAATTTAAGAATCCAAACATACAAAACCTCCCAAAATTCTAGGTTGCTGGTTATTCTCTTTTCTCCATGTCTTTCTTGCACTTGAAGGAAAAGGAGAAAGAAGACAAAGAATGATGATCAAGACAAGAAAGGATATGGACAGAAGAAGAGGACTAGATTCTGTTGGTATAAATAAGGGTCTATGGAAGAGGCTGATTGATGTGAAACCTTAAGGTTAAAGAACCCAAAACCCCTTAAACACACACTTTGGATAGAACGTGAACAAGAAGAAATTCCCAACCTTAATGAACCCCCAATCAATTATATGAATGGAAAGACATATAATAAGGTTGATTTGAAAACAAAAATAGAACTCGCCATAAGTGATTACCTTGATAAAAATTATATTTTTGATGCAATAGAAGAAGACAAGAAACCCTCCCTTAAAAAATTTGTTATTCATCCAAAAAATTCCTAAACAATATTTATTATGAGGTATTTACACCCCTTGAAAAGAAAGAAACCCTAAATATGTAAAAAGTCTTTAAACAAGGGCCTCCCACTAAATTAACTAAAAATTAAATTAATATTTCTAAAATACTGCCCATTAAACCCAAAAGGTTTAGGTTAAATGAGCTGAAAGTCAATAGAAGTCCATCTCACTAAAACGAGCCCAAAACACAAGTTGTGGGCTACCCAAAGCTATGCTTCTAACTTAAAATAATTAATTAAACAAGAATGAAAGTCTTCTTGCACATTCTGCTCAACTTGATTTGTTATGATGTCATTGGCTTTCATTGTCTTTTGAGATTTCATGCCATCTACAATTTGACCTATGTAGGATTGAAGCACTTCTTTGAACTTCTTAGCTCTTGATCTTGTTATTGGTCCATCCAGCATTATTAGCACATCTTTGGTTCCATATCTCTTACAAAGTACCATAGTCCTGCTCATATCAACCCCTCCCTCTTCAAAAGGATTTGTCCTCAAATATGAATCAAAGTCAAAAGGAGATAAGTCAGAAACATTAAAGCATTATTAGCGCATCTTTGATTCCATATCTCTTACAAAGTATCATAGTCCTGCTCATATCAACCCCTCCCTCTTCAAAAGGATTTTTCCTTGAATACGAATCAAAGTCAAAAAGATATAAGTCAGAAACATTAAAAATAACACTGATATTATACTCACCTAGCAAGTCTATCTTATATGCATTGTCATTGATGTGTTCTAATACTTGGAATGGTCCATTAACCCTTGCATCAAGTTTAGACTTTGTTGTGGAAACTTTTCTTTTTGTATATGCACCTAAACTCAATCACCTGGTTCGAAAAGAACTTGCTTTCTACCTTCATTTGCTTTTTGTGCATGCACGCAATTCTTTTTCTCAATTTGTTCACACGCTTTCTCATTTATTGTTTTAACTAAGTCAACCTTCTTCTTGCCATCTAAACTAGCAATCTCAGTCAAAGGTAAAGGCATGAAATCCAACACAGTTAATGGATTAAAACCATACACAGTTTCAAATGGAGAATAACCTGTAGAAGAATACATAGAACGATTATATGCAAACTCAATGAATGGCAAACAATCTTCCTAAGTTTTCAAGTTCCTCCCAACAATTGCACGAAATATGGTTCCTAAAGTCCTATTAACTACCTCAATTTGTCCATCAGTTTGTGGATGTCATGTAGTAGAAAATAAAAGTTTAGTACCCAAATTTCCCCACAAATCTCTCTAAAAGTGACTTAGGAACTTAACATTCCTATCTGAAGCAATGGTTCTTGGCAAACCATGAAGTTGAACCTGATGGATCCCGATCTCGAAGTCTAGTCGTACAATGCTGGACCCCGTTACCGGGAACCCAACTATCCATACGGAGCCGAAAATCGAAACCGTTGGGCCCAAGTCCCGACCCCCAAGGCCAAACCCAGGGGTAACCTGTCGGAACAAACGAAGGAGATAATCTGCGGAAGCATACTTATCTCACTCAACCATACTTTC
>JAOSBL010000001.1:4536649-4548155 GCA_027568915.1 Erythroxylum roraimae | reverse complement strand
AAATGCATTTTCCCAATTTCTCATCAAATTTTCAGAATTCACAATTCTAGCCCTCATGTGGGTAACGGAATATTACATTGACCCACACTTACCAAATTTTGATCAATTTGAGGAACATACAGTACATCAGTAATCACCCTAATTCCAAAAAGGGTTTCGATTGCAACATAACCTTTACCTTTCACTGGGATATACTCTTCATTACCAACTCTTACCTTAGAGACAGATGTTTTGTTAAAGTCTTTGAAGAACTAACATTGTTGGTCATGTGGTCTGTACAACTATTATACACTAGCCAAGTTTCACCGTGGTTGCTACTTACATAGTAAGAAGCTACAAATAGTTGTTCTTCCTCCTTTTGATTCATAACTTGAGCTTCATTCACCTGTTGTTTCCCTTTATTTTTGCAAATCCTATCCATGTGACCCATTTGATTGCACTTTTTTCACTTTGCATCGAGTCTACTCGAGCACTTGAAATGGAGGTGATTGGTTCTAGCACAATGCTTGCAAGGAGGATAATTTCCTCCCTTGTATGCTCCACTCTTACCTGCACTACTACTATTTAATTTAGTAGTTTCATTGTTGTTAGCATTAGTACCTGAAACTCCCTTGCTTTTCTTCCACTTCTTCCTTTTTCCTTTGCTAAAATTTTGAATTTGCACCTTGGCTTGCATGTCACTTTCCAATGTGACGTCTTCTCTAAGTTGTCTTCTTTGCTCTTGAGCTTCCAAAGCATTAAGAAGCTCTGCCAATGTGATAGCTGTGAGGTCTTTGACTTCCTCTAATATAGAAATCTTGGCTTTAAACCTTTCTAGTAAGGTTACTAAAAGTTTCTCAACTACTTTGCTATCAGGCATCGTTTCACCAAGAAGTCTAAGCTTATTGACTATCTCCAAGAGCCTGTTTGAATATTCTTTACCAATCTCAGAATCTTTCATTTTTTGTAGCTCAAATTATCTCCTGAGATTCAAGATTCGCATGCTCTCTGTTCAAGCATTTCCTTGACACTCATGCTTGAGATATTTCCAAATCTCAAATACTGTATCTAAGTTCATAATTTTGATAAACAAAGTTTCAGACATAGTTAAATGTAGACAATTTTTATCCTTAAAATTTTTTTAGGTTCTCTCCTTATGATTCTTTATTTGTTGCATTGTAGGATTTTCAGGTAGTTTTTGAATTTCGAACTCCTCTTCCACTACTTCCTAGAGATCCCATGCATATAGATAAGTAGTCATCTTCACAGCCCATGACTAAAAATTGTCACCAGTGAATACTAGAGGTGGAGTAGGTGCAAAGCTGTTTGAGGCCATTTCGTTTCACTTAAGAGATATGAATTGGAAAAGATTTGTGTCTAGTTTGAACACTCACACTCAGTCTAAAAGGTTTGTGTTTGGTTTATACTTACACACTCACACAATTCACTCTCGGCTTGTGACAAAGATCCCTTAAGAAGCCAGCTCTGATACTAAATGTTAAGTTTGTTAATTGAAATTAATCAATAAACACATAAAAGAGACTGGAAGAATTTATATGTAAATGTTTTATTGAACTCAACTTCTTAAATACATTAACAGTAACAGAAACCAAAATAATTGGAAAATATGGACCATAAACAACAAAAGAAAAGGCTACTGACTCCAATAATATTAATAACAAGCTTGCAACAACTTTTCTATTAGACTTGGACTCATGATCCTAAAAACTAGGTTTTTTCTATTGAAAGACCAATTCAATAACAAAACAAATTGCAATCACGTTCAGTTCGCTTAACAATTGTAGCATTGAGGCAATATTAACAAAACAAAATACCATGACTCTACAGCTTAAAATACATGATAAAATAGATGAGGAATACATTATAAGATTCGTATAAAATCATAATATATTGTAAATAAGAGACGTCAATAGAATCAACCCAAAATCTTATATCTAAAAGGACGTAATTAAATCCAATGACATACAAATATAATGGAGTTAAGACAAATTATTTGGGATGTATACAGACTGTGTTGGTATCAATTAGTGCAATGAAAAGAGGTCCATCGTCCGCAAACTGAATCATTATTCTTGGAAATTCTCACTCTACGTGTGCCTCAGCTTGTTTGATTCATTAATTGGTCACGTGAAATTTCTCAGATGCGATCATCACAGTCATGGACTTTTGACTTGTGCATTAATTGGATGAAACCTTTTTGAGTTATTTCAAAAGTTCATATATTGTCACTTTGAAATGATACAAGGATGGAGATAAAAGGCATGCAATGTGGTTGCATGGTTAAATGTTTGTGCTTTCAGCATATCTTTAGTGCTTCAACCTTTAAAGCAATCAACTAATATAAAGACATGTGCTGGTTGATCAGATGCATGAAAGCTTTCATTCTAATTAACCGCAAATATCATAACTTAAACCTAATTGAAACATAGTCTTAGTGGAACCCCACCTGCCCTGAAAGCCATACTTTTGTAGAACTACCTCCAAATTGAATCGGATGGCATATCCACAAGCTAAAATTACTAGTACATGTCAACTCTTAATTAACTACTTTCATTAACACTAGACACATCGCATGATAGGTGATGGAGTGATGATATTTTCTTAAATCTCTTTCTGTTCTTAACATTTTCTTGGTTCCTCGGAGGTTGTTCAGAGTTGGCGCTGCAGGCCATGATTTTATCAAGTAATGGATCGGTAACGGTGCTAAGCAGTTGTCATGATGTGAGCTAACTTGATTAAGTGGATGTTGGTTTGATCTATATTATTACCTGATGCCACTGCCTTCTTTGAAACAGTCAGAATTTCTCAACTTTGTGTCTGAGTCAATCTAGAGTTGAGATAATAAAAGAGACAAGATCATACAATTATATGGGCATGACCTATCTCTTCTAACTCAGCAGAAAAATGGAATATTTTAGGGAGAGACCACTCCAAACTAACAAGTGAGTAAAGTTACACCTTTTGTTCAGAAAGATAGAGGCTTGACAAGGAACGTACAACGTAACAGTAATAAGAAATCCGAACATGGGAGTTTGGCAGGGAAGCTTGCTACTTTTCTCCTTGTTCACACATGGATTACAGGCATAAATATGTGGTCCAACTCCATAAACGAATAAAAAAGGCGTAATGATATTGTAGTGTATATTTGTTTCATGCGCAAAATGAGTGCAAGAATCAAGTTGTTTTCATTACAGTGAGTTCTGTGACTAGAGACTTGTAATGTTCCCTGATATAGTACGATTCCTTTTAGCACCACTAAGAAGATAACTTAAATTACAGACACACCACCAGCATGTGTGAGAGATCATAGCATGCTTGGAAAACAATATACAGATGACTAATGCCTGCGCATATATAAGCGTAAGCGTGACACATTCTTTTGAAGATATACTGTTCTCTATCTCATCAATGACCATATGCTTTGTCTGAGGTTGTTGATTATGTTTGACACGCCCGACCCATGAGGAGCCTCGAGAAAACTAAAACTCAAATATAACTGGGCAGTACAAAACCTGCGTTATACTTGCCCTAGCCTTCATCTGATAGTGCCTCACTATCGATCCTCCATTCTTCTTGATCTTTTGTTAGATCATGAGATGGTATTGAAACATTATATCTCATAAAACCTAATATTGTAACTCAAGTGAGGCACAATAACTGTTACTCATAGAACAAATACTGTTTAAGTAGGCTTAATTTTCACTTGATTTTTATATTCTAAATTAAGGACCACAATTATAATTATACTCAAACACTATATATATTGTAACTACATTATTACAATTATTGCAATAGTTTGTAATCTTAGTGCAACCCATAACTCAAAAATTTAAAACCTTGATTAGTTAAAATCAATGTTTTAAATATCAGATCGAAAATTAAACCGACAAGATAAAAGCTTAAAAAATTTAACTGTTATTAGACCGTTATAAAATTAGTATATAATAAAAATTGAACAAAATCATAAAACTTAAAATAAAATTAAAGAAGGAGACTATCTTTGTGATATATTGAGAAGAAATTAGAGTTTAATTGAAAAAAATGATTATTAAATAAAATTTAATTTTTATTTGATTTATAAAATTGGATTTATTTATAAAAATTAGTCAATTAATTAATTAATCAATCAATTTTTAATATTAAAAATTATTAAAATAAATCAAATAGATAAATTGAATATTTCAAAACTTTTGAAATGAAAATAGTCGAAATCATCGATTCTAATTGAGAAGCAACAGTGTTTTCCGGATAACGAAGGAGCCAAGCACTCAGAATTTGGTGGATGCCACCGTGTGTGGTGGTGGGACGAACTGTTCATTTAGAGATGATGTCACAATATCCTTTTCTTTTCTAGTTCTTTTGCCCTTACTGTTCACTGTTTTTCTCAGTTTGATCCCAACCTTTGTACGCATTACTCTTATTTGTTATGATAATTTTGATTGTTACTCAAAAATTGTTCGTTAACCGGATTTGAACGTGGATTAGAAGTAATGTACTATATAACCAAGTATAACAGAGATACTAAATCTTCTGCGAGCTTTGTTCCTCCAATGACCTAAGATCTTCAGTAGAATTACAGATCATGCCATGTTCACGAGCCTTTGTCCTTGTCGCTAAGGATGAAACAAATGTTTAATAATCCATATAATGCATTCAGGAAAAAAGGGTTCACGAGAAGATTCTTAAAAAAAATATCATACAACAAAGTACAAACAAAATCACAAGCTATTCTCAATCAGCTTTTCCAGAAGATCAATGAAATTCTCCCCTTACATATAAAAAAAGACTTTTAAATATAACAAATGATGCCAAAGAGTCTCGATTCAGTTGACAGTCAATTTTCCTTTCTCATATTATTGGTCACTTTCACTCATATATTTGATCTTTAACTTTGTAATTACCATTCTTCTGCTAATCCCTGAATGTCCAATGATAATAAGGTATTGAGGAAAGCAAATGAGTGGATAGACCTTTCATGGTTTGTTGATTGGGACTATAGTATAAGCTTTTAACATGAAAACAGACCGGAAAGGTAGCCACTGCGAGGATAGGGCTGAAATTAAATTTTTGTGATGTTTTCTTAACACTGTCACTGACTGTTTATGCAGTCTATCTTTAACTGTTACAACCGTAGGAAGTATATAATGACGCCATAACTAAGGGCAGGTTCTGAAGTGTGATTGTTTTTATTCAACTACCACAGTCAAAAGAGTTGCGGGCATATCAGAACTGTGGATGACTGGGGACACGCGTGACATTAAAGAGCAACCTTATGATATGCATCTAGAAACAACACAAATCATATGTATTATCCTTGTGACTCGTTGGAAGACAACTCTTAAACTTAGTCTTGTGCCTTTTTGGCTTATAAATAATAAAAATATATCATACTGAATGTGCTTCAAATTAAACTTAAAACTCTAATGCTATGCATAACAAGACAAAACGCAGGGATCATAATTGCAAGAAGATAAAAAGGGTGCCATGAATTATCAGGCTTTCATTGCTTCTATTATCAATGACTTTATTGTACACTACATTGGATCACATACAAGTGGAACATAGCAAGGGACCTACGAACACCACTATCTTTGTCTGTGCATGTGCGATGTGGCTCCATTTTACTTCTTGCCACAAAACCGCTCAGAAGGAAGATAACCCAAAACTAAAAGGCTTCAACACAACAAACTAGAAAGAGTGCCTATCATTTTCCTCACTAGAGTATAAAATATGAAACATGGGTATAGCTTATTACAAGCAATGGTCTCTCCACTTAAGTATGTAGTGCCAATGAGGTGATATGCTGGCGCTGGATGTGGAGTGTACTGCAATATTAACACCGACATGTTTAAAGTTGAGACTTGCAAAATTGTATAACCAATATGAAGGTTGAGATTTCAAGTCATTCTGACCATCAAGACAAGTTTGCTAGATTGGGATTAGTCAAAATTGGAATGCGTAATACAAGTCTTTTTCATCTTTTTTCCCTTAAGCTCTGGATACTTTCCCCATCTATTTGGTGCTAAGTTGATTCAGTTGACCTGGAATTTCACTTTTAGTGAAGTTGCTTTTCCATACAAGAGACATCGAGTATGCGTTTGCTAATAATTAACCCTGCATTAACTTTTAATCAAAATGCTAGTAAATCATATTTTTCATGTTATTGGGGACTTGAATATTTCATTTGCGAGAATTAAACAAATAATCTCCTTAAAATTACTTGTACTTGGGCAAAAGAATAAGACTTGTTCTTAATTCTTTTGCCGTGGAGAATAAGAACAAGTCTGTTAGGCGAAGTCTTGCAATAAATATCCATACCAATTAAGATACTCAACTAGAGAGATGACTGCTAAATTAGGAAAAAAAAATCTTATCCATAGTTTTCTTTTGTAGTAAGCCCAATCTTAAAAGAATAGCCATCACGAGTAGTAAAATATTCATCATGTAATATCCAAGCTATTAGGTGGTAAGCTGATCCATCTCTATCGATATTCATCGGATTCCTTTCTAACAACAAACAGCCATAGCGTGTAATATGGATTGTTTCTGGTGATACTTTCCCAGATTTATGCATGTTGATCTGATATTCGATCAACCATTTACATAAGCAAATAAAATCCGGTAGTGGGTCAATTTTTCTTTCTTTCTTCCACCATGATACGAGCTCTGGTGGGGTAACGACATTCTGAGGAATAAAAAAAGGATGGAATCACTAACGTCAATGCAAAATAAATAAGCAACTTTCACACTGCTTTTCACAAGTATGAAAATCCATGATCAAGTAGGAAGATGATGCTCTCGTATTAGAGGTTGAATCCTGAAAACAAAAAACAAAAGAGACAATCACGTGGTCATAAGTGCAAACATGAGACTTAGTTCGCAGGATAAACAGGGTCTTGATTTCGAGGTTTGTGTTTCTGGAACTGTTAATATAATCTTGTTTACTAGCGAGCATACTCTAAGAACATCAATAACAATGATGGCCTCCTATCTGTCTGTCCTTGGCAATGCCTCATATGTTAGAAAACGACAATACTCAACTGAGATGCCATGAAAGCATAAGAATGTGTTAAGGTGAAAATAGTAGACTGCATATAATGGTTTAGAAAACGACAATACTCAACTGAGATACCATGAAAGCATAAGAACGTGTTAAGGTGAAAATAGTAGACTGCATATAATGGGAACACAACTCAATGTAGTTGGTAGAATCTTTGGCAATCTGTCTACCCACCTTACTCAGAATTAAGTGTGGATTGTGACAGTACATGTGGCATAGCACATGAAGTTTATCGAGAAACTTTGAGAACTACATTCAGAAATTGGGTTCCTTAAACTTCTAGAAATTGGCTGATTATAGATAATTGTCCATTAAAAAGGGTAAAAGACACTGGTTACATCAGAGCATAAGTTTATTATAGCTAATTTAGCGATTGAAGTTGGACATATTTGGGAATCTTTTATAGAAAAGGAGTTACGTGTAACCTGAAGGGAAATTGCATAATCAACTCCTGCGATGGGGGTCTACTCGAAAGACAAGGTTTTGAAGTACTTCAGTGTTGTAGCATATAAATTGCTGAAAACATCAGTTGATAACAATGTCTTGCCGAAAGGTTAATTGCCTCCCTTCTCAAGTTGCATTCCTGTTTTATCATGTTTGTTTGATAAGATTCTTTTGGTGTCAAATTTTATCGAATTTTTTTACTTATTTTTTTCGATTAATTAAATGTTAGCATCTCTTCTTCTTTTTTTTCCCGGAATAATGATGTTGACTTTAAAGATGAAAATGTGAAGCCTCACCATGGAAGTCTACTTGAATCACATGGAATGATTTGTTTGTCCAGGCTATTGGCACATGTAGGCGCTGTTGTTTCTCTGTTTAAAGCTGCAGCTTTATCATTGAGATAGTAACTATACCAATACATATAGCTAAAGGAAAAAGAGTAGACTAACACTCAACTCTTCTGTGTATGCCAATAACTCCATTTGGTTAACAATAGGCAGTCTCCTGTCCCGCACTTTTATTGCATCCCTCTTCTTTTATTTGCTTTAAAGTGTAAAAGTCCATATGGAAAGTATATATGATGGTGATACTAAAGAAAATGGAGAACCAACTTCCTGTAAAACTAAAGTCAAACTATGATAGAATTCAAAATGAAGTGGAGACTATTATTTCACAGTCACCTTACCAAAATTTAGGGGAAAGAAAAAGTGGAAAGGACCTAGATTTTCAAGTATATTTCAATCTGAATGGACCAGAGAGTTTAAAATAATGAACTTTGGGCCACCTCTAGCTGCAGGAATATATTCTGAAAAAAGAAAGGGTTTCAGAGTGGAGTGAATACTCTTTTCCTTTACTGGAAATGAACATTTACTTCCCAGAAATCATATGGTAACATTCTAAATTCAAGGAAACAACACACTGATGTAGGCACTCGCTTTGCTATGCATGGTCTTGTCATCATATGGTAGCTTCTTGTTTGCTCGAGGAAATCCACCTATATTTACTGTTGTTTCATTACTACACGAGCATGGCCATTTCTACTCAAGGAGAAATTCAGCTGTTCCATTCATTTGCAAAATGCTTTTACCATTTTCATGAATCTGAAACAAACAGTAGCCATGGGCAGAATCAAGAAATCCAAGTTCCTACAACAGAAAATGCTGGTATTATCCATAGGTATATATGTAACCTTCTACTTTGCAGCAGAATGAGGCGTCTTAGCTATTCGATAGCTAATCAAGTTATCACAATAATGGGATAGAGTCAGTACTTTATAGCTCTGATAGATCCTGCAGAGAGAAATAGGTCCAAAACAAGGGATGAAGAACATGGAAAATATGCTTCTGAAACCCGCATTTCATGCAAAAGCTACATCAAACTGTAGTTCCAAGGTTTAAGTACATGTAATTTCTTTACATTTTCAATGAACGCAAAATATCGTAAGAAGGACTATGAAATCGAGAAATCTCAATAAGGAAAAAAATATGAAATATCATAATTGATTTATTCAGTGGAAAGCAACAAAAAAATTGGTGCTTAACGGAGAGCCTTGCACATATTTACTTAGTAGGACCTCAGGTGCTATTCAATGGACAAAAGCAAATATCAGCAGCTCTCTGTCTAAGCATTTAAGCACCCTATATACAAAACCAGTAATCCTTCTAACCTAACAATATAATCTTGAATCATCCAAAATTTGATCCCATAAATGGTGTTTGACATTTGACATGCCAATTCATATAATATGTTTTCATTGTTTTCTCTTTTTAGTGCATTCATACAACTTACATGTTTCCAGTCACCACTCCCATGTGCTTATAATCCAAATACTAAAGATATTAATCAAGGTGATAATGCCATACTCTTTAGCACTTCTTTTTGTTGGCTTAACGAGCTTGTGCTTTAGGAACAGAATTAATGGAGTCGGTGAGTTTTCGACGCCACATGCAAATTTCTCCTCAAAAGTATTCTCAAGGAAAGAAAACGAAAGGAAGCCACAAACAAATGATAGCGTACTAATTGCGAAAAACTCGACAAATTCTATACTAGATTTATGTGCACTTCATTTCTTTTATCAGTGCATTAAAAAAAAAAAAGATGCACCTCTTACTTACTTCTTGCAAATTTTATGAATGAAAAATGTACTCATGGATACTAACAGTTTAAGTGCATCTTACGTGATTAAATACTATATCCTAGTTGTTTTTGGTACAATGGAGATAAATAGACATAAAATTACTGAAGATAAGGAAAGTGTTAAGAATTAAATATACAATAAGAGTTCAATGGTAATAATTTTTTATTATTTAAAAATTCTTAGTTGATTAACATAAAAAATTTGAAGGAAAATAGTATAATAATTAACATTAATATACTAATTAATTAAAACTAATGATTTGTGTTTCATTGGAAATATTATCAATTCTGAAGTAAGAAATAAGATGGTCATCACATTTGCATTATCTTGTTAATAGCTGCATCTGTAAGATTTTACATAGATATATAAAAGAATATAATATATGATTTTCTGATGTATATATGCGATAATTTTGATTTGAAAAAATGAGCAAGAAAAATGCAATAGTAAAAATAAATTAAAGAAAAATACAACTTCGTATTTAAAACCTCTTCTCCAATTATAATAGTTTTTCAACAAATTATACTTTATTTTAATAAAAAATAAAAGAATAAATTTTAGAATTTTCTATTATATTAAAAATTGAAATTAAAGTTATAAAAGTTGCATTAGAATTTGCATTAATTTTTAATTTTGAGATATAATTTTTTTTCCTTCTTTATAAACTCCTTTCATTTTAGGCTGCTCTTGCTTTGCTAGATTAGCAACTTGTTTTCTTGATCCTATATATGTTTCTCCATCTTATATATGTCTTTTGCCCCCTACCTTCTAACCCAACTTTTTTTCCTGCTTTGTACTCTTAGGTGCAAGTTTACCATTTTAAGTAACTATCACAATTTTTATTTTCCCAGTAAAGTTGTTTCCTTACCTTTTCATGAATGGTTTCAACTTTGTTTATTTCTCCTTCAGAAGCTGATCCACTTTCACCTCCTCCTCTCTCCTCACTTATCTCCTTTTCTCCAGTCATTAAATAACAATCTAATCTTCCTTTTCAATCTTCTTTCCGCCAACTCCAAAAATCACTCCCTCTGATCAACAGGCACCTTTTTTTTTTCCCATATTCTAGTTGACATTAGTCATCTGGTCCTCAGTTGGAAGTAGCGAGAATTGCTTGGCATTGGGTGGTAGGAGACTCTTCCCTCAAGTGGAAATAAGTTATATCCCTCCTCCAACTACAAAGAAAGGAAGTGTGGTAGCTCCTTCGCTAGGAATACTTAAAGTCGAGCCTTAAAATGTCCAATGCTTTGATTAGTTTTTCATAAATGAAGATCAACGTTTCCTTTAATGTTTCAATGGGTAGTGATGAACTAGAAAAAACTAGATCTAAAGGATATTATGATTAGTAAGGAAGGATGCTTCATCTTCAAGTTCAACTCATCACAAAGAGTAACCAAAATTCTGGAGATAAGGCCTTGGCACATCAATAATAGACCTATCTTTCTCCAAAAAATGGAGACTAGGCTTAGATATAAAGAAGATAGCCTGGGAGTATGTACCCATTTAAGTGAATTTCTATAATATCCTATTAGATTATTGGTCCACAATGAAATTAAGCTACTTAGACAACTTTATTATGAGGCCTTTGTGCCAAGATAAAACTGTAGTAGGCATGAAACGTGTTTAATATATAAGTTTATACAAAGAGGTTAAATTAGAGTAAGAACTCTACCATGTTATCATAATTATGAAACATCATGCAAATGGTGAGTTGAGGAAGGCAAGCGTGGTGGTAAAATACCAACTGAAATCAACTTTAGAAGAGTAAAATAAATAATGGAACCTTACAATTTGAATCTTTCAAAAAGAGGAATATAAGGAGCTTATAAACATAAGAGAAAAGGAATAAGTAGGAGCTACTGAACCAA
>JAOSBL010000001.1:4504302-4522936 GCA_027568915.1 Erythroxylum roraimae | reverse complement strand
CCTATAGGCAATTTATATGTCATTTGATTTATGTCTTTTTAAGATATGTTTACAGTGGTACAAGATATATATGGTTTTTACGCCTTAATTTATTGATGAGTAGCATGTATGTTTAAATTATGCAACTATTCAAATTGTTAGTTTCTCTTATATAAGTTGTGAAATTCTCGAATTGATGAGTGAAAACTATAAAATTTGAAACGAGAGAATTCTTCTTCATTTGGGGTGGATAGGCATTGATTATGTTATTTAAAAGGATGAACCACTTAAGGTAACTGATGCCAGCACTATAGCTGACATTGCTCTTTATGAATGTTAGGAGCGATCTAATTGCCTAAGTTTGATGCTCATAAAAACAAAAAAAATTACTAGCATTTGTGGTTTTGTAGAACAACATGATAATGTCCGTGCTCTAATGAAGGCCATTGATGAGCAATTGGAAACTTCAGACAAATCACTTGTAAACACCATGATTATAAAGTTTTCATCTACAAGACTGACCTGTGTCCGAGGTATGAGTGACAACATTATGAAGATGAGGGACATTGCGGTTCAGTTAAATAAACTCGAGGTTGAGATGTCTAATTATTTCCTCTTGCATTACATTTTGCACCCTTCCACCACCATATGGATGTTTTAAAATCTCTTATAATACACATAAGGATAAGTGGTCAATAAAAGAATTAATGACTATAGGTGTTCAAGAGGAAGGAAGATTGTAGATGGAATAGGGAGAGAGATCACACAATGCACATCTGGTTTTTTAAGGAAAGAAGAAAAACCAAGCCAAATCAAGGGGAAAAGGTCAAATACATGCCCAAGCTGAAAATAAGAAGGAATCCAAGTGTTTTTTTGGTGTAAAAAAAGGACACATAAAGAAGAACTGTGTCAAACATAAGGAATATCTTGAAAATAAAGGTAATCTAGACTAGTTTGATTTAAATCTAACATAGCTAAAGTTTGTCATGACACATGGTGGACTGACTCTAGTTGTACAATCTATATTACAAATGAGTTACAGGATTTGCACCAAGAAGCTAGTGGGACATGAGCAGTATATCTTATCCAGAAATAAGAAGCAATCAAGTATAGAGGCTATTGGGGATTGCAACTTAATTTATGTAATGGTTTTGTTTTAAAATTAGAAAAGACATTTTATATTCTCAATTTCTCTAGGAAATTGATTTTAGTTTAAAGACTTATACCTTTTGAATATTCCTTTCATTTTTCATATGAACCTTTAAATTAAATTATATATTTGAATTTGTTGGGAATGATACATTATTTCATGGTCTTTTCCATTTTAATTTACAAGATAATACCTATTACAATGCAACTCATGTTCATGTTGGGATAAAATGTTGTGTTATAAATGAAAATTCCTCTATGTTATGGCACCAAAGATTAAGACATATCTCCATATAAAGAATTAAAAGATTGGTGAGTAATGAAGTGCTTAGTATTCTGGATTTTACTGATTTTGAAACTTGTATGGACTGTAACGAAAAAGCAGATCAACAAATTAAAGAAATGTGCCAAAAGAAGTTCAAACATATTAGAGATCATACATATATATATTTGTAGTCCAAATATGGACTCTATGGTCAGAAATACTTCATCTCATTTATAGATGATTACTCACGATATATATATATATATATATATATATATATTTTTCTTAATAACAAGAATGAAGTACCAGATGCTTTCAAAATATTCAAAGCTAAAGTAAAGAAACAATGTGGTAAGCAAATTAAGATTGTAATGTCTGATAGAGGTGGGAAATATTATGGTAGATATACTGAAGGTGGACAAGCACCAAGTTTGTTTGCAAGGAATCTTTAAAAAAAATGAGTAGCTAAATACACTATACCTGGATCTCTGGACCAGAATGATGTGATCGAAAGAAAAAAAAACCAAACATTATTAGACATGGTACAGAGTATGTTGAGTAGCTCTAAAATTCCTATGCCTTTGTGGACTAAAGCTCTTAAGATGGCAATGTATATATTAAATCGGGTACTAACCAAAGTTGTTCTAAAGATGACATTTGAGCTACTTAAAGGTTGGAAATTGAGTTTGCAACATATATGCATTTGAGAATGTCCATCTTAAATAAAGATTTATAATCCATAAAAGAAGAAATTAGACCTAAGGATTATAAGTGGGTATTTCATTGGATATGTTGAAAGGTTTAAAGGATATAGATTCGATTGTCCATCACATTACACTAGAATTGTGGAATCAAGAAATGCAAAATATCTTGAGAATAAATTAATTAGTAGGAGGGATCAATTTCAATATATAGTTTTTGATAATGATCATTTGGATACTCAGCCTTCCACCTCAAGCAATAAAGTGATTGTCATTCACAATGCTCCTTAGGTTCAAATAAACATTTTACAACCAACTGTTGAAATTCAACAACCGACAGTCAATTTAAATGACAATTAAGAAATTTCACAAGTCGTTGATAATTCAGTAGATCTATTTATTCAAGAATTACCTGAAAGAATTCAATAACCAGTTGAACAACAGACTCCATAGGAAGATGTTAGTGCAACGTTATGGAGAGATCTACTATAATAAGGACATCATCTATCATTAGTGATTATGTTATATATCTACAAGAATCTAACTACAATATAGGAGTCGAGAATGATCCTGAAACCTTTTCACAAGATATGAGTTACAAATAATCAAATTTATTGTACAATGCTATGAAGAAATGAATTATATGAAGAACAACGATGTTTATTATCTTGTTGAGTTGCCTAAAGGAGCAAAACCTATAGGTTGCAAAATGGGTATTTAAAACAAAGAAAGAAACATTAGGCAACATTAAAATATACAAGGCAAAACTCATTACTAAACAATTCACTTAAAAAGAAGGAATTGACTACACAGATACATTTTCTACCATGTCTAAAAAGGATTAAATTCGTATAATTTTGACGTTAGTTGCTCATTTTGACATGGTATTACATCAAACGGATGTGAAAATGACTTTCTTAAATGGTGACCTAGGGGAAGAGGTTTACATGAAACAACTAGAAGGAATCTCCTCTTATAATGGAGAGCATTTGGTTTGCAAACTTAAAAGATCCATATATGGATTTAAACAAACATCCCGCTAATAGTTTTTGAAATTCCATTATATTCTCTCATCATTTGGTTCGGAAGAAAATATTATGGAGCAATGCATATACGAGAAGGTTAATGAGAGTAAATTTTGTCTTCTTATATTATATGTGGGTGACATATTACTTATGACCAATGATAAGGGTTTGTTACATGATGTGAAACAATTTATCTCTAAGAATTTTGAAATGAAAGATATGAATGATGTGTCTTATTTCATTGACATTAAGATCCATCGAGACAGATTTCATGGTATTTTGAGTTTATCTCAAGAAACCTATATTAATAAAGTTTTAAAGAGATTTCAGAAGAAAGATTGTTCACCAAGTGTGGCTCCCATTGTGAAAGGTGATATGTTGAATTTGGACCAATACCTAAAAAATGATTTTGAAATGGAACGAATGAAAAACATTCCATATACTTCTGCAGTCGAAAGCTTAATATATGCTTAGGTTTGTACAAGACTTGACATTACATTTATTTTTAGAATGTTAGGCAGATATCAGAGTGACCTAGGATTAGATCACTGGAGAGCTACAAAGGAAGTATTGAGGTACCTTCAAGGGACCAAAAATTACATGCTTATGTACAGACGAACTGACAATCTAGAGGTAATAGGGTACTTAGATTAAAATTTTGCTACGTGTTTTAATTCACGGAAATTAACATCAGGTTATATCTTCATGTTTGTCTATGGAGCCATATCTTGGTAGAGTGATAAGTAGTCTTTGACTACTACTTTCACCATAGAGGTTGAGTTTGGTTCTTATTTTGAGATTACATCACATGGTGTATAGATAAAGAGTTTCATATATAACCTTAAATTGTGAATTCCATTTCTAGGCTAATAAGAATATATTGTGACAATTTAGCTACTATTTTTTTGGTTAAAAACAACAAGAGTAGTAGTCAGAATAAGCACATCGACATTAAGTTTTTATCTATAAGGGAACATGTTATCGAAAAGAAAGTATTCATTGAACACGTTAGCACTGAATTGATGATAACTGATCATTTAACAAAAGGCATGCCACTAGTGAAGTTCAAGGATCTTGTTGTTAGAATATGATTGGGTTCCATTATATAGTTTTCATTGTATAAACAATTTTATTTTCATGAAACTCTTATAATATTTTCTCATACTATGGTGCACATTACTGAAGTTTGAGAAAATTGATTATTTTGCATAGGGTTTATTTATTAAGTAATGTTACCACATTTGGGTTGATACGAAATATAATATATTGTAATACACGGAAGATAATACTCAACTACAAGATGAACTATCGCCATAATTCATATAGAATATTTAGATCGGATTAAGATTTGATAACAAGGTTAAGATATAGACTAAATGGGAGAATGTGATAATTTTTCATATTCTAGGTAGTTTTAATACTCATAAATGGTCCAACATTATGTAATTAATAGATACGAATGTCCTATTTTGTGGTAATAGTCAATGTGTTTGATGGGAGCACATTGATATATGTTTTTTCTTGAAGAGTTATAGGGTCCTTAGGCTCCTTTTGTCTTTTGAAAAGATATACCATCGATTTTGGAACTAAGAGCTTAGAAGAATTTCAAAAATGCGGACTTTTCGAGCAAAAACATCAATGGAAGAAGGTATTTTGATTTCTTTCGTGTTCGATTTATTTGTTATCCTAACGTATATTCATGTTGAATATATGTTGAATTGGCTTATAGATAAACCTTAGTTGTATTAAATTATTATTTCGTGTTAACATAATACTTAAGTTCATTTAATCACTTTTAATTTATATCAATAATACAAGAGATATATATTATGTTAATAAATTGTTAAAAGTAATAATATTTGAAATAATTTATTTAATTGTATTTATATAATATTACTTTATTTTATAATCAATTTAAACATATAAAGGAGATAACTAATATTTATGAGCAATTTGATCATTGCCTATTATTCTGATAATATAATTTTTTATAAAGAACAAAACAATTAAGAAGATAAATCTCTGGTGTAATTGATTGTTCTACTTTGGGCTACAATTCTAATGTAATTAGTGCTCAAGTTCGCGAAACCTTTATCCATGCAAAAGTCATTCATTTCCTTGAATGTGTTCTCCAAAAAAAGAAATAAAGATTGTAAAGGGCTACTCACTAAAATTTGATTTTGTTGACAAAATGAATTAGTACAGGATGTGATAATAATATTATTATTAACCAAGTTTCCTGTGGGACGCGAAGTAACGAGAATAGGCTAAGTGACAAAGAACATGCCAATTTCACGAGCTTTGTCACTATCCTAATGGATGGAACTACATGTTAAAATCATTCTAATAATGCGCCTTGGAACAGGATACAACATATCCTCTCTCACTTCGGTTCAATTCCAAATCCAAAATCATTACTGCCTAAACGCGTCTAAATCTATGTTTAGTATGACTTCTGTCCAATCAGAATGACCCGCGTGTACCAGTATCCAAACTTACCTGTCAATCATTCGTCAACACAAGACACGTAACGCAAGCACTTAAAGACATGCTGGTTTGCACTTTTATGCTCATACTATGTAATCACAAAATCCACAAACTCCCATACACATTCCACTTCTGTAGCCTGTGAATTTTACTAAACGAAACAGATTTCGGAGGGAGCTTTAAAAAGGGTCATTTCAGTAGCCAATGTTATGGTTGAGAATGATATTATTGCTAATGTAATGTGTGCGATTGATACTGGGTCAATCTTTTCCAGTTTAAAACATACTTTCCTAGTTTGGTTTAAGCATTAGTGATTAATTTACACATTGGACAACACCGAATCATTACAACCATCAAGACAAAGGGGTTTTGGCATTAATTAACTCAACTAAATGAATCAGATTAACATGATGAAAAGGCCCCAGTTGCCTTTTCTTTTCCTTAGTCCCCCTTATATAGGACTCGGGTAGAATCAAGAATGTGCTATCTTTTCTGTTCTTATTTCTCTCAGAGTATTTGAACGCTCCCTTTCTTTCTTTTATTTACAGTAAAAGAAGCTTTCTTCTTCCAAAGTAGTATTCTCTTCTTTACCTCTTTTTTTACATTTTTGTATTCACTTTGTTCCTTTTTCTCCTCCCCATCTTTTCTTGTGACAGGTAATCCAAAAACCGACCAGCTTCCGCGTCAAAGCTCGTTAACCACATACAACATACCCAGCATTCAAGTCCCAAGTCGCTCCCAACAGTCACACCTCTCCCTTTTATATAATTCAACTTCAATATATAACCCTACAAACAAACCCAAAAACATTCTCACTAAAGAAAAAATGCACAGTCACTCCATTGCTCCTCTCTTCTTCACTCTCCTGTGTGTTCTGTTTTTGCTCAATGTAAGCCTATGTCCTTACTCTGTTTCTCAACTCTTTTTCTGCATTTTGGTATGTTCTATTCTTCAAGTTCCAATCTTTATGGTTTATTTGGATCTCTTACTTCACAATGCAGGGGGATTATGTCAGAGCCGACGAGTCGCGGTCGCTGGCAGCGGAGAACCCATTCACACCAAAAGCTTCTCTACTCCGGTACTGGAACAAAGAGATCCGCAACAACTTACCCAAATCTCAATTCCTTCTCTCCAAGGTCTCGCCGATGAGTGCTGTGGACGCCGCCAGTTTCTCCAAACTTGCCACTCAAAACTCACTCAACACTCAGCTCCCGGCGTTTTGCTCCACCGCAAAACTTTTCTGCTTTCCCGATTTGTCCCCGAGTCTTGAGAAACACGATAAAGACTCGAACTTTGCCGTCTATCAGAACAAAAACTTCTCCAACTATGGTAATGCCCGAACTGGAGGACTTGATTCGTTCAAGAACTACTCCGACGGAGTAAACGTTCCTCTTGACTCCTTTCGGCGATACAGCCGCAACGCAGTCGGTCACAATGATAAGTTTGCCAACTATGCCCCTGATTCCAATGTTGTTGATCAGAGCTTTAACACCTACGGAACCGGAGCCACAGGTGGGGTCGGTGAATTCAAGCTGTACAATGAAGAAGTGAACGTCCCAAATCTCCGGTTCACCACTTACGCCGATGATGGCAACGGGAGGGCTCATTCCTTCTCTACTTACACGGAGAATGCAAACGCAGGCAGTGAAAATTTCGCTAGTTACGGGAAGAATGGCAATGGAGTGCCTAATGAGTTCATTGGATATGGAGAAAGCTCTAATGTGATGGGTTCTGGCTTCTCGAATTATGGTGAGACTGGTAATGGGGCTAATGATACGTTCAAGTCATATGGGACTAATGGTAATGTCCCCGAAAACACGTTCAGGAACTACGGTGCCGGTGGAAACTCCGGCAGTGACAGCTTTGCGAATTACAGAAACCAGGCGAATGTTGGTGATGATTCGTTTGAGTCTTATGGGAAGAAATCCAATGCAGAGACCATTAACTTTGCGAATTATGGCAAGTCATTCAATGAAGGGACTGATAAGTTTTCTGGGTATGGTCAAGATTCTCAGGGACAGCATATTGGGTTCAAGATCTACGGAGTTAACAACACTTTCAAAGAGTACGCAAAACGTGGTGTGACTTTTGCAAAGTACACTAATGTTAGTAGCTCTGATGGTACGAAGAAGAAGGTGAGTGGCAGTTTGGTGAATAAGTGGGTTGAACCGGGTAAGTTTTTTCGCGAGTCAATGGTCAAGAAGGGGACTGTCATGCCTATGCCGGACATTAGAGATAAAATGCCGAAAAGGTCATTTTTGCCCCGAACCATCACGTCGAAATTACCGTTCTCTGCCTCTAAGATATCGGAGCTTAAACGAATATTTCACGCCGGTGATAATTCAAGCTTAGAGAGCATTATTTCGGACGCCATTAGTGAGTGCGAGAGAGCACCAAGTGCCGGCGAGACCAAGCGTTGTGTTGGGTCTGCGGAGGATTTAATTGACTTCGTTACCTCCGTTTTGGGGCGTAATGTGGTGGTCCGTACGACGGAAAACGTCAATGGGTCTAAGCAAAACATCATGATTGGTTCGGTGAGAGGAATCAACGGTGGGAAGATAACCAAGTCAGTGTCTTGTCACCAGAGCTTGTACCCTTATTTGCTCTATTACTGCCACTCTGTTCCAAAGGTTCGGGTCTATGAAGCGGACATTTTGGATCCGAAATCTAAGAGGAAGATCAATCAAGGCGTTGCCATCTGTCACATTGACACATCTGCTTGGGGTCCGACCCATGGTGCTTTCTTGGCTTTGGGTTCGGGTCCGGGTCGGATCGAGGTGTGCCACTGGATTTTTGAGAATGACATGACTTGGACCGTTGCTGATGAATAAGGTTTGGTGATTTGGGTTTTAGCTGTGGCTAAAAAGTGTTAGCTGCTGGCTCGAACTCAAGAGAGGTTAAATTGGCCTTTCTCATTTGGATTTGGTTATAATTGCCAAGAAAGGGGTTGTGCTTGTTTTGGTCTTTGGGAGAAGATTATTACTACTGTGTTGTTACCACTATCAATTATAAATATCAGCATCTATATATATATATATGCAAATGAAATCCAAAATTTATTACTGTCCAGTCTCCACATAACTTCCAATCTCAATGTAAGTTAGGATAGAAGCAAGCTACTAAGCTAGTCCCCCAATTCCTAGATAGGAGTAGGACTTGGATACATCTTCAAACCCTTCAAGTGTTTCAATTATAACAACAAAGACGACAACCTTTACTATAAGTTCTGTTAACACACAAGATTCGAAGAAGTCTAATAATACTTTATCATTCGGCCGAGGCCATTATGACAAAAGGAATCCTAATTGTAGACTCGTCGGTTTTTCTATCACTTGGTTATCATCGTTAGGTTCAACCAAAGCCTACTTCTGCAGTCCATTGATAGTCTCATTCTAATCAAGGATCCACTTTCATATGCAATTGCTAAGATGGTCTTGTTAGATATTAAAGTTTAATCCGATTAAATAATAGTTATTCAATAATAACTAAAACTAGTAATGTAAATTACTATATATTCTTTTAGAGGTAGCTTTGATGGCAACAAGAAGAAATCAAATGCATATATAATATAGCATCACCTTGGAGTTGGAGTCTTACAATCCAGCTTACTGTATTTAAAACACCAAACCATAAAGAAGAAAGCGATAGGATTATATCATATTAATCATTTTAATGTACAATCTAGAAGCATGTGGCTGAAAACGAAGATGAGGTGGTCCACAGTTCATCCTGTTTGTGCTGTCACGAGACATCTTGTTATGTAGGCTCTGGATGAGAACGAAATAGAGTGCTAACTGTTCTACGCTGATGGATATTTGACAGGAGGTTGGGGTCATCTTGTATTGATTTGATACTGTCATTTCCTTTATGAGGGTTTCTATTCTTATTTATCTGCATTAGAAGCGAAAATATTGATGGGAAAGGCCAAGGACTGGTCATTTATTTGGTCCTTCTTAGAAATCTTATAAAAGGAAATTGGGTGTGGGAACAGAAAGAAAGAGGGGAATGGCAACAATGAATGTTTGTGCTGGTGAGAAAAGCGATATAAGATGCCTAAGGATCAGCTTTGACTCATGATATATGCAGATGCAAGCTTTAACATTCCCATCAAACTCACATGGGAACAGAAAGAAGACGTCTGTATCAATTTCCCAGGAAAAAAGATGTGTCATTTTCATCTTTAAGGAAGACCTTTTTCAATTCAGGCGATGTATGCTTATTATATACTATAGTTAACTTATAACTCTCTTACTTTTGGAACAAATTAACTTGGTATTAGACCTTATACATACCTCATGCATTATTCATGAAAAGAACTGATCGATTTGAAGAGAGAACTTATATTTAACTGAGGCTGGTATAAGACAAAAAAAAAGCATTTTGGTGGTGGATGAGGCATTTATGGCATGATCTTGGGAAGAGGTAGCCAACAACGGCTTGCCACATCCTTCATAATGAATGAAAAACTCTCCTGTTTCAACTACTTCACATTTCATTGCCATCCCACACATAAATGACCTCAAATTTACTATCCTCTCTGCCAATTGCCAAGAGGATCCATAACTTAAACAGCATTCAAGTCTCAAAGTTTGTTTCCCCAACAGTCAACAAAAATGAATTACCTGCTTTTTCACAGTAAATTATCAATATCACTAGAAAGACAGACGATTCACGACTTTACACTTTGTTGAAAATGTTCCAAGCTTTTCACTTCTATACATGCTTAGGTGCAAATATTCTTAGACGTGTAAATAAATATGATACCAAACTTTCTCAAAGCCTAAGCGTAATGATATTTCTGTTACTTCACATGCACAATCTGGAGAAAACATTCTGCTTCGTTTTATTTGTTTTTGCGTGCTTTTTTGGATCATATGCACACACGTACACCCGACACAAGCTACATAAAACGAATTACTTTTGTTATGAGATCGTCCATTAATATATAAAACTTCCACTTTTGAGTTAAATCCCTCGAATGGCTAAAAATAAATACAACCCCACTTGGACCAGCCATACACGGCTGCTTCACATCTCGAAGTTGTTTTCATCTCTCAAGTTGCAATTTATTAAGAGACCACGCTCCATGTTTTGGATTATAAGCATATTAAAGCAGCTACTTAACCTGCTTTCTTGATATTGAAGTTGTTACAACTTCTCGCTTCTGTAATGCATTGAAGTGGACTCACCCAACAGTAAATTGTGAAAACAACAATCTTCATAAATTTTCATATGAAAAGTCTCACTTCTTTCAAACTTGTATCCGACCCTGTACTAGAATCTGATTTCCCATAAATTCTTGGACATTAGTTGCAGCATAACTTGAAATATTTGTACGAAAGAAAGCAGTGAAGACGAGGCGTACGTACATTATTCATTTACAGAGGGTTTGGTCTAGCTTATGAAAGAAGTCCATTGACCGATATTGTCTTGCTGGCTCTAACTGTTGGGATTTAATTACACTAGCCAGAGAATCATCATACGATCTCATCGCTATTAAGAACTGTTCTAAGTGCATTAAAATGCAATAATATCGAGGTAAAGATGTCAGTTCATTAGGAAACCTAATTCCATTTTAAGGCCATAAAAATAAGTGAATTTTTAAAATTAACTAAAAGATTAATGATATTATAAGATAGAAGAATGTTATAGGCAAGAGGATGCCTATAATAAAAAAGGGTTAATTACAAAAAAAAAATCTTAAACTTTGCTCAATTTTGCAATTATAATTTGAATTTTAAAAAGTAGCAATAAAATGCTCAAATTTTTAACTTTTTTCAATTCTAATTCGACGTTAGTTTTTTCGTTAAGTTTACTAACGTGACTTGTCATATGTCCATAAACCCTAACTATTAATACACGTCAACTAAAATTAACACAACAAATACAGATTAATGAAATGGCGTCATTTAATCACATAACTAAACGACATTGTTGTTTAAAAATAACCTAAATCAGTTCTCACATCCTTTGTTTAGTTTGTTCTACCGAGTCTCACCCATTTCGTTCAGTTTGTGCAACTTCATCTCTTCTTTATCTGTTTGTTCTATTAATCCCCTCAGCCTCTGGACGCCCCAAGCTACTCTCGCATCACAGCATACAACACATTTGAGGTAATTCATCTCTTTGTTGCTCTCAGGGTTAGTTTTCTAGTTATATGCAAGTCGTGGGTAATTAAGCTTTGATGTTTTGTTCATGGGTTTAGTTTGGTTTATAATTTATAATCTTGGTCCTGAAAAGTGGGATTTTTTCATGTAGATGACAAGATGAGTCTGTTTTCTCAATGGATAGATGTACAGATGCTTTCTTGTCTATTGATCTAGCCTTTAAGTTTGTTATGGATCTGGTTGTTGAATTCAATTGTTAAGATTCTAGTTTCAATACATGAAGACTTTTGGATCTTGAGACCTAGGTTTTGTCAAGTTTATCATTCTTAAGTTCAGTGGATTCTTTTTCTTCCTTGTTAAGTATTGTCTTTCATCACTATTTCAGGCTATACTTAATGCATAAAAAATGGTGAAAATTTGATGCGTCAGAGTTGCCTATTTATTCGCAATGAAGATGTTCTTGTTTACATAAATTTATTATCCAATAATTACAAGTGCTTCTTCTTTACATAAATTTATTCGCAATGAAGCTGTTCTTCTTTACATTTTGACAATACATAGGTATAGCTAATTACTGATGCGAGCTCAGATGATAGAAAGTCACATGCAGGCTATATTTTCATGTTTGTAGGAGGTGTCTTTTCTTGGAAAAGCTATAGACAATATGTTGTAACTCCTACATTAATAGCAGAAAATTTAACTTATTTTGAAGTTGGAGTTGAAGCCAAATGGTTAAAAAAATTTTCATTACACTGGTTAAGATCGTTAACTATATTCCTAAGTCAATAAAATTAGATTGTGATGACTCGTATGTATGAACACAAAGAACATAGACAATGCAAAGTATATAGAATTGAAGTACTTTGAGATTAAAAGATGGGTTGATAAAGGTGATGTTAAGTATGATTTACTTCTCGTTAGGATTTCTAATTGTCCCAATTTGAGATTTCTCAATTGTTGCTTTTTTTCTTCTTGGAATATATATCATTTTGTATTCAATCACACTTTCCCTTTGAATATGTCGGCAAAATTTGAATTTCATTATGATGGAGTGTTGGAAAGGCACGATAATAAATATGTTGGTGGCAAGATTAAAAGGAAGAAGGATATAGGTATTGATGAATTTAGCATGCTAATTCTAAAAGGAATTTTCGAAGATAAAGGACATAAAGTAATATATATGTTTTACAAATTTTCACATGAGTCGATGAGAATCTTGATGGAGTTAAGCTTACACCATGACAAGGACATGTTGGCTATGCTCCAACAAATGGAAGATTTGAATTATCAAAATGTTAAAATCTACTACTATCATGGTTATGAGCATCCTGCAACAGATGGTGAAGAATCAGACTCTGATATTCTCAATGAATTTGATGATAATGATGAGGGGATGCTTCAAGTTCAATTGGAGCAAGATGAGGATTTCATTGTTATGTAGGATAGTGATTTTAGAGATGATTTAGTTCATGAGGAGTTATTTGCAATTGATGATGAAGAATATGTTTTTACGAGAACATATGAGAAGAGATGTGGGAAGCCTTTACATAGTGGGTTTGAATGCGACAATGTTGCCGAAGGGGTTGGAGGTTGTGGAAATAATTTCAATGAAGAAGGTAGTCATTCTAAAGATACGGGAAGAGAAGAAGAAGTTCACATTGTGCAAATAGTGAATATGAGGATAGTGATGCTGAAATTCAATCACCACTTTGTAGTGATGATAAAGCATCTATTCCAAAGAAGAAATACATTGTTTTTAATCTAAAAGTTGATATGACATATTTTAAGTTTAAAATTGGAATGAAGTTTAAAGATGAGATGTAGTTGAGCGAAGCAATAAGAAAGTATGCAATTACAAATGGATATAATGTTTCAATGGCAAAATCTGGTGTGAGAATGGAAGCAATTTGTGAGGCACAATGTCCTTTTAGAATATATGCTAGCTGGATTGAAAATGAGAAAACATTTGCTATGAAAATAGTAGAAAATAATCATAACTGTAATAAAGTGCAAAGGAACAAACAAGTTAGCAGGAAATGGATAGCAAATGAAATCTTACATAAGGTTAGGAGGAACCCAAATTGGCTTGTTACTGAAATAATGGACGATATCCAATCAAAATATACACTACAGGTCACTAAATCTTAATGTTATAGGGCTAAGTGTACAATGATCGATATATTTGCTATATAGTTGTCTATAACTGGATTGAAAGAAAGTGTCTATGATAGAAGATTACTTGTTATCTTGGTATTTACTTCTGCTTTTTATATTTACTAAAATTGGCTAGATTAAAGATACGCACACCGTAATAACTTTACAAAGTTATACACTGTGTAATAGCTTTCCAAAGCTATACACCTGTTTTCAATGGTAAACATAACAACTGAATATTATGGTAGGTTTAACTCATTTTTAAACCTTTAAAATAATCAGGCATTTACTTGTACCTCATAATAAGTTGTTAATTAATAATTAAGAAATAATGAAGCGAAAGAGAGAGAAAGATAGTGTGTGAGAGAGAACACCCAAAGTAAACATAACAACTTAATATTATAGTGGCTGGTGATTGAAAAAAAAAAGTCTCAGTCTTACAATTGCTCTTCTAATTATTACAATGTCTCCATTTTTGTCATACTTACATCTGACATCCAAGCTATGAAATCACATGAGACCTACAAAATAAAGATATAAACACAAATATTAGGACTTATATTAAATTTGCATTATGCAAATATATTATTATATATACTACTTTTTGCAAACAACAAGACATCTTCCAAACAAGACTTTTATCCTAACGCACAGAACATGTTTGACATTTTTTCTGACAATAACAAACTTTTGTCTCTCTTACAAATACCAAGTACCTATAAGAAACCTTCAGTTTGAATATTGATTAACATGAATTGATACAAATAACATTGTTAAAAACAATAATTGAAATACTTACTTTTGTATTAATGTATTCATAAAAATGTTGACCAATATTAGGCTTAGCATTTGATATCTGTAACTTCATCTTCTCATCATAATTGGGGCAATCAATATTAAAAATCTAAATTATATATAGAAAATTCATTATTCATTATAATTGAATCCAATTAAATTATCATATATAACAAATAATATATATTAAAATTATTTTACCGTTAAACATAATACTTTCTCTCGACAAAATTGATAATATATCATTCCAGCTTTTGCTACATTATCAAAAGAATATTAAATAACACTATTGAATCCATTAGAGACACCTTGACACTCTTCCCATATCAAATATATACTAGGTGCATAAGCAATGAAAGTTACATATACTTTATTTCTACCCATGTTTCTTTATCTTGTTACAATATCATTATACAAATATTTAATTACTAGCTTAAATGGGCTTGTAATCATTGCAGAATAAATTTATGTAAAGAAGAACATCTTCATTGTGAATAAATAACTAGCTCTGATGCAACAAAATTTTGCCATTTTTATGCGCTAAGCATAGCCTGAAATAGTAATGAAAAACCCATCAGTTAAGAATTGACATCTTGTGAAAGATAAAAGTTAAACACATCTGTCAGTCTTACAAAAGCGAAGATAATTTAAACAAGAACAAGAGTTTCTTCAAAACTAAAACACATGGATAATCAAGCCCCAAAAAATTACACATCTTAAGATTCATCATAACTGTTTATTTGATCTGTGAAAAGGTCATCATAACTGTTTATTTGATCTGTGAAAAGGTCAGTAGTTTCATTAACTTGGTTTGCAATTTGATATACATCATAACACAATTATTCACCAGAAGCATAAAGATCAAATCTTTATATTTGTGATCTCCAATCTTTATGACCATTGAAGGTTGTGATCCAGAACAAAAAAAGGAAAGGTAAAGACAATGCTTATCAAGAAAGAAAAAGAATCCACTGAACTTATGAATGATAAATCTAACAAAACCTAGGTCTCAAGATTTATAACATGTATTGAAACTAGAATCTCAACAAACGAATTTAGCAACAAGATCCATAATCAACTTGAAGGCTAGATTAACAGAGCAGAAAACATCTATAGATCTATCCATTAAGAAAAAAAAATTCATTGTGTCATCTACATGCAAAAATCCAACCTTTCACAACTAAGAGTGAAAAGCTATAAACCAAACCAAACCTATGAACAAAATATCAAAGCTGAATTGGCCACGACATGCATATAACTAGGAAACTAATCCAAAGAGTAACAAAGAGATGAATTACCTCAAATATGTTGTGTTTTGCAATCCGGAGGTTAAGGGCATCAGCAGAACAAACAGATAACAAAAGAATGAGGCTATGTAAACTACTACATAAACTAAATGAAGGGGTGAGAGTCAGGAGAACAAACTGAACGAAGGGGGTGAGAATTAATTTAGGTCATTTTTAAACATCGATGTCACTTAGTTATGTGATTAAACGACATCACTTAGATATGTGATTAAACGATTAAACGACATCACTTAGATATGTGATTAAACGACGTCGTTTCATTAGTCTGTTTTGTTAATTTTGGATGATGTTTATTAATAGTTAGGGTTTATAGACACATGGCAAGCCACGTCAGCAAACTTAACGGAAAGACTAAAGCCGGGCTAAAATTGAAAAAATTAAAAGTTTAAGTATTTTATTGCCATGTTTTAAAGTTTGGACTATAAATACAAAATTGAGCAAAGTTTAAGATTTTTTTTGTAATTAACCCTAGAAAAAAAAGAATTACTATAAGAAAAATATTTTCACTTGTTACGAGTTAGGAGGTTTACATTAGTTTAATAAATTGTAAGTTTAACAGTTAGAATAGATCTTGAATTATATTAAAAAATGTTTAAAATGTACTTTTAAATGGAAAATTAAATGAAAATATAAGAACAATCAGTAAATTTTGTTTAAACTTTAGGAGGTAAAAAGTATAAAGTATGCTAAAGCACACTTTAAGATACTTGTACATTTAAATGGTTAAATATAATAAAATTTTAAAATTTAATTAATTTTACAATTTAATCAAAATTACTAAAAATAATAAAAAAAATTCAAAATTTTAATTTACACAATAATAGCCTGCCATTAACTCTAAAAGATAAACCATATTATCACCAAATTTTTGCAAGTGGTATACACGTGGCCACTAATATTTATGTCAGACAATCATAATAAAAATAAATAATTGTTTGTAACCTAGTAATGTCCTTTGAATTTGTAACCTAAGCGACGAAATTGTAAAAACTGAATAAACTTAATGGTGCACCACTGTATAAACTCAACGGTGCACATCCTTTTAATGACAACACCTCTAATCTTTGTAACCTAAATGATAATGATCTCCATAAGAGAAACTGGAGAAATTTAACTGCCACAACTGCATCACCATCACCACCACACTGTTGTTGTACAACAATCATCATCACACAACAATCACCACTGCATTAGGCTATATTATCAATCTATGCATGAGTTGCCTTTTTTTAGCTTTGGTAGTGTTTTAGGATAGAAAAATTAAAGTTATAGCTTGTGGTGCTTTGATAGTTTGATTATATGGTGTTACTGTGTATGCATCGTAATTACGAATAAAAACCCACTAGCTCGTTCCCTTGTATGTCACTAGAAGCCAATTAGACATTTTCAATTTGAAAAATAAATTATTTCATGCATTGTTGGTAATTCTATTATAGATGTGAGAACTTCTACAAAGTAATGACTATGGTCTTATAGATTTTCATCTCATTTACTAAAGGAACGAGCTTTTCTTATGTCAAATTTCAATATATCTTGATGTAATAGTTTTCTAATCATTGCACTATAATCTTATTTTTATTTAAATAGTTGAGTCATTTACTTCTTTAACTAATGGTACCTTATCGGTCTGTAGTTTTTTCCAACCATCACAGTTGATGAACTTACCCCAGGATTGAAGACAATCTTTAGCATTAAAGTTTTTTATCAAATGTTTGGAAAAGTAACAAGCCTTACTATCCGATTTTTTATTAATATTAATTTTGTGCCATTAGAAGATTATGATATACATTATGGTCTATTGAGTTTATATATGAATCATAGATTTGCAATAATAAAAATAATAAATTCAAGCATTATAAAAGAAACTTATAGAAAAACTACTCTATTAGTTCATCTAAATAAATAGCAACAAGGCACAAGCGTAGAAGTGTACAAGTGTATATGATTGTTTGTCAATTTCCAATTAGGTTATGCTTCAATTCATTAGAAGTGTATAAGTGTATATAAGAAATTATACATCAAAATGTTTACATGGTGCTCCCTATCTAATTAAATGTCATCAATTTTAAATTGGTAAAACATTTAACCTAGTGATCAAAATTTTGAATATACTCTTTGCATTTCAGGGTTGTTTACCCTATTATAGGTTACTTAGGTATGCATTTATTCAGCAGTATTAGTTGTGTCATATATGATGATATGGTAATAAAATTAAGAAAACTACGAGTGAAAATAGTGTGTATATGACTTTTATTGCTTATGTATCCACCTTAGAATGTGAAAGCAGTGATTTAAAAATCGGACCGAACCGGCCGGTCGGACCGGTGAACCGGTGAACCGGAGTATGAAACGGTCCGGTTTAGCCCTTATTTTTTGTGAGTGATCGAACCGTTTATTTTACGATCGGACCGGTAAAAACTGCTGAACCGGTTAAAGAATAAACCGGCCGGTTCATTTAAAAAAGATTTTTCATTTAAAATTAAAAACCAAAAAATTTTTAAAGTTAAAACCTCGGAAGATAAGCAGACAAAACGCCGCCTCTGCAGTCTGCACTGTTCACTTCACGCTTCAACGGTAGGCTTTTTCTCATCTCTCTTTCACGTCCCTCTCTCTATCTCTCTCAATAAGTCTGTTGCTTCTCTTGAGGATTTGCAGGTTGTGTCTA
>JAOSBL010000001.1:4437961-4456854 GCA_027568915.1 Erythroxylum roraimae | reverse complement strand
TTTCTAAATAGCAGATATCACATATTCTCATATTATTTAAATGATGTAATGCCTTTCGTCTATTGGCCTGGGTGTGTTCTTGTTTATATAATATAATATCTTTTCCTATAAATTCTTTGTATATTTCATCTCCAACGATTTCAAAATTATCTACATCATTAGTAGTAGCTTGATAACGAGGGGTTGCTTTTAATGTGACTTCATTTTTTACAAGAAAACTATGTACAATTCCCGAAGTTTTATAAGTAACAAAATTCCATACTGAATCCTTACTTTGTGGACTGTCACCAAAAGGTTTTTCTACTTGTAGTAATAGTTGAATCCTAGTTGACCATTCGTGTATTAATTCTTCTGGATTTGTAATGCAATCTAAATTTAAGATACCATCTGGTCCTAGAGTAATATGTTTGGGTTTATATTCTGTTGGATATTTTCATAATTTAGTTCCTTTATAATAGTATCCTTATGAATTAAGAAAATCTCTTGGTTCTTCTGACCATTGATAATTATAAGTTTCTTCCTTTTTCCGTTTATCTCCAATGATTTTTTCTTTCATTTTTAATTCTCTTTCTTGTTCTAATTCTCTAGCCCTGCTACTTTCTGGTTTATCCTTATTATCTTGCATGAAGACTTCTTGATCAGATTCCCATTCATAGATAATTTCTTCCGTTTCATCCTTCTGAGGTTTACTAATTGTTGTATTTATTTGTTCATGTGATGTGAGAGTTAATTTTTGTACTAAAGTAGTTAATTCAGCTAATTGTTGTTGAATATTTCTTTCTACATATTCTAAAGATTCATGTTGATCTAATACTTCTTCTAATTCACTCATGATTGGAGTTTCGTAATAGATGAGTTTGTTTAAGGGTGATATAAAAACTTAATTCATCATTTATTAACTGAAAACAGTCATTAGTTAATTTTAAATCAGATCTAAGATCTTCTAATTCTTCTGGATCATAATTATCTTGGTGTTGAGTAATATAACGTACTAAATTGTCAGTAGATTCTTGAGTTTTCTGTTGATAATAATTAACTAAGGGTTGTGTTTCACTAATATATTGATTTAGTATAAAACAAATTGAACATTGGTTGGTTGCCATTAATGTCTTAATAATCGATGAAATCTAAAGAGATAGTTATAATAGGCTAATTCGCGGCTTACATATAAATAAATTTTGTAAACAGCATTAAGGTCATAACCTAATTCGTCTAATTGTGATTCTAACTCTAGATTAGGCCAGTTATTATTTTCTACAAAAGTGATTAAGAGGTCTGTTGCTTCATCGGTTTCTTGGCGATCTTGATTTACTAATTCTTGTGTATAGTCTTTTGCATGGGTTAATAAAGTACAAAGTGAACAATTCTTATTGTTATGATCGTCTAAGGCCTCTTCCATGATTGAGTAGTGATGACTAGCTCTGTGACTTGGTCAACTCTAGCTAAAATTAGGCCTAGTCGGGTCATATTTTACATCCCTAACTCCGATCCCATCTTACACAGCCAGGATGGTGTGTGAGATAGAATGAGAGGTTACTTGCATTCTTTCAATTGTTACACTCCAAGTTCCAAGGGGTTAAGCTACTTCTTGCTTAGACGACAAGCAAAGCATGCGAATACAGCCATTTTGGCTACTCAACTGAACTTTATTATACCTTTGTTTAAAAAGTAACTTTATTATACTTTTGCTACATCTTTATGTTTACTTTAATTTAATATAAATTCTTATGACAATTGGACTAAATAATTATATAAACTCTCTCATAAACACAACAATAAATCATATTATATTTTGCTAAAATAAAAAATAAAATACTATTTAAAAATTTATAATATTAAAAATTATATTTCAATTATAAAATAAATAAATCATCAAAGAAATCTCTTTATTAAAAAAAAAAAAGCACTTGCGTCTCCGAAACTAAAATAAATAATGTCTTTGTTCGATTCTGCAAGTTAACGGAGAAACTAAAATAAGTACCCTTTGTTCGCTTCTATAAGTTAACGGCCCCTTTAGAACGGTACATGATGTTTTACTATTCGAACATTTAAAGCTCCTCATTTCTCACTCCTGATTGGCCCGTGCCCCCCACGTACATGTACAACCTCACTTTTTGGCGGCATCGCATCAACGACCCCTTTCACTCTCTCCTTCCCCCCAAAGCAACTGTTCATCTTTAGCTTCTTTTCAAATTCCCATTTCTCTGTAACAGCAAATAATAACCACCTATCTGCATCTCCAGTCTCTAGAAATATCTGAAACTGTTTCATTTATAGTTTGGAGTCTTCCTTTCTCTCTGTGTCTCTCAAGTTGATCTCTCTCATCTGTGACCACCAATGGCAGCTGATTCGAGCGAGGATTTCTCAAGCTGCTTTTATCCGGACCGCCGTTATTCGAAGCAAGTTCGCGATAACGTTCATGGCTACATCTACCTCGATCCGGTATCTGCTTCTCAAACTAACGTTTAGTTTCTTCTTCGTCTTGTGTTCTCTAGAAGCTAATTGATAAATGGACATGGATTTGTGTTCTTCTTTCATTTTCCGTTTTTCTGTTCCTTGCTTTCGTTTTGGTTCCGTCTGTTTGGATAATACTGAGTTTCTTATCATATTTCGAGTGGTTTGCTTTCCACTTTCAAAATTTGTGTTTTAGCCTATGCAAAATCGAAAACAAAGCAGAGTAAATAGGTATAGTTTTAGATTCTAAAAACTTTGGTAGGTTTATGAATGAGGAGAAACTGGAAATAAAATAGAAGCAGAGTTGAGTAATGAATAAATTTTGCACTTGGCACCGGACTAGGTAGCTAGATCGCAAAGCAGAGTATATTAACTTCCTGTTATCTTAACCTTCTACTATGATTTCCTTAGATATTTAGTTTCTAATAGAACGTCCTTCTCCAGAAATCTTCACTTGGTTTTTACTATAAGATTTGATTTAAAATTGCGATTTTCCATTGTTGTCTTATAGATACGATTGACATCATTGGTTAATCATCCTAAATCTACATTTGCACATGCATATACTATAAGATTTGATTTAAAATTGGGATTTTCCATTGTTGTCTTATAGATACGATTGACATCATTGGTCAATCATCCTAAATCTACAATTGCACATGCATATGTGGATGCATGTGTTCATGTGATGTTATTATGCATAAGAAAGAGGAAATTTCATGACTATGGGTGTTAGTTGAAAATTGATGTGGGTGCGTGTTTGTTTCATCCACTGTATTACCGTCTCTTTTGCTGTTTCTCCTGGAAAGAACCAAAAGATGTGAAAAATCACTTGCTTACTTGGATTGGAACTCTGTTTTGTATATGTTATTATTAATAAAAGTTCAATGGATTCGATTTTCCTTGGTCGTTGATTTGAATTTGTTTAAAACTTTTAAGCTATTAGAAATATTGGCTGTCCTAGTTAAGACTCGGAACAAGTATATAGTCGAAGTTGTAACCTAATTACTCTCTTTGCTTTTTCAGCTCTGTCTGAAGTTCGTTGACACTGAACAGTTTCAGAGGCAAGACTATGTCTATTCTACTGTGTTGAGTTCTCCTAAGATTCTGTTTTGCCTATCACTTCTTAGTGAGACCGTTACCTAAAAATTTTGCTCCATATTGCAGACTTCGTGATCTGAAGCAACTAGGTGAGGATCAACCTTTACCTTGAGAAGACGCTAGTCCTCCAATAACAACAGCCTTGTCCGTTTTTGTGCTGTCTTATGCCCTTAGATAACATTAACTGCGATTACTAAATCATAATTATAAAGTTGTAGTATTTCTTCTTATTGCTTAATCATCCATTTCATTTAAATTGAGCCGTATATTTATCTTTGTTGAGACTTTCTCATGAATGCTTTGTGATAGTTGAAGGTGCTCTCTCCAAGAAACTTATAGTAGTACTTCAGAAAACATTTAGGTATTTAAGAATGTTAGAAATTCAACTATAAAAGTTATCTAAGACTTCCAGTTTGATATGCTTTATTGATGATCATATGTGAAAGTACAGTGGCAGTTGTCTTCAGTGATATTTGATATAACAGTTCCTACTTACTGTCATGGATTTCCATTGTACTGCAGTACCTAGTAATTACGAAAGTACAGCAAGATATCGGCTTCCATTTTTCTTCCTACCCGGAGATTTTGACTCAAAAGAAACGATTTATGGTGAATTACCAGATTATGACTGGGTAGGCTGCTGTTTGGTTATGACCTGATTGCCAAATGCTTACTTTCATTGCCTATACAAGTTGGCTCAGAGTATTGACCGTCAGAGTTCATGACCAAACAAGCCTAGTTCTGCTTCAGGAATTAGCAGCAGTTCATGTTTATGTTTACTTGCTGCTTAGAAGGTACATCCTATGGATACATTCAGAGAACTTTTTTTCTTATACAGGGTTGACTAACATGGTTTATCCGGGAGCTGTGCATTCTCGCTTTGAACACTGCCTTGGCGTGTATTGGCTTGCTGGTGAAGCAATTCATAAGCTAAGAGCTCATCAAGTATGAATAACTCCTTACTCTGATCTTTTCGTTTTGGTCTATGATGTTCGAAGCTTTTCGTGATAGACATGCTGTTTTGGTAGGGAAAAGAGCTTGGAATTGAAAACTTAGATGTAAAGGCAGTGAAACTTGCTGGTAAAGAAATGCTGTGCTATTAAGATTGCACTACATGCTGTTTGTTCTGCTTGCTAACCATCGTTGAGTTTTTATATTAGGGCTTCTGCATGATATTGGTCATGGTCCATTCAGCCACTTGTTTGAACGTGCATTCCTCCCTCGGGTTCTTGGTGACATGACATGGTAATCTAGTATTGTCGGTAGGATAGGCTGTTGGTCTTCCGAGACAAAAGGTTCAGAATTTTAATATATTTCGTGTTAAGCTTTTCCAGTTTCCACGCATCCAGTGATTCTGCAAAGATGTGCATGGTAGGCAAGCATTAATGAGTGAATGTAATTTGGGAAATGAGAAGAAGAAAGCCACAAGATTAACTGTTCTTTCAAGTAACACAATAGTTAACATTCGATCATAATATAAAGCTTAATAGGTCTATTATGTGAATGGACAACGTGGAAGATGTAATGTTTTCGAAAATATATCAGGCTTCATTTAGATTCTTGATTTATAATTGAAATAACTTTGTAATTCTTATGCTTGAAATTATGTAGTTTAGGCAGGACCAGTGAAAATTGAGCTTTTTAGGGTTGTACTTTCAGTCTTAGCTTATGATTAAAACTTTAATAAAAAAATTTGGTAAATGAGAGTACTTCCTGATGAGAATCCAATTATTTAACCTGCGTTTTCAAATCTTTTTCCAGGTCTCATGAGGACATGTCAGTGAAGATGATAGACTACATTGTTGACCTACACCATATTGATATCGATTCTGAATGCCTAAAGAAAACAAAGGTTAAATGACATTAATTTTCTTTGTCTACTACTTTCGTTTCATGATTGCCTCTTTTGCCCTTTTTTTAAAACTATGTTTGTTAAAACTTCAAATATCACCAGAATGCTCAAATGTTTTGTTTCACTTATCAAGATTCTCTTTTTTTTTTTAAACTTCTTTTATCAGCATGTAAGAGTAGTTTCTAGTTCATGTATAACAGGAACATCTAATAGAATGTAGGCCCCTAAATATGTATATTTCATTTTCCAGGAGATGATCATTGCAAGCACTGAGCAGGCTTCTCAAAATGTAAATCATCTTATGGTTAAAGCCTTTATTATCTGTGATTTTCAATTCTTTAAGCATCTACTGTTAATCATCGAACGCAAAAAATTTGATTTCGCTTCCGATTTTGACTATTCAGAAGAAGCATTTCTTATATGACATTGTTGCAAATGGTCGGAATGGGATAGATGTTGATAAGTTACTTGACCTCTCTATCTGACTTCGTATTTGTCATCAAATTTTTCGTTTGATAATAATTTCTGATGCATCTGTTTTTTGCTCTGCATTTCAAGGTTTGATTACCTTGTTCGTGATTCTCGGGCCTGTGGACTGGGCTGCAGTTTTGAGTTTGAAAGGTATGAAAGATTTGTTTCGGGAAGCTAGATTTAATAACTAAAGTATAGAGGGATTCGGTTACGGTCCGTTGTTTGATTTATGCCAGTATTGACACTGGCATATACATCTTTATATTTTTTAATCTGTAGGTTAATGGATTCCATGAGAGTAATGGATGATGAGATATGTTATCGTTCCCAAGATTGTGAGTAGATAAAACTTTTTTTTTTCTTTCCATATTATAGGTAATCTATGTAATCTAACATGTATTTGCTGGTTTTTTATCAGATCTTACTGTCCACAAATTGTTTGTTACACGCGCTGAAATGCATCGGACGGTTTATGCGCATGCAAAAGTAAAGGTGCTTATGGGTTGCAACATATTCTCTTGAGGTCATCTAGAGAATTACTTAGATTTTCGTCCTAATCCACGGTTGCAATGATTCCACCGAATTGCACTTCATCATTCCGTATTGTGGCTTTTCGATGTTTCTTCCATGGCTGCTTTCATGAGTTGAACCTGTATCCTGTGCTGTCATATGTCATACCATCTTTTAAGCTAGAGTTGTTATCTACGTGATGAAGGATTGGGTTTAATGGTTTCTTTTCTCAGGCTATTGATTTAATGGTTGTTGATGCCTTAGCAAAAGCAAACGACAAACTTCAAATTTCTTCGCTAATTGACGAACCTGATCAATTTTGGACGGTCAGTAAGCTTAGACACTAATTCGAATAATTATTGCTTCAAGTATATGGCCTTACAGACGTCCTTTTGAAAATGTAGATAGATGACACGATCTTGAAAACCATTGAAATTTCTAAAGATCCAGAGCTCAAGGAAGCGAGAGATTTGATCCTACGTATACGTAGAAGAGATCTATATCAGGTATTCTGATGTATTACAAAGAGAAAATTCTACTTCCTATGATGCATTGTGATATATAGGCTATCTTCAGTATCTTTTTAATTTTTGATGAATAATAAGGTCTTTTGGGTTTGTTATCTTTTGCAGTACTGCAATGAATTCATTGTTCCAAAGGACAAAATGGAGCACTTCAAAGACGTCACTCCTCAGGACGTTGTTTGTTCCCAGGTCTGTTAAGAACCCGCTCTAAGCTTTTCATTCCCCAAAGAAGTAAAATCATCATCTCAAATAATAAATTTGAAACCAGAGTTCTGGTAATGTCACACTAAACGAAGAAGATGTTGCTGTGAGCAATGTTAGAATTGATTTGACACGTGGAGAATCCAACCCTCTTGAAAGGTATGTATGATTGGAGCATTGCTTCTTGGCTTAAAGCTTTATCTGTGGATGCCTTATGATACTTTGATCTGACCACAAGCTTTCTCACCTGCATATATTCGCTGATCCAGCATCAGCTTCTTCGAGGTACTAATTTCTCTTACCAGACATAGCATGATTATTGTTGTTGAACCTAGTGCTCTTTTTCATTACGGACTCCTGTAGTATGTTTGATACTGCTCACTATATTTTTACCAAGAAGAACAGGCAGGCGATTAACTTTCATGAATAAAAATGGACATTGTTGACTCTGATAACAGAGTAGGAATAGACGAGCATTGTATCATTTATAGCTGACGTCCTTCTTAGTCCACAAAATGCAAATCAACTTCATTTAGCATTAAATCACAAGATATGGGAGAGATAATTAATATGAACTGAATTTCATTTTATGCATCCACTGGACTTATTCCTCTTGAAATTGATTAAGCTACTAGAGATCATTGTTTACATGCCAGAGATATCTAACAGCTTATAGTTTATCAGGACTATGAGACTGCGACGAAGCTCAGAATACCGGAAGAGAGAGTTAGTCACTTGATGCCTGCTTATTGCCGAGATACGATTGTCAGAGTGTACTCTAAGAAACCTGAACTGGTTCGTGAAAAAAAATAGTACTCCCATAATTAACTTCGTGAAACTTCACATATCGCGGGCTAATTATCAATTTATGGCACATCGTCTTACAGGTGGATGCAGTTTGCGAGGCCTTCATAAATTTTCAGATAAAGAAATATGGAATAAAAGCACAGGTGCACGATACTCCTAACAAGAAGAAATACCGAAAACTGTTTTGTTGATAAGTACTTCCATCGAGGGTGGTACTGTTCCAACTTCCAAACATGTAAATTGTCCTACCAATATAAAACTCTTGTTAGATTTTGTATATACATCTTATCCATTAGAAACAGTTGTAGAACATATGAAACGTAAAAATCCATATACATACGTTGTGTTGCCTTTGCTCATTTCCATTACTTGCGTGGCCACCGCACCAGCTCTATTAGCTACTCATTTCTGCCATACGCACTAACGTTTGACGCCGATGGATTTTACGGCATGAGAGTTCTTAATATTCTTTGCCAGTCGCAGGCATCTATATGTCATTATTCGTAAGGATAGTCCTGGTGAGATCCTTTAACATCAACGTCAATTAGCACAAAAGTTGCAATCATGAGTATCTATTGGTAGGTGTTTCAGGTTACTTGACTGACCGATGAATACCTAAAGTCTGTTACTCTGAAGCGATTTAGACGCCGCCAAAGTTTATATATAGGGAAAATCATTAACAAAGGGGATCAGAGAAACCATAATTGAGATTGAATATATATGTATTTATTTAACACAATTATTTAGTATATTACATTAATATATCTTAAAGTTTATATACCATGCCCATAAGCTTAATTTTATTTAAACTCTATATTCTTATTTTTGTAAAGAAATATACCGTCCATATCAATTTCATAGGATTTGACATATCACATATTTTATCTATATATCATAAATTATAGACACAGATCTATGTATTTATCCAGACTACTAATTAACGCATTCAGTGATTAACATAAAACTTTGGCTTGGATTCCTCCCACAATTATAAATTCCTATAACATTTGGAATTCTTACCAGAGTAGAAAATATATGTTATTTTGGTTTTTGCTCGCAAAAAGGAGACGACATACTTTAGGAATCCTTATTCCTGACAACATAGAATCTGCCTTCGTATAAATTCCCTCAAATCAATCAATAGGTAAGCACATAGTTCCATAAACGTACACGAAAACGATCCTCCATTGAAACCCACAAAAAAAAGTTTTCAACTAAACTCAAAACACCTTTGCTCCACGACTCATCACGACAATCAAGAAGTTCAATTTTCCATAAACAAGAATCGTCCTACGTACTCGCATTCTCGAGATGACGATGGATTTGAAGAGCTTGGAACTGCTTGACAGACACCTAGATAACGTATGGAACATGCTACACGTCGATGAAAGGGCAAAACAAGAGTGGGAAATCGATCCCAAGAAGCTCCTCGTTAACCATGTTATTGCTCGAGGAACCTACGCAACCGTTCATGGTGCTCTTTATGAAGGCCGTAAAGTTGCCGGTGAGTGTTTGCGTATATTATATCGTCTCGCTACTTTGGTTTGTTTGTTTTTTTTTTCCTTTTTAAACCATGCATGGCTTCACGTTCTGCAACTAAAACCCTAATAAAACCTCTTGCCGTGACTAGCTTTTCTATGAAGAATAAATAAGCTGCTTACTAGTTTCTACAATTTGGTTTTGCTTATTATCATCAGTTAAAGTGCTTGACTGGGGACAAGAGGATATGAGAACAAAATCTGAAATAGATACCCTCAGGAGAGCTTTTATGCAAGAGGTGTCTGTTTGGAACAAGCTTGATCATCCCAATATTTGCAAGGTAATGTTGATAAATAACTGCACCTTATTATGATTTTTTTTCCTGATATGCTTAGATTATAATCACTATGCTTTGATTGTTCTCTTAATATTAGTGTTAAAAAACTTGAGTTTTTTTTTTTTCAGTTCATAGGTGCTTTCATGGGTCCATCAGGCAATGAAATAAACGCCAATAACGGGAAATTGGCAGCCAATATTTGTGGTGTTGTGACAGAGTATTGTCCTGGTGGTACTCTAAAATCTCACCTTACAAAGAATCTGGAAAGCAAGCTGGCTTTCAGCACTGTCATGGATTTTGCTCTAGATCTTGCAAGAGGGTCAAGTTTTCTTTCTTTTTTTTCCCCCACCTCTATAAATTAGCACCAAAAAAGAAAAACAATTTGGCTTCAGCATCATCTGATGTTACAATCTGTTTACTGTAACTATATATCTCGTTCCTCTTGGCTTTTTAGCACTTACAAACTTGTACTTTTTCTTCTTACAGGCTGGTCTACCTTCATTCCAGAAACCTTGTGCACAGAGACATAAAGACTGAGAACATGCTTCTTGATGAAAATCAAACACTGAAGATAACTGACTTCGGAGTTGCTAGAATTCAAGCTACAAACAATAGCGAGATGACAGGCTTTACTGGAACACTTGGTTATATGGCTCCAGAGGTATACAATCAATAAATTTTATGATTCTTTTTCGTCACTGTATCAAGTGAATGTTCACAAATGTTCTTTAGCGTAACCTTGCACTTGCACTTGAAATTTTCAAAGATCATCGACCCAAGTAGTGGATCAGTTATAAAACAGAAGTTGTCCAATCGATGTACATGTATGACAGGTTTTCGATAGCCTTATCATATGGGAATTTCCCTTGACGCAGGTTTTTGAGAGCAAACCGTACACCAGCAAATGCGATGTCTACAGCTTCGGAATTTGCTTGTGGGAGATATATTGCTGTGACAGACCATATCGTAACCTTAGCTTCTCTGAACTGACGTCAGCCGTTACTTATAAGGTGAACATTCTTCATATTCTTATATTCCTTGCTTATACCCAATGAAGGTTTCTAAGAATACTAGAGTTAGTGAAAACAACGTTTAAAGCCTCATAAAAGGATATTACTGCCACTGCAGAACTTGAGGCCATCAATACCCAAATGTTGTTCGAAGTCTCTAGCAACAGTGATGAAAAGATGTTGGGACGCAGACCCCAACAAGAGACCTGAGATGGAGGAGGTAGTCACAATGTTGGAAGCAATCAAACCATCCAAGGGTAATGGCATGACACCTCTTGACCAGCGTCCAGGCTGTTCTTGCTTCTTGAGGAGACTAGTCAAGGCCTTAAAACTTTGAAGATAGAAGAAAGTCACCAACTTATCAGGTGGTGGTGATGCGAATACTGAAAGTAAACCAGTAGCATCAAAGCTTTTATGTTATTTTCTGATTCATTCATTTATCAGGTGGCTGTAAATAACGTGCTTGTGACATAACTGAAACAATTACGAGTGACATATTTGTTTAGTGCAAATTGAAAACGATCTCCTTGTCATCAATAACATGAAGTTGAAAGTCTGTTACAATCTTCTCAAGAAATTGTCAGCAAAAGAAGCGCATACGTCTTCATACAAAGAGAAAGTCTGTATGAACGGTATAGCATACACAGAGAATAGAGGGTTCCAATTCCAACAGAAAGGGTTGGATTTTAACATCAACATACTTAAAAAAGCTAGTGTAGAAAATTTGTTGCATTCCATCATGAATAAAGCTTCAGTCTTTCACATATAAATTCGCACCTTCCTTTCCTTTTTCCTTTGGGGTTGCCTATTTACACGAGTGAGCTGCCAGAATTGAAATGAAACAAACAATACAGCGGTAATGGTGTGTATAAGTTGCCTTGTACACCATCACGTCAGTAGATCCACACTATTTCTATTTCTATTTCTATTTCTATTCCAATTCCAACTCCAATTCCCTCATGTACATTAGAAGTGTCATCTAACTCACCAAAAACTGGTTATCATGGAAATATCGCGGACAATTTCAGATGACATGTCAACAGCATCTGAAACATCGCCATAGGCTATGCAAAAGTACTGTGATAATCCTTTTGCATATGTAAATAAACTAAGTGTGCAAATGAATCAGGGGGAACCATCATCCGAGGACTGAGCAACAGATTCTATAGTCGGATCACCCTCGCTTGCATTTTGGAACTTTTCCAAAAGCAACTTCCGGATTTTCACCCTCAAACTAGAGGCCTCTTCAGGTCTGAACCATTGCTTGCAAAACTGAAAATGAAAACATCTACTGAGGAAAATAGTCTCACTTCAAGAATGTACACAAGAATGCAGGTAAGTGGAGATACCATAGTCAGATCTCTCTTTTTCAGCCTCTCAGGAGCCTCCTCAATGAAGCGTTCCATGAAGAAAAGAACAAAGAGACCACAATCATAGTCATTTTTCTGTTGGGGAACCTGTTTGCAATTAGAGAGACCTTTGCTAAGATTATTCAAATTGTTTACTTCAGAAACACGTGGATTTATTTCATATTAGTTCACAGTGATCAAATTCTGACAAAGCTGACAAGGAAAATGGAAACCCAATGCAACTGTATGACATACATTTGACAATAACAGCCATGAGAAACCATTGACATCAAGAAGATAAAGCGATAAACTTTGTGGCAGTATTCATGAACAGGCACAATGGTTAGAAGTATAATTGAAGAGAGGTTATGAATGCAATTAAATCTATGCAACACTCACGTCAATCTTTTTCTGATTAATTCTCGCTGGCAGATAATTCCATATCTTATCTGAAATTGGATGGTCATAAGTCGCACTTTCTTGGTTTAGATAGTTCCATTCGTCTTTCAGATAGCTGTAGTACAAAATTCACCATTCTTTAGGATGAAGAATGTATGTTAAAAAAGGTATGACTTGAAGGTAATTAAGAGAACATGCATGTCAAAATATATAACTTGAATAGAATAATTGCCCAACTAACGTTGTCATGAAAACATTTTAACCAAAGAAGTCACTCTGCTCACACTAGAACAGCAGAACATGCAATTGCCATGATCAATTTAACTTACTAAATTTACTAACAGGCAACAGCTGAAAATGGCATTTCCTTCCCGCTGACGAGCATTTTTAATACAATTTTAAACTCCCAGAAATTTGTTATATTTACAGAATGAGGAATAAAACAGAGGAATATATAAATCCAATAATGCAACATGCGTCATGTGTCTTGAAAGGGCTTCTAATCTGTCAAACCTTTTTATGTTATCAAAAACTGATCTGCTGGCATGAAGCCCCAATGAATCCAGGTGTAGGATTATTGGTCCTGATTCATCTTCCTTATCAGGGATGCTAATAATCACCAAACTCCAGTGAAGACTGAATCAGAATGCACAAGCACCTCAAATAAGCCAGAAAGGAGAAGAATAAATGAAGAGAGAAAAAATACAGCACTATTGATTTCTAAATTGACAAGATGGAAACTGAACCAACACATGCACTTAGCTCAACGCATCAGATGACCAACAAAGTCACCATGCCAAGTCATATATTTATTTTCCTTCTTAAAAGATTAAAAAGCTAGGGACCTAATTGGTTAATCTTTCATTTTTGGTCTTTTGTTTTGTTTTCAAATTTAAAAAAGAAGTGTGATTAATTTTCTATTTTCAATTTTTGATTTTGATTTTTTCCTATTCCATAATTTATAAAAAATGATAAAAATTAGTTTTCACAAGTTGAAATTTTTTTAATCACAAAGTTATCTAATTATTTATTAATTAATATAAACTCAATAAAAAATAATGACCATTCTAAGTTTACTATTGAATAATAAACATTTTAATTTATTTTTAGAAATAATAATGATTTTAAAAGATTACACGTATTTTCAATTTTGAAATTAATTCAAGAATAAGCATACGTTAAATATTTAAAATTATTTGTATAAACTAACAATTTCAAATAATTATTTTAAAATCCAAAGTTTTTAAATCATAAAAAATAAAATTTTATTTTAAAACTTGTATTTTAGTTCAAACTCATATACATCATTTCATACACTCACAGTGCACAGGTCCATTCTAAGCACTTGATACTGAATTATTCTGAAATATGTGTTTCAAAATCAACTTAAAACCATTTAAAACTTCACATCTTTCTGCGAACAAAATATCAAGAAGTCAACTATCGGGATGGATCACGTTTGAAATGCCAGCAAGTCATCTTACTTGCACATGATTAAACCGAAGCCAGAGAAATAAAAGAACTAGAAATGCCAGAGTGCAGAACAGTCCACAACAAACAGAATCATCGCCTTCAAATTCATATAGGAGTAAACCGTAACAAATCACACCCCAGATATCTGGTTGTAATCAGCCACCAGACCTAAGGTCAAAGTGGCTTTCTAATAGATAAAGCTCAGATATTCTTACTCTTCATGTATGGGAATAAGTACATACGCCTTCTGAAATAAGTTGACACCCCTCCACCATCTTCGGAACTTAGCAAAAGTTGATACCTTGTCAACCCCCTAAACATGGATGAATGGGAAAAGAGAATGTATGATTGAGCGATAAAAGATAAGAGCTAGAATAGTAAGAAATCGGCTACAATCAACAGCTAACTACAAAGAGGAGATCAAAATAAAATGATGAAGAATGTTCCCATACATGAAAAGTTCTCAATTTTCCCACTACATCACAAATTTTCTTCTGGATAATATCATCGGCTAAAATATGATGCTTAATGATGCTAGCTTGCCCATAAGCCAAGAAAAAATGATTTCACAACCAAATTGCAGATCATTCACATTATTCTGGAAGCAATCAATGAAGTAGTTTCACAAATCAATCAAGAGTGACAAATGATCACCCAAAGAATTTAGAATAATCAATATCTTCCTGTTCAACTGGGTATACCAAGAAAGGCACTACCTTGTATGTTACTGCCTGTTTTAGCTTCTCGTAGAAGAATGTATTGAAGATGTGGTAGTCACAAGTTACCCTTTTTGCTGGAGAAGCATTCAACCATAAGTACCTAGGAAAAGGAATCAAAAGTGACCATGCATAAAATTTTAAGAAAATTTGTCCCATACCATCCACACAGACAACAGAACATGTATCCCAAAGGTAGAACATTTCTATTACATAGTCAAGAAGTTCTAGGACAGCATATGCAAAATGAAACTAGAAAACAACATGAGAAAAACTCACTTATCTTCCCTACCGCTTAGATATAATCATTTTACAGTCAATAAAAATGGATTATTATCTCCCATTTGTTTTTGTTTCAACTTAACTAACTCAGGACAAGTAAACATTGAAACTCATTCAACTAGAACCTTCAACTCCATCTTACAAAAGTGATCAAAATGTGATGGGTTAAACAAAATGACTAGCTTCTCTAAGATAACTTCCCTCTAAGCTTTCAAACTTTACCGCCCATTCATTTCCTAGATAGTCAACACTTAATTCTCAGCTAAACTCTACTGTTGTGTAACATGTTTCTCCACGGATATACTCATTCCACTGTATAAAGCAGATTATCCTTGGTACGATCACAACGAAGTTATTAGAAAATACAAAAGTTTCTGGTTCATGAACCTATCTCCAAATCTGTATCTATGAGTTTGATATTATCTACAGTAGCACTCATAATTTTCCTATCACCATGAGTCCAAAAGGTCAATATTTAGTGCCTCAAGGGAGCTTATTTAGCCTCATCACACTGATGCGCTTGAGAAAATTTGACTTGCTCACCCATTAAAAGACCAAATAACTAGCTGAGCCAAAATTATAATCTCACATCATCCCATGCTCCTTGTATGCTTCTTCATGCTAAGCCAAACAAACCACTAGATCAATAATCAGAGTAGGCTCAATTATATCCCTGCTAATAGTACCCATTATTATTACTCAGTTACAGACTAATAAGGCCCATCAATAGGAAAAACAAAAGCTACAATCAACTCCACAAATCCAATCAGCACACTTAAATTCTTGAACACAAGAAAAGGAATAAATGGAATTTCAAACAAATTTGTCATGCAATCTGAATCTCTGACCTCGGCTCAGAAGATACCAGAATAAGAACATCAAAAGAAAAGGGCATCTGAACATAATTACCTGATGTAAAAATTCATGATTGGTGATGTTAAATAGCCTTCAGGACCAAGGCAATTTATATCCGCGTGAGAAATTTCAATAGACTCAGGATCATCTCTGGGTAACAGATACCATGAATTAGTGAGCATATTTTGGACAATCTCTACCAAATATTGTTATCACTCCAATATGATGTCAAAAGGAACAATTCCCGCCTTTGAGGAAGATATGGCATACCGTGAAGGATAGTAAATTTTAGCATCCTTCCTACTGAAAGAAACAAAACAGTCCAAATTCATTTTCGGCGACAAAATGAAGAGTTGGAACAAATGGAGAACAATAGGAAAAGAAAAGGTACAGGTTGTTCCAGTTACCATTCAGCAAGTTTGCTTTCTTGCTCTATTTTCTCCACAGCTTGAACCTCATCCTCCTCTAGAAGCACAACTGTTTGTCCCTACAAAAAGTAATTTTATCCCAGATTTGTTCGGATAAAAAGCAATGCATCTGTTCCACTAAAATTTCTACTGCATTTACGGCTCTGAAGTGTGGCTAGAGAAATTTCATGCAACCAAATAACTTGTTCATGATTTTGTAGTTGTACTTTTTCATATGTACATCTATTATCAAGCACTCCCAATATTTATTTTCTATGAATACTGGTATATATAAATTCTATCATCAAAAATCATAAGACTGCTCCAAAGAAATACAGGTATATGTTCACAATGTACAGTCAGATAAAATGGTACATCGATCCCAGAGGCTCCATAAACATGGCTTCTTATGGAAGCATGCATTTCTGGAACATAAGCAGATCCCTTAAACAAAATCATCCCAGATGCTTCGAAGTCAACGGAGGGCATAGAACATGAGAAGAGAGAGAGAGAGAGAGATTAAAGGGGCATACCTTGTTACGCACAGAACCATTTAAAGATGCAACATGAGAACCTTCCTCCCTGGAAAAAGAAAAATAGAAAGCATATACTTCACCATTCAAATCAACTAAACCAGACAAGCAACTCAATAAATCATGTGTGAGGACCATTAAATTCAAAGCTCGGCCCAAATGAGTCGACATAAGGATAAGAATATTAATTTGTCGAAGCATGGTTCTCTAAGTTATACCGTGCACACCAGGAGAAAAGGGAATAGGTATACTCAAGGTTATAGGGGAAGCAATCTAACAATATTCTGATGTCACTTGAATGACTAAAATCACACTTTACTTCATGCACCAAGACCTACCCACAGCCCCATTTTCATCCCATAAACATAGAAGAATTACTGCACCAGATACCATTGACCGTGAAAACTACAAAATGCAATATCTTTCTAGAGCCTAGAACCTTAAAATGAAAATAGTTAGCACCTGACAATTATATCATTGTTTCTAGAGAATAGGCAAATGCATCCAAGCACTCAAATATAACTAATAAAAAGGAAGCTTGACTTGGGTATACAAGATATCTATTTCAAAGGAGGCATCTAACTACACTTATAACATTATAAGGAAACACAAGGAATCAAGATAAATAATTGCTTACTTCTTTGGAAACCCATAGGACGAATCTTTCCCATTATGACGGAACAAGTCAAGGGAAGAACTTGAACACCTTTGATCACTTTTTCGAAGACGAGGTTTATCTCCATTATGCAGACTGCTGACACTTCGAAAAGGCCACCGCCTTGATGATTGGCCTTTGTGTGTTCCCCTTGGTGAGCCTCCATAAGATCTAATTTTTTGGTGATTATGATGATTCAAAGTAGACAACTCTTCACTGAATGCTCTGACTACTTTACAATCTGTCTGTTGAGGAGATACAATAAGGTAATTGACAATCATTGTCTGCTGTGATCAGGCTACAAAAGTAAGTCATATGAAAACCTGCTTTCAGCAACATACATTTCCTTCCATCCTTGTACTGAAATTCGAGGCAAATGAGGGCTGCGAATCAACTTGAAGCACTACATTATTATAATTGGAGCCATCTGAAGCACCAAGAGAATGCATTTAAGTCACCTAAAAACATGATGCCTTATATACTATAACAATCCACCATCCTCTTCGTATAAAGCTCATTCTTCAAGAATTACTAGATACAGACTTAAGAATTTTCAAGAAAATTTTATAAACAAAGGCCAGAATTTCAAGTTGGCTTTGGAAAGATCATAGAGAAAAGAGGCAGAGGGGCAAATAACACAAGTTGAGCTTACCAACACCGCTTCTACATGTTGACTGTGTGGACTTATTGCTTTCATCAACATCCTGCCCACTTGAAAATGCAATGAATCAAGCTAATTTTCATGCAAATCATAAAAGTATTATTCATTATGACTTCTCTTTTTTTGGGTTTATTGTGTCCGTTGGACCAAACTGGGTCTACATATTGAAAAGGGTTTTCCTTTCTATCTTAACTCTACACCACCAACACTCTCAAGGTTTTGCAGCTGACTTGTTGAGGTGAAACTAAGAGTTCAAATAACTGTTTGTAAATAGATAAGAAAGGCAAAGAACCAGATAGAATTCCAAGCTCACTAGTTTTTTTGGGTTGTTACCTGTACGTGTCAAAATCACTTAAAGCGTGAAATACAACTAGCAGGCCAGAAACCTTATTACTAAAATATCGATCATCGATAAGAGGATGTACAAGCTTTCCCAGGTAACAAAAGAGCCACGGTAAATCATCTAAATTACCGAAACGCGAGAACTGCTTCAACCAAATACATTATGAAGGGGGAAAAAATCCAATCTTTCATCCATACGCAACTAAAGAACCCATAAGAAGTCCAAAACACTTTCGCCCATTTGATGAGCAGCAAATACAAAAGAGGAGAGTAAACCCAGGAGCTGAAAAAACCAAGCCAAATAGAATAACAAAAAGTTTACCATTTGGTGGGATTGACACTTCCTTCGCACGCGCTCTTCCTCGAAAGCCTCAACAGTGGCAAGAATCTTCTGCCCTCCATCGGGCAACACCAGCCTCATCTTGGAATAATTGCTTTTATGCCTCTTAATCGCTTCTTCAAGCTGGTTATCACT
>JAOSBL010000001.1:4405734-4419513 GCA_027568915.1 Erythroxylum roraimae | reverse complement strand
ATAATAATAATAATAATAATAATAACAACAACAACAACAACAACAACAACAACAACAATAATAATAATAATAATGTAGTTAATAGTTATCTTAATTTTTTTGTTAGTTATTCCTTTAACATTCTAAATTCTAATTTTCAAATCAAGCATTATTATATATCATCGTTAAAATTTTTTAGAAATAAATCAAACTAAATAATACCTATTTTATTAAATTCATCTTCTGTTCCATTCCTTATCAAGTACATATATACTAAGGGGGAACGGGATGGACGACCACAAAATCCATCCCATTCGTCTATTTAATCTGACGGTTGGATTCTTCTCCTGTGGTCATGCCTTTGAATTAAATCTCATTCGTCCACTCTTAAAGGTTCTACCTTCAAGTAGTCACAAAGCCCTTTCTCTCTCTTTCGGCTTCCTCTTCTTCTCCACCATCGACTTCTTCAATCCCCTCACCTTCCCCAGCATCTGCCCCAACACCTCCTTCACCATTATCATCGCCTGTACCATCACTTGCTAATCTGGATCATCGACAACTTACATAGTTTTATACCGCAAGGGTTAGACCATCCCTATAAACGGCGTTATTACTTACCAGAACTGGGCTGCCAACAAGATCTTCAAGGTCAGAGATGTACTTGATAAGTGTTAATCAACGACCATAAACAATATTAGGTTTCACTGGAGCTAACTACAGATCATTTCTTTCTGATTCACAATTTTCGACTATGCCGATGGAGCTCATTATGTGGTGGAGGTGAACAAGCAAGCTTTCCGATCATGTAACACCAGCTCTCCGATCTCTCTCAGCACCACGCCATCGACTAGAATAACTCTCACAACTCCAGGTGAACATTTCTTCGTTTGTGCAGTCCCTCAACACTGCTCTCCTAGCCAACTTCTAGCAATCAACGTCCACAAAATTGCTAGCGCACCAGCCTCTTATGTGGTCATCTCCAAATCCTTATTTGAATGAAACTCCTCATTTCCCTTACCAAGTAAATCCTCCACCGCTTCCGGTTCAACACCGGAGTTAATCACTCCCTCAACAGAACCACATTGCACTCTTCTGTTAACAACTCTTTTCCAGACCTTAAAATGAAAGCTCCAACTGATCTAGTACTGCTATCGCTTTCACCTAAACTATCAAACACGTTATCGACAACAAGAGCCTCTCCTTTTTCTTCCATACCTTTCACAATCTTCAGCTTCTGGGTTACTTCTAGACCCTACCCTCTAGAAAGAATTGACTTAGAAGCAAGATGAAGGCTCCGTGAGCAACTAGGCGGGTGGGTTTCGAGTTCGGGGTAGGAGAGAACAAGTATCAAATTTGTTTGGTGCTTAGTTTCTTTTGCTAACTGGATTTTTTTTCATTTTTTTTGTTTGAGTTTTTGTTGGTTGGTGAGGAAGTGGAAGTGTGAGTGAAATGCGCATGCAAGTTTGGTTTTTAGTTTAAGAATACACTTGGAGTAAATGCTTTGATTTTCACTTGTTTCTTCATTTGGCTGTTGAGAAAACGGAGTTGAGAAAATTTTGAAAAGAAGTTTTGATTTAGCTGTTTTCTTGTTTGTTGTCTAAAGAAATTTCATTTCTCAAGGAGCTTATTATTCTCTTTTCATATTTCAATATAAGACATGTCTTAACTTCAAAGCTTTCGAAAACTCCTCTCCGTCCCACCTCTACAACATAGGATTGTTTGTCACAATCTTCACCAGTTTTGTAGTAGCATTGCTGTACTAGATTTTGATGACAATTATTAATATGATTCATTCTTGTTTTTTATTTTGTATTCCTACAAACATAAATAAAAAGTTGTTTTCGGACATTTTGACTTGATGAACTATTAATTTAATTAAAACTCACTGTATCTCAAAGGTAGGAAATTCTGGTGTCTCGACCTTGAACGAACAACAAAAACTATCAACCCAAAATCTACACACATAACAAAAGATAATCTTCCAACAAATACGCTGTCAATTTAGAGATGCAGTGTTATAAATGAGGTATCAATGACTTAATAGCTGATAAGATTAAATTACCTGACACAAATATTAAGAGTAATCGAGTAAAAAGTCAACGAAATCTCACAGTAATAAAATTTTATTTTCTTCATATTCAGTGAGAAACGTGTCAACCCAAAATCTCCAATTTTAAGGCCTAAAAAATTTCCCACCCCAAACTACAATGGAATAGCTACTAGGTGTACCTCCCTCCCTCATAAAACTAATAGGAATAGGGGTTGGAAAGGATTACATTTCGTAGTATCTTTATACCAAGAATCAACCCTACTTACTAAGTTAATAAATGCATTGAAAAAGAACCAGCAAGTAAAACTTTACTCATACGTATTTATTAAACATGAAAAAGATTAAATTAACTTATTCCTGTAACTCTAAGCTTAATTTAATAATCACGTTTTAGTTTATTTAAATTTATTCATCACTTACTCATATTTAAATTCATCAACATGTTAATCATGTTTAACTTGTTTATTTAATTTAATATTAATTATTTTTTTTAATGAATTGTTCTCGTTTCAGGCTTTTTCCTTCTCATCACGTAATGCACAGAGCGTGAACCTATTCTTAACGTATCTTTAGCGTGGACAAGCACTTGTATTTACACTATTTAATGTAGCAGTCATCATTTAATGCAACACAACCTACTCTTCAAAATCTAGTATTCAAGTGTCTTCCTCTTGTTTACAGAAGTGGGCTATTCTTAACATATCTGTAGGAGAAGCACTTGTGTTTCACTTTATTGTCTTCACGTAGTAAAGGTGTTCAAAGTTTTTACAAACAAAAGTGGTTGCGATCATGCGTCTGCACGATTGCGAGATTGCAACAAAACCCAAAAGTCGCGATCGTGCTTTGTTGCGATCGCAATTTCCAGTCTAAAATAGGAATGTCGCGATCGTGCTTATAATGTATGAATAAATGTGAGAAATTTTAAAATTCGGAATTAAAAAATCGCAAAATTTAAAATTTGCCATTAAGCTATAAATATTCTAAATTTGTAATTCGTAAAAAGTAGTAATCAAATTATAGAAATTTTAAATATGAAAGGCAAATTTTATAAAAAGGTTTAAATATATTATATTGAAAATATAAAAGGTAGAATATAAAAAGAAAATAAATAAATACTGTATAATTTAAAATTTTGTTGCAAGATAATGAATATTTGGATTTATTAATTTATATTAAAAATATTTAAATTTAATATAAAAAAGAAACAGGTAAATTTAGTTAGTAAAAATATGGGGTGAAAAAAAAGCAAGAAATGAAATAAAGTTTTAAAAATGTAAAATGTTTTGTTAGTAATTAAATATCATAGTTAATGAAGGCTTTCATCTCTTGCTTTTTTTTCACCCCATATTTTTACTAGCTAAATTTACTTGTTTCTTTTTTATATTAAATTTATATATTTTTAATATAAATTAATAAATCTAAATATTCATTATCTTGCAACAAAATTTTAAATTACACATTATTTATTTATTGTCAACTTATTTTCTTTTTATATTCTACCTTTTATATTTTTAATATAATATATTTAAACCTTTTTATAAAATTTGCCTTTTATATTTAAAATTTCTATAATTTGATTACTACTTTCTTAATGGCAAATTTTAAATTTTGTGATTTTTTAATTCCAAATTTTAAAATTTCTCACATTTATTTGTACATTATAACCGATTAAATTAACTGAGTATTATTGCTGCGGATGGCAGAATTACTCGGCTAGTATATAACTATATATCATATCCACCAGAAAGCTGCCAGTGATCCACCAGCTGAAGGTACACAAACATTAAGCGCTCGAGAAACAGGGAATCTTCACCCCTGCCTTATAACCTGAACTTTCAACTTTAGGGCAAAGCATAATTAGAGCAGAAAAAACAAAAAACAGATTCATTGCAGATCTTCCCGCTCACTACGTCGATTTCCATGGCGGACCCCCTCTCCTCTTCCGCCGCTCAACGACCTGAGTCCAATGACCCTACTCCACTATCAGATCCATCTGCTCTACCAACGCCGCAACAACAGTCATCAGCAGCTGCTCTCCCGCCAAACCCTAATCCCAACCCTAATCCCAGCTCAATTCTACCATCTCAACAACCTCTTCCTGTCCATCCTTACCCACCGGCGCCACCGCAGCTCTCCGGCGCCGCCTCTGTGCCTCCGGTGGCTCCGTCGTTCCGTCCTGCTCCGCAGTTTTCTCCGCTTCCGAGTTATCCGAACCCTAGCGTAGTAGCCGTGCAGCCGCCTGGGGTTACTGCAGTGCCTGGGATGGTTCCCAGCGGAGTGAGTGGCGGTGCTGGAGTTCCTGTGCCGGCGGCGTCGCCGATGATGGCTTATCAGGTTCCGACAGGTCAGCCTCCAAGACCGTACGCTCCTTTGCCTAATGGTTATGGTGCTGCTTCTATTCCTCCACCCGGTGGGTAATTCTTTTCATAGTAAAGTTCATATTCTTGTTTCGTAGTTTATTGTAATTGAATTTTTCTGGAAGCTGAGTTACCAGCTATTGTTATTTTTTTGAATAAATTGCCTTATGTACGACATTGAAGTGATTGAATTTATATAAATTTGCATGTGAATTGATGGATGCTACTAATGATAAATGAGAGTTATTTGTATGCTTTAGTGGGGGAGAGTCTTTTAAAGAGGGGTATGGAGAAATTTAGAAAAAAAAAGGGGCATCGATGACGGGATGTTTTCTCCTACAGTGTCTTGATTGAATACCATGAGAAAGATTGGAAGGGCACCATATTGCTTAAGAGAACACCACTTCTACAACTCCTCTTTTGGTATGCACATATTTGCCTGTTTTTCTTTTGCTTGTTTTTGAATGATTAGTGCAAATTAGGGTTTGTTTTCATGAACCAAGTAGTTAGCATCTAGAGTGTTTGGGTTAAAGGGTGAAACATAATCTGAACCATCATTTGCTCCATTTGTTGTTCTAAATTATGTCTGGTTATGTAATGTTCATCTAGTAGGCCACTTTCTGCTAGTTATAAGGATTCTTTCCCTTTCATGGGTCTATGAATTTCCGGCAGCAGATCATGTTAGCAACTGAGTGCTCGTTGGCTTATATCCAAGGTATTGCAATTTTTAAATTTGAAACACCCTTATGTTTCCTCTATCTGGCTTTTCGTGTTGTTTTCATGTTGCACCATAAACCTCTGACAGTTCATATAAGTTAATGACAATAATATAGCGGTCTAGTTGTCTTGTTTACTTGTGAGTATGAGATGTTCAAAATCTTGCTCAAATGTGAAAAATTCTGCAAATGGTGCCTTGGATAGTATAGAAAAGCTTGTCAAGTGGATGCAACAGGTAACCCCGCTTCTCATTTCTCTGTTATGAGATCAAGCCTATTTCTGTTATTGTTTCCCCCCAGGTTGTCTGTTCAGCTGGTGAAAATTGACGTATGGTGCCATCTCTAGTATGCTTGTATTGTGTGGTAACAGCATTTAATTAAACTTTTAATTCCTTATTTAAAAGAATGCTTGTGATGTCTATCAATTATTGTTTTGTTTAATTGGTACACTTGCCCTGATGTTTTGCATAGATGTTTGTTTTGTGAATTTGCAGGAATTCCTCGTTATCCTTCCCCATATCCAGCTATGGTTCGCCCTTTGTTTCCTCCTCGTCCACCTGGAACAGTTGGCATACTCCCAGCAGCATCTCGCCCTCTTATTCCAGGGGTTCCTGGTGTTCGTCCACTTATACCTCCAATTGCCAGGCCGGCTATCCCTTCTGTGACTCCAGCCAAGAAACCTCAAACTACTGTTTATGTTGGCAAGATAGCTGCAACTGTTGAAAATGATTTCATGTTGTCTCTCCTTAAGGTTTGATACAGATTGCTTCATTGTCTGGTTATGCTTATTATTCATCTATTTTGCTTCACTATATCTTGTCAAGGGTTATAATTGGAGCATTGATCTCTGAAATTTGATCTTATTTTTCCTGTTCTGAAGTTCTGTGGACCTGTAAAGAGTTGGAAACGTGAGCAAGACCCTAGTGATGGTACTCTTAAAGGCTTTGGTTTTTGTGAATTTGAATCTGCTGATGGGGTTCTCCGGGCATTGCGTCTACTCAGTAAATTCAACATTGATGGACAAGAGCTGGTGGTATGTTTGGAGTTTGATTTTTATCCCACCAAATTATTTAATATTGTGTATTGTAGTAGTAAGATGTTTACTTCAAGCCTATATTTTACAATATTGAAAATTCAATACTGTTTCACTTGAAGTCGCCGTTCTTTTGAGAGAGTTAATAAGGGCAGATGAGTCTACTTTTCTTTTGGAGTTGGCAGGTTTTAAGCCTTGAACACCAAGCAGACTATGCCTTTGGCATTTTGATGGAATTACTTGAGGTCAAAATGTTTGTTATTCTTTAACTGTCAATTAATATATGATCGACCAACTTTAAGATTAAATAAACTAGAAAACATTGTCCAGAATTTGGGAGTAGCACTTGAGAGGCTTATTTGGTCCTAGAACATTTTAGTGATTCTTATAGAGGGGAAATATATGCTCTACTTTTTGGATGGTTGGCGAGCTATGTTTTGTTGAGGCACTTGTCTAATTGTTTGGCTGGGCTAATGAATTTAGTGGCAGAGGCAGCTTCTAGGCGGCCTTTCTTCTGGGATTGGAGGAATGAATAAAGGAAACAACATGATGCAGTTTATCTTCTTAACATAATGAATAATAATCTTCAAAATTTTAATCTTGCAATGAGGCTTGCAATTAATTTATTGGGACATTATTCATGCTATCATCTGCCGCTCGTTGTTCTTTTGTTCTAAGTTCCTATGCTGATCTTAGCTTCTCTGGTATTTACCTTATGAAAAGCTAAATGTGAGCCAAGCAACGAGAGAATATCTAGAGAAGTATGTTGAAAACAAAACAGAGAATGCAAAGAATGCCAAAGACAGTCAAGCTGTAGGGGTAGAAAAGGATGATGGAGGTGCACAAGGTGTTGAAAATAACGAAGTTTCAAGTACTTATCGAGTGGAGTCAAACAATGATGGTGACAAAGGGAACAAAGAAAATCATGATCTTGCCAACTTTGGTATTGTAACTGATGAAGACAAGGAAGGTGATCGAGAAGCCATGGAGAAGCTTAGAAACATGATAGAAGAGAGGTTAAAGACCAAGCCACTGCCTCCACCTCCACAAACACCTACTGATGATTCTGGAAATTCAAATTTGGAGTTGCCAACTAAATCAAGGGATGTGGACTCTCATGCTGGCATAACAAGAAATGGTTAGTTTTTATAGTTCACTGATATTTGCATTCTTATTTCTGTTTCTTGTGAATGAATAATAGATGGTAGCTCTTTAATAACTTATTTGGAATTCCTGTTGGCTTTTTTTTTTAATAATCTTGTTATACATTCTGCAGATGCTAAAGAAGATAACAATGATGATGAGACTAGTGACAACAAAGGAGCAAGTGAACTGGATGGCACTGAAACAAGCTCTCCTGATAGGAACAGTAGGCATGATAGGAGAAGCAGAGATAAAGACAGGGATAGAGAAAGAGATAAAAAACGGGAAAAAGAACGAGAAATAGAAAGATATGAGAGGGAAGCGGAACGAGAGAGAGTAAGGAAAGAGAGGGAGCAGAGAAGAAAGATTGAGGAGGCTGAACGGCAGTATGAAGAACGTCTCAAAGATTGGGAGTATAGGGAGAGAGAGAAAGAGAAACAACGGCAATATGACAAGGATAAAGAAAAAGAAAGAGAACGCAAGCGGAGAAAGGAGGTTCTTCATGAAGAAGAAGATGAAGATGATGCAAAAAGGTGGCGCAGGAGTGTTTTAGAGGAGAAGAGGAGGAAGAGGGTGCGGGAGAAGGAGGAGGATGAGTTTGACCGACTAAAAGAAGAGGAAGAAATTGCTGAGGATCGAAAGAGAGCTGAGGAGGAAAAGTTGCTGCAACAACAGAGAGAAGCATTAAAGCTTGCATCTGGTCAAGCTACGAATAATGGAAGTGAGATGACAGTTTTAACTGATGAAGCAGCTTTTGAAAGTAAAGATATGACTGTTGAACGGGATCGTGATGGTGATTCTGGTTCTGAAAACCAAACAGGTAAAGAGTTCCCCATCTTTCTATCTTTATTTATATTCAATGCTTAAATTTTTTTCCTTTAATTTGACTCAGTTATGACTTCACATTGTAGATGAAAGAGTTTTACGAAATGGTAGCTGTGAGGAGTCAGCAGTGGGCTCAGCAGCTGATTCAGATGTACGACAGGGTTTTAATGCTCCTGGTAGAAAACTAGGGTTTGGCTTAGTTGGGTCTGGAAAACGAGCCACTGTACCTTCTGTTTTCCATGAAGAGGATGATGATGAAGCACATAAGGATAAAAAGATGAGGCCTCTTGTTCCAATTGATTATTCAACTGAGGAGTTGCAAGCCATTCAACCTGCCTCTGGAGGACAACCACCAAATCTGGTTGCAGCGGCAGAATTTGCAAAACGGATATCAAATGTTACTCCTAAAGAAGAGAAGCCTGATGCAGAAAGAGAGAGAAGCAGACGATCTCATGATCGGTCAAGCCAGAGGGATAGGGACCGAAATGATGAAGAAAGGACCAGAAGTGAGAATAGGGATAAAAATCTTGAATGGGAAAAGGATCGAGAACACGGGGTTAGTAAAGTGAAAGCGCAAGATAAGCAGAAGCTTTTGGATGCAAAACAATTGATCGACATGATCCCAAAGACAAAGGATGAGCTATTTTCATATGAGATAAACTGGTCTGTGTACGATCAGGTAGCCTGCATATCTATCTCTTGTATATAGTGTCCTTTTTCTGGCTTAAACTTGTGGAGGATATTATACCTTGCTAATGTTAAACCAAATAGAGTATGTTCAAACTGAAGAAGGTTACCCTTTCTGGCTCCCCTTTCTTTCTCTGTGACTTCAAGTGTTCTTTTTCTTGAGTACTTCCATATGTCACTGGGTACTTGCTTGAAACTATTCACTTGGTACTTGCTTGAAACTATTCACCAAGGAGACAATCATTGGTTTAGAAGACCTTTTTGGAGCATGAACTTGTTGCCTGACTGCACTCATTATGTAGTCTGGCTTACTACTTGATTTATGTTTTAGTCTGCAGAAACAGATTTTGTAACATTTTTTCTTGATTGCTTTCTTGTGGGGAACTTAGCCAAGCTTGGATCCCAAAACTTAATAAAATCTCGTGCCAGTGGTGCTGCTCTAGAGTCACTAAATCTCATAGGCACTATGTTGAATTTTTTTCGAGTTGCGGTGATTTCGTTTGCCCTTAAGTTATATTTACTGCACTGAACTAGTAATCAGTAATCACGGTGGGACTTGTGCACGTGGAAGCATTTGATAAGAAAACAACATCCTGCTTCTTTGTCTCTGCCCTTTTGTTTTTAATAATTATTATGTCTAAATACCATATTCTATTTTCTTCTACACCTTTACAGCATGGCCTTCACGAGAGGATGAGACCCTGGATTTCAAAGAAGATCACAGAGTTTCTTGGGGAGGAAGAGAAGACATTAGTAGATTACATTGTATCCAGTACTCAAGAACATGTTAAAGCGTCTCAAATGCTGGAGATGCTTCAGACAATATTAGACGAGGAAGCTGAAATGTTTGTGCTTAAGATGTGGAGAATGCTCATCTTTGAAATAAAGAAGGTGGAGACAGGTCTTGCGATAAGGTCAAAAACGTGATGAAGGTAGATTATTGCAAGACTTTTTGCCCTTGTTACCATATTGTTCTTTCTAGGCTCGGATTTCATTTTCCATTATTGTCGAACAAACCATGGATTGTCCTATTGTTGTAGTGCAAACAGTAAGTTATCAGGGTGTCTACTTCAGATTCTACCATTTTATGGACACTTCTATACAGGGATAACCAAAATTTATCTTTCCGTCTCATTTTTCTTGGTCTTACTTCTCCCTTCCTTTTTTCTATTTTTCAGTCCTAAGTTATACAAGTAAAACTCTTCTACGCCCATACCCATACGACATAATGATATTATTTTTTCTTTGTTTTGTATTTCGCAAAATGCTGATCTTGATTGAACTAATGATTTTGGTTAATATTTGGCAAATATTACTTTGACTAAACCTATTTACCGGAGTTTCTTTTTGGTCGATTGGAATATAAATTGAAACCAATTGCCTCTGTCAAATCGTGGCAGTTGTACAGATGGACCAGTTTGGGTTGTTTGCCGCTGTTTCCAGTCCTGGAGACCGTGGCAAGGGCTGCACTTGTTAATACTGAAGTAGCTTCTCTTAGTGCGATTGAGACTGTTATCGGTGTTGATTAGTTGGGATTTTACCAACCGCTGCTGGACATATACAGTTATATCGTGGTGAGGGTGGTTTTCAATATGGTGAAAAAATTTGGGCATCTTCTTCCCTAGCTGTTTCTATCCAAATTCGTTGGTTTCTTTGCATTATCATATACTTTTCCACCTTATTATAGGTTAAAAAGCCGCAGCAATTTAGAAGAAATAGGCGTGACGATTAGAACGAACGGTATTTCTTTAGTAATCAAAACCAAGGAAAGTCAATTGATTGGCGTATTGAAAGTCAATTTCTTAGAAGCCTATCCAAAAAGCTACACAGCCTCTATTTCTGGTTGCAACATCCAGGATTGGTTACCATCCTAGCTTGATGTATAATTATAAGGAGGTCAAAGGCATCAGTTTCCCAACACCATCGTCTGAGCCTCTAGATGATAGATCACCCATAAAACAGGCATGATAGACGTCAAATCTCAATTAGAATGAACATTCTTCTTCTCAGTGGAAAAAAGGGATGTATGTGGGTGGGTTTATATTATCCCTCTGGCTCTTTCCTTTCCGTGAATGATCTGCTCTGAGATTTGGTTGACTCGTTAGGATCCAAACTGGGAGCTCTCGAATATGATGGAGACGGTTTCTCATATAGACTGGCAGCATCCAGGGTGTATATCAGCAGAGACTAGCAATTCTCGCCGCTGCAGAAAGTGATGACCAGTCCCACCACTCATTCCTCAAGAGCTAAGTTTTGATCATGTTCTCGAAAATAATAGTTTCTTCAACCATCTAAAAGGGAATTCGGCATTGATTTCCGCCGCTGCATGAAAAGCAAGTAACGTTATAAATGTTCAAGACACTACTGCTTATCATCTTCACTTCAGAATGGCAGTCAAAAAACATTTCACATAATTATCCTTTTTGTTCCAATATTTCCAGCACCTTTGTGGAGTCGCAATTCTGCTGGCTGATTAAACAAAGTGTATGCTTTAAACCTTCCTTTTTCTTTCTTTCAAGAGCTTTAAAGCTCGCGATAGAATAATAGGAACGGTATCTTCCATGTGAGACTAATTGATTCTAATCACATGTTTTTAGCAATCAATCCAAAATGATACCTCATACTAACACTCCTCTTTTAGTGCACAGATGCTTTCAATATTCAATTTATCCAATGACTTATGAAACATCTTATTTTGAAATAGCTTTGGTGAGAATGAATGTCAGTTGTTCTTCTGATTTTACGAATGGGAATTGAATTATCTTGACATCGAGCTTCCGTTTGCTAAATGTTGATCTATTTCAACATGTTGTCTTATCATGTTAAACTGAATTTTATGCAATTTCTATAACTGCTTTATTGCCACAAAACAATTTCATAGTTGTCCTAGATGAGTAGCCAATTTCTTTTAACAACTCCTTTGATTAAAGAAGCTCATAAAATTCCTTAATCATGCTACGAAACTCAACCTCTGTACTAGATAATGCAACCACTTTTTTCTTCTTAAGCCTCTGAGTTACCAAGTTATCTCTAGTAAAAGTAAAATATTGTCGTAGACTTTCTATCAAAAATGCTTCTAATTGATAAAGTCCATGAGATGATTATACATTGTAAAGTATTATCCCTAAATTGTTCCGAGTTATTGCTTTATTAAGATTGAACAATAATAGAACTTAAACAGACTGGCACACATTATGTTTAAGAAAGCAATTGACTTCATAGACTAAAATATGGAGATACTTAAACAAATGTGTGAGTGCTTGTTAGAGAACAAGTACTGAATTGACCTCATATAAAAAATTCATTTGAAACATTACTTGTATTTTTGTGGAAATTCTCATCATGATGATTGTATAAGTGATTCTTTAATTTGAGATCTCCAAAGTTATTTTGCATAAAAATTGCTATATTTTTGTACTACTTAATGAATTATTCTAATTATAAGTAGTTCAGTCTATAGTCATTAGATGTAGCATGAATTATATGGAAGTAGTTAAGTGATCAAGATATGATTCATCACCTTATAGGATTCATCATCCTAAAATAAAGGGAGAATATTTCATTGTTTCCAATTAGTATTAATTAGTAAAATTCTTGGTCAAGATAAAATGACATTTTGTAAATAGTTTACAAATATTATTAATAGAATCAATAGCTAATAGTAGAGAAGTAATAAGATTAGAATAAAAATAGAGTAGACATTAATTCTATGCCCTATGTCTAACCGAAATATTGTATAATGAAAGGATTAAATTATACAAAAAATTATGCATGAAAAGGTTAGTCAAAATCAGTTTAACATTCTTAAATATTTAGATAGGCATGATATATTGCTAGATGCTAATTTTAATCTACAGATATAAAATGTTTAATTAGATAATTAAAGATAAATTAAAGGAGATTAATTTATCTAATTCTAAATATAATTTAAGGTTATAATTTATATCATTTGTTAACATAGTTGGGAACCTAATGAGTCTCACATAAAGAATGAGTTAAAGAAAAAAAATATGTTAATCATGTTGGATTTTATTGTAAATTTTGGAAAACTTTATGATTAAATATGAGATATTTAATAAATAAGGATTAATATGAGATATTAGATCTTATTTGGATATAACTGATATTTAATTAAAATTATTTGTAACTCTAATTAAAGTTTATTGAAATTAGAATTTAATTTCGATTAAATTAATAAAATATTCATAACTTATTATAAATTGGCTTAAGCTCTAAGGAAGCTAACACTTCTTGCTTAACCTTCTCTGTAATTATTGTAGAGCTTTCTGAGCTCGTTCTACGGATATCGTTAGAGGCCGAATACTTGTATTATTTTGATGGGTAAGATGAGCAAGTTTCGAAAACGGATTGAGAGAAACGACAAGAAAAGAATCAAGTTTCAGAATAAAGTATAAATTAAGATTCACACTTTATTATGATTTATATGTTAATCATTTTATAGAATTTTAGTGAATCAAATATAAAAATTTTTTGTAATTAAAATTATTTTGTTGTGAGCGGAATCCGTCTAACCCAGTTTTCCAACATTTCTACTACGTGCTTTTTAAACTAATGGCGTGTTTGCCGATTTATAGTTAAGCATGCCTATCTTAGCTAACACGGCAAGTACACTCTTCTTTTATGAGAGAATTATCCTTAACTTGATCAAGCTATCTCGATTTCAAAAAATATTTTAGCCTTCTAGAAATTTTCATTTCAAACTTAAAATAATCATATTTATTATCATCATCATCGTCAGCTAGTCCAAAATCTCGCAATTAAGCGGAATCTGAGAAAATTTGATAGTACGCAATCTTACCCCTATATAATAGAGAGCTGTTCCAATAGACCCACATGTAAATAAAACAAGATATGAATGATGCAGGTTACAGAGGGAAAAAGTAAAAACTAACACGGTAAATTATTAAATAAATAAATAACTATTTAATAATAATAAAATACTAAATAATAATAACAAACAATAATATA